>JAUIMM010000254.1:1342500-1782500 GCA_031769625.1 Taudactylus pleione | reverse complement strand
ATTCACGTGGTGGTACTGATGATTTATAAGGTATGAATATTCACTGTATTTGTTTATTGTCCTGAAGATAGTGTAGAACCTGGAGGTTGTGTATGTGTGTGTGTATTTGTATGTATATATATATATATTTTGTGGCAGTATCACCAGAGGTGGCGCTGGTGAGCAGCAGATTCTCTGTGGGGCAGGACAGATCTGCCCACACAGAGAAGAAAAGCATTGTGGGAAGATGCCTAATGGCTGCCTTGTGGAGAGAGCTCAGGTGTGGGCTGATGAGAAGGCAGACTAGTCAGGCTGCTGTTGGAAACAGTCTATGTGAGACTGTGGCAGCCAGAGAGCACAGTGAAGCTAAGCAAGACATTGGGGGCCAGGAGGCCTGGGTCTGGACCTTGCAGTAGGCAATGGTGGACGATTAACTTCTCAGACTGTGTGAAACTGAAGCAGCTAAGTTGCAGGCTGAGGAAACCAGGGCCTATACCTGGAGGATACAGGGAAGGCTACCAGGTCTGACTATTTGTTGCTGTGGCAGCCAAGCCAGGCTGGAGCTGGCAATAGATCTGCAGAGAAGCAGGGATAGACTTTATTGGCATACTAGCTGCACCATGATAGTCAGGGGTCAAGAAGTGAGTTACAGTAGACGCCCTAAACAGTGGCTAGGTTGTTTATGATTTTCTGTTTCCTGGTTTCCATGCTGGAAAGTAAAGCATCATTACATTTATTTACTTAAAAGCTGCATGTGAACCCTCATTAAGCACCTAAACACTGCACCAATCTACCGAGCTAATTATCCCAAGTTATCACAATATATATATATATACAGTATATTAGCTGATGTGCCCGGTTTCACTTGGGTAGACCTTAGATATTTACTATTTCCATTTCCTTCATCTCATTTTAACTTATAGATTTAGTTCATTCTATGCCTCTGGGGTAAAGGAGCGTGGTAGTATCAATATAAATACATTTAGTTTTTTAATCTTTTTTTTAATATGAATAAATTGAAGGTGGGTTACAAGTAAGAGATGTTCGCTGACCCCCGTGTTTTGGTTCTGTATTTATCTTCGTATTTTGGTTTTGCAAAACCACCGTCAAGTATTCTGTTTTTGAATCTAGATTTTGTATTTCTTTTTTAAATTATAAAACCAGCTAAAATCGTGTCATTTTTGCAATCCAAAACCCGAAACTCGGATTTAAAATTCAAATTCTGAACCACTGGAAGATCAGAACCGCGACTCGGATTTATCCAGTTCTCCTCGGGAGATTAGAACCGCGACTCGGATTTATCCGGATTGACTACATTTGTGAGGAATAGGATTTTTGGAGAACTGAACCACACCTCTCTAGTTATAACTAGAGATGTGCGGTTCGGTTATTTTCAGATTAATGTTCAGTTCTCCTAAACGGCATCATATTGGCTACCTGGCTCTTACGTGTTTTAGATAAGATAAATCCGAACTAATCCGAATGTGCGCTAATTTGGCGATAAAAACTGAATAAAACCAAACCCACACTTCTCTTGTAAACCACATGGGTAGTTCTCTCCTCCCCAGGCTGGTGCATGAGAAGACCCTGGAGCAGGCCACGTAGAGCTGCCCATTTGAGAATCAGTCCTCCTTCCAATCAATCTTTGCCACCTACAGCGACTACCCCTGGGACTAGCTGATGGTCATTGTAAAGCAGACCTTGAGGGGGAACTGCAGCCTCTTGAACTCGAAAGGGTTGTGTGATGGTATGAGTGGTATGGTATGACACCCAGTCACTCCCCCTGAGCACAGTAGGTGAACACTTTTGCCTTGATAACGTTCATGTGGAGGGTCTTTTATCTGCAGCCTGGTGCCATTGCAGAGTTTGGGCAGGTTGAGGTTCCACATCAACATCATTTGAAGCCCTGCATTGAGTAGAAGCTTGTGAGCTGGGAGGGTGTTTAAGAACTCCAAGGGGGTTGTGAGGTGCGTCATCCATTTGACCCAGGACTCCACAGACCTGTACTCTATTTCTGCTCCTTCGAACAACTGAAGTAGGTTGTCCTTAATGACGGTAGCCGTGTCGTTCTTGAGGTTTAGAACACTCACACAGCCAGTCCATGCACTTTTATATGGATATCAGCAATATCAGGGTATATCCTGACTGTTAGGCCTGCTAGGGTCTTCACTACTATGCCTAGGCCTGCAGGAATGGGCACCTTTCCCTCAGATACTCACTGTCTCCTATTTTGAGTAAGAGTTTGGACAATTGCCCCATGGAGACATCGCCCGTCAAGTGGACCCTCATGTCCTTCCTGCGATAGAGTTTCCAGACGAGGGGCCACAGATACGATGCCTTGATGCACACCTTAACTTCATCAACTCGACTTCCCCTCAAAACTACAGTACTGGCAAAGTTTGCTGGAAACCTCCAGCTGGCAGCATGGTGACACCACCCATGACTCCATTGTTGCCTATGATGTCTTTGAGGGTCCTGCTCAGTGCCTCAAACCCCCCTTGTGTCCCATGATACTCTTATCCCAGACAATGGGCTTACAGTCCTTACATTGTTAAGGCCTTAGCAGTGGCAACTCCAGAGGTGGGACTGTAACATGGTCCAATGTACAAATAGGGGAGCCACACCAACTGCCACCCCAAATGCTGCCAAACATCACTGACAGTTGGTGTGGCCCCCCATTTGTATATTGGACTGTGCTGTAGCCTCACCTCTGTAGCGACCCCTCATCCCAGACAATGAGTTTACAGTCCCGCAACACTCGGACCATGTCGCTTTATCACCCAATCACATTGGTCAAGAGAAACATTTTACCCCTTTTCAGACCCTTAAGAGTTGAATTTCGAAAAATCCCTTCTTAGTGGCTGCTTACGCCATGGAAGGAATATACTCCCCAAATTTCATGTTTCTAGGTCCAGGGGTTTGGGCTGGGCATTGATGAGTCAGACAGGACATTTATTTTTATAAATTAAGATGTATATTCAAATTGTGTATCCTTGGTATATCATCATTGTCAGCAAAGCATTAATGTTTTTATATTAAGATTAATATGGTAGTATACTGTATATCTTTATTATGGTTTTATATTGTATTATAGGGAAATCTCTTTGAATTTCTGAATAAGTATTGAGTCATACAGGCAGGTTTGTGAGATCAATATGGAGGTAATGTATAATGCCGTCCATTTTATTCTATACATTACAGCTCTTCCTCTGATGAAATTACAAGCACACCATGAAACACAACAGTTTTTATTCAATGCAACATATTATTTATACATGGACTTATTCACACAAAATTACCTAAAGATCTTCCTGCACCCTGGCAGGTGCATACAGTATCTCTGGGCAGTGAGTTATACAGAAGATATCTCTGTCTGTGATCTTATAACGCACATTACAGTTATCTAATTATATAACCATCTCAGCACTTGTACTGTACCCTCACCTCCACAGCACTGTAATGTACCCTCACCTCCACAGCACTGTACTGTACCCTCAACTCCACAGCACTGTAATGTACCCTCACCTCCACTGCACTGTACTGTACCCTCACCTCCACTGCACTATACTGTACCCTCACCTCCACAGCACTGTACTGTACCCTCACCTCCACTGCACTGTAATGTACCCTCACCTCCACAGCACTGTAATGTACCCTTACCCCCACAGCACTGTAATGTACCCTCAACTCCACAGCACTGTAATGTACCCTCAACTCCACAGCACTGTAATGTACCCTCACCTCCACTGCACTGTAATGTACCCTCACCTCCACAGCACTGTAATGTACCCTCACCTCCACAGCACTGTAATGTACCCTCACCTCCACAGCACTAAAATGTACCCTCAACTCCACAGCACTGTAATGTACCCTCACCTCAACTGCACTGTACTGTACCCTCACCTCCACTGCACTGTACTGTACCCTCACCTCCACAGCACTGTAATGTACCCTCACCTCCACAGCACTGTACTGTACCCTCAACTCCACAGCACTGTAATGTACCCTCACCTCCACTGCACTGTACTGTACCCTCACCTCCACTGCACTATACTGTACCCTCACCTCCACAGCACTGTACTGTACCCTCACCTCCACTGCACTGTAATGTACCCTCACCTCCACAGCACTGTAATGTACCCTCACCTCCACAGCACTGTAATGTACCCTCAACTCCACAGCACTGTAATGTACCCTCAACTCCACAGCACTGTAATGTACCCTCACCTCCACTGCACTGTAATGTACCCTCACCTCCACAGCACTGTAATGTACCCTCACCTCCACAGCACTGTAATGTACCCTCACCTCCACAGCACTGTAATGTACCCTCAACTCCACAGCACTGTAATGTACCCTCACCTCAACTGCACTGTACTGTACCCTCACCTCCACTGCACTGTACTGTACCCTCACCTCCACAGCACTGTAATGTACCCTCACCTCCACAGCATTGTACTGTACCCTCAACTCCACAGCACTGTAATGTACCCTCACCTCCACTGCACTGTACTGTACCCTCACCTCCACATCACTGTACTATACACTCACCTCCACAGCACTGTACAAGCACACCTACAAGCTCCCCTACAATCTCCCCTATAAGCTATCCTACAAGCTACCCTAGAATTGCCCCTACAAGCTCCCCTACAAGCTCCTGTACAATCTCCCCTACAAGCTCCTGTACATGCTCCTCTACATTCTACCCTACAAGTTCCCCTGCATGCTCCCCTACAAGCTTCCATACAAGCTCCTGTACAATCTCCCCTGCAATCTCCCCTACATACTCCCCTACATGCTCCCCTACAAGCTCCTGTACAATCTCACCTACAAGCTCCCCTACAATCTCCCGTACAAACTCCCCTACATGCTCCCCTACATGCTTCCCTACAAGCTCCCCTACAATTTCCCCTACATGCTCCCCTACAATCTCACCTACAAGCTCCTGTACAATCTCACCTACAAGCTCCCCTACAATCTCCCCTTCTTACTCCCCAACATGCTCCTCTACAAGCTCCCCTACAATCTCCCCTACATGCTCCCCTACAAGCTCCTGTACAATCTCACATACAAGCTCCCCTACAATCTCCCCTACATACTCCCCTACATGTTCCCCTACAAGCTTTGCTACAAGCTCCCCTACAATCTCCCCTACACGCTCCCCTACATTCTCCACTACAATCTCACCTACAAGCTCCTGTACAATCTCACCTACAAGCTCCTGTACATGCACCACTACATTCTCCCATACAATCTCCCCTACAATCTGCCCTACAAGATCCCGTACATGCTCCCCTACAATCTCCCCTACAATCTCCCCTTCAAGCTCCTGTACAATCTCACATACAAGCTCCCCTACAATCTCCCCTACATACTCCCCTACATGCTCCCCTACAAGCTCCCCTACATGCTCCCCTACAAGCTCCCCTACAAGCTCCCCTACAATCTCACCTACATGCTCCCCTACATACTCCACTACATGCTCCCCTACATGCTCCCCTACATGCTCACCTACAAGCTTCCCTACAAGCTCCCCTATAATCACCCCTACATGCTCCCCTACGTGCTTCCCTACAAGTTCCCCTACAATCTCCCCTACAATCTCCCCTACATGCTCCCCTACATGCTCCCTTACAATCTCCCCTACAAGCTCCTGTACAATCTCCCCTACATGCTCCCTTACAATCTCCCCTACAAGCTCCTGTACAATCTCCCCTACATGCTCCCTTACAATCTCCCCTAAATGCTCCCCTCCAAGCTCCTGTACATGTTCCCCTACAAGCTCCCTTACAATCTCCTGTACAATCTCCCTTACAATCCCCCCTACATGCTCCCATACATGCTCCCCTACATGCTCCTCTACATGCTCCCTTACTAGCTGCCCTTCAATCACACCTACAAGCTCCTGTACAATCACCCCTACAAGCTCCCGTGCATACTCCCCTATAATCTACCCTACATGCTCCCCTACAAGCTCCCCTACAATCTACCCTACATGCTCCCCTACATGCTCCCCTACAAGCTCCTGTACATGCTCCCCTACAAGCTCCTGTACATGCTCCCCTACAATCTCCCCTACAAGCACCCCTACAATCTCCCCTTCAAGCTCCTGTACAATATCCCCTACAAGCTCCTGTACATGTTACCATACATTCTCCCCTACAAGCTCCCTTACATGCTCCCCTATAAACTCCTGTACATGCTCCCCTACAATCTCCCCTACAATCTCCCCTACATGCTCCCCTACAATCTCCCCTACAATTTCCCCTACATGCTCCCCTACATGCTCCCCAACAATCTCCCCTACAATCTACCCTACAATCTCCACTACAAGCTCCCCTACAAGCTCCTCTACATGTTCCCCTACAATCTCCCCTACAAGCTCCACTACATGTTCCCCTACATGCTCCCCTACAAGCTCCCCTACATGCTCCCCTACAAGCTCCCCTACAATCTCCTCTACGTGCTCCCCTATAAGCTCCCATACATGCTCCCATAGATGCTCCCATAGATGCTCCCATACAAGCTCCTGTACATGCTCCCCTACATGCTCCCATACATGCTCCCGTACATGCTCCCCTTCAAGCTCCCCTGCATGTTCCCCTACAAGCTCCCCTACATACTCTACTACATGCTCCCCTACAAGCTCCCCTACATGCTCCCCTACATGCTCCCATATGTGCTTCACTACAATCTCCCCTAAAATCTCCCCTACATGCTCCCCTGCAATCTTCACTACAAGCTCCTGTACAATCTCCCTTACATGCTCCCCTACAATCTCCCCTACAAACTCCAGTACATGCTCCCCTACAATCTCCCCTACAATCTCCCGTACATGCTCCCCTACAATCTACCCTACAATCTCCTCTACATGCTCCCCTACAAGCTCCTGTACATGCTCCCCTACAAGCTCCCCTACAATCCCCCCTACATGCTCCCCTACATGCTCCCTTAGTAGCTCCCCTTCAATCACCCCTACAAGCTCCTTTACAATCTCCCCTACAAGCTCCCCTACAATCTCCCCTACAAGCTCCTGTACAATCTCCCCTACAAGCTCCTGTACATGTTCCCCTACATTCTCCCCTGCAAGCTCCCCTACATGCTCCCTTATCAACTCCCATACATGCTTCCCTACAAGCTCCTGTACATGCTCCCCTACAAGCTCCTGTACATTCTCCCCTACAATCTCCCCTACATGCTCCCTCCCCTACAATCTCCCCTACATTTTCCCCTACATGCTCCCCTACATGTTCCCCTTCAATCTCCCCTACGTGCTCCCCTACGTGCTCCCCTATAAGCTCGCCTACATGCTCCCGTATATGCTCCCATACAAGCTCATCTACATGCTCCCATACATGCTCCCGTACAAGCTCCACTACATGCTCCCCTTCAAGCTCCCCTGCATGTTCCCCTACAAGCTCCCCTACATCCTCTACTAAATGCTTCCCTACATGCACCCTTACAATCTCCCCTACATGCTCCCCTACATGCTCCACTAAAAGCTCCCCTACAAGCTCCTGTACAATATCACCTACAAGCGCCTGTACAATCTCCCCTACAATCTCCCCTACCTGCTCACCTACAACCTCCCCTACAATCTCCTGTACAATCTCCCATACAATCTCCCCTTCAATCCCCCCTACAAGCTCCCCTACACGCTCCCATACAATCTCCCGTACATGCTCCCCTACAAGCTCCCGTACATGCTCCCCTACAATCTCCCATTCATTCTCCCCTACAAGCTCCCTACAAGCTCCCCTACATGCTACAAGCTCCCCTCCATGCTCCCCTACATGCTCCCCTACAAGCTCCCCTACAATCTCGCCTTCATGCTCCCTACATGCTCCCCTACATGCTCCTCTACAAGCTCCCCTACATGCTCCCCTACAAGCTCCCTACAAGCTCCCATTCATGATCCCCTACAAGCTCACCTACAATCTCCCCTTCATGCTCCTCTACCAGCTCCCTTTAAGCTCCCTTACATGATCCCCTACAATCTCCCCTACAATCTCCCCTACAAGCTCCCCTACATGTTCCCCTACAAGCTCCCCTACATACTCCTCTACATGCTCCCCTTCAAGCTCCCCTACATGTTCACCTATAATCTCCCCTACAGTCTCCCTTATAAGCTCCCCTACATGCTCCCCTACATGCTCCCGTATGTGCTCCCATACATACCCCCTTACATGCTCCCATACATGCTCCCGTACAAGCTCCACTACATACTCCCCTTCAACTTCTGCTACATGCTCCAGTACAAGCTCACCTTCATGCCCCCGTACAAGCTCCCTACAAGGTCCCCTACATGCTCCCATACAAGCTCCCCTACAAGCTCCCCTACAAGCTCCCCTACATGCTACCCTACAAGCTCCCCTACATGTTCCCATACAAGCTCCCCTACAAGCTCCCATACATGCTCCCGTACATGCTCCAATACAAGCTCCACTACATGCTCCCGTACAAGCTCCACTACATGCTCCCATACAAGCTCCCCTACAAGCTCCCTACAAGGTCCCCTACATGTTCCCATACAAGCTCCCCTACAAGCTCTCTACAAGGTCCCCTACATGTTCCCATACAAGCTCCCCTACATGCTCCCATACATGCTCCCGTACATGCTCCCATACAAGCTTCCCTTCATGCTCCCCTACATGCTCCCCTACATGCTCCCTTACATGCTCCCCTACATGATCTCCTTCATGCTCCCCTACAAGCTCCCATATATGCTCCCATACAAGCTCATCTACATGCTCCCCTACATGCTCCCATACATGCTCCCGTACAAGCTCCACTACATGCTCCCCTTCAAGCTCCCCTGCAAGTTCCCCTACAAGCTCCCCTACATCCTCTACTAAATGCTTCCCTACATGCTCCCCTACAATCTCCCCTACAATCTCCCCTACAATCTCCCCTACAATCTCCCCTACATGCTCCCCTACATGCTCCACTAAAAGCTCCCCTACAAGCTCCTGTACAATCTCCCCTACAATCTCCCCTACCTGCTCACCTACAACCTCCCCTACAATCTCCTGTACAATCTCCCATACAATCTCCCCTTCAATCCCCCCTACCAGCTCCCCTACAAGCTCCCGTACAATCTCCCCTACATGCTCCCCTACATGCTCCCGTACATGCTCCCCTACAATCTTCCATTCATTCTCCCCTACAAGCTCCCTACAAGCTCCCCTACATGCTACAAGCTCCCCTGCATGCTCCCCTACATGCTACCCTACAAGCTCCCCTACAATCTCCCCTACAATCTCGCCTTCATGCTCCCTACATGCTCCCCTACATGCTCCTCTACAAGCTCCCCTACATGCTCCCCTACAAGCTCCCTACAAGCTCCCGTTCATGATCCCCTACAAGCTCACCTACAATCTCCCCTTCATGCTCCTCTACCAGCTCCCTTCAAGCTCCCTTACATGATCCCCTACAATCTCCCCTACAAGCTCCCCTACAAGCTCCCCTACATGTTCCCCTACAAGATCCCCTACAAGCTCCCCTACATACTCCTCTACATGCTCCCCTTCAAGCTCCCCTACATGTTCACCTATAATCTCCCCTACAGTCTCCCTTATAAGCTCCCCTACATGCCCCCCTACATGCTCCCGTATGTGCTCCCATACATGCCCCCTTACATGCTCCCATACAAGCTCCCGTACAAGCTCCACTACATACTCCCCTTCAACTTCTGCTACATGCTCCAGTACAAGCTCATCTTCATGCCCCCGTACAAGCTCCCTACAAGGTCCCCTACATACTCCCATACAAGCTCCCCTACATGCTCCCCCACAAGCTCCTCTACATGCTACCCTACAAGCTCCCCTACATGTTCCCATACAAGCTCCCCTACAAGCTCCCTTACATGCTCCCGTACATGCTCCCATACAAGCTCCACTACATGCTGCCGTACAAGCTCCACTACATGCTCCCATACAAGTTCCCCTACAAGCTCCCAACAAGGTCCCTTCATGTTCCCATACATGCTCCCCTACAAGCTCCCTACAAGGTCCCCTACATGTTCCCATACAAGCTCCCCTACATGCTCCCATACATGCTCCCATACATGCTCCCGTACATGCTCCCATACAAGCTCCCCTACATACTCCCCTACATGCTCCCCTACATGCTCCCCTACATGCTCCCCTACATGCTCATCTACAAGCTCCCCTACATGCTCACCTTCACGCTACTCTACGAGCTCCCCTACATGCTCCCCTTCATGCTCCCCTTCATGCTCCCCTACAATCTCCCTTACATACTCCTGTACATACTCCCCTACATGCTGTCCTGCAAGCAACCCTACAATCTCCCCTACAAGTACCTGTACATACTCCCCTACATGCTCCCCTACAAGCTCCCCTACAATCTCCCCTACATGCTCCCCTACAAGCTCCTGTACAATCTCACCTACAAGCTCCCCTACAATCTCCCCTACATACTCCTCTACATGTTCCCCTACAAGCTTCCCTACAAGCTCCCCTACAATCTCCCCTACATGCTCCCCTACATTCTCCACTACAATCTCACCTACAAGCTCCTGTACAATCTCACCTACAAGCTCCTGTACATGCACCGCTACATTCTCCCGTACAATCTCCCCTACAATCTGCCCTACAAGCTCCTGTACATGCTCCCCTACAGTCTCCCCTACATGCTCCCCTACATGCTCCCCTACAAGCTCCCCTACAATCTCACCTACATGCTCCCCTACATACTCCCCTACATGCTCCCCTACATGCTCACCTACAAGCTTCCCTACAAGCTCCCCTATAATCTCCCCTACATGCTCCCCTACGTGCTTCCCTACAAGTTCCCCTACAATCTCCCCTACATGCTCCCCTACATGCTCCCCTACAATCTCCCCTACAAACGCCTGTACAATCTCCCCTACATGCTCCCTTACAATCTCTCCTACAAGCTCCTGTACATGCTCCCATACAATCTCCCCTACAATCTCCCGTACATGCTCCCTTACAATCTCCCGTAAATGCTCCCCTACAAGCTCCTGTACATGTTCCCCTACAAGCTCTCCTACAATCTCCTGTTCAAGCTCCCGTACAATCTACCCTACATGCTCCCCTACAAGCTCCCCTACATACTCCCCTACAAGCTCCTGTACATGCTCCCCTACAAGCTCCTGTACATGCTCCCCTACAATCTCCCCTACAAGCACCCCTACAATCTCCCCTACAAGCTCCTGTACAATCTCCCCTTCAAGCTCCTGTACATGTTCCCCTACATTCTCCCCTACAAGCTCCCGTACATGCTCCCCTATAGACTCCTGTACATGCTTCCCTACAAGCTCCTTGAACATCCTCCTCTACATACTCCCCTACAAGCTCCTGTACATGCTCCCCTACAAGCTCCCCTACAATCTCCCCTACATGCTCCCCTACAATTTCCCCTACATGCTCCCCTACAAGCTCCCCTACATGCTCCCCTACATGCTCCCCAACAACCTCCCCTACAATCTACCCTATAATCTCCACTACAAGCTCCCCTACATGCTCCCCTACATGTTCCCCTACAATGTCCCATACAAGCTCCACTACATGTTCCCCTACAAGATCCCGTACATGCTCCCCTACAAGCTCCCCTACAAGCTTCCCTACGTGTTCCCCTACAATCTCCCCTACAATCTCCCCTACGTGCAACCCTATAAGCTCCCTTACATGCTCCCATACATGCTCCCGTACAAGCTCCAGTACATGCTCCCCTACATGCTCCCATTCATGCTCCCGTACAAGCTCCACCACATGCTCCCCTTCAAGCTCCCCTTCAAGCTCCCCTGCATGTTCCCCTACAAGCTCCCCTACATGCTCCCATACGTGCATCCCTACAAGTCCCCAAAACTCTCCCCTACATTCTCCATACATGCTCCCCTACAATCTTCACTACAAGCTCCTGTACAATCTCCCTTACATGCTCCCCTACAATCTCCCCTACAAACTCCTGTACATGCTCCCCTACAATCTCCCCTACAATCTCCCGTACATGCTCCCCTACAACCTCCCCTACAATCTCCCCTACATGCTCCCCTACAAGCTCCTGTACATGCTCCCCTTCAAGCTCCCTTACAATCTCCGTACAATATCTCCCCTACAATCCCCCCTACATGCTCCACTACATGCTCCCCTATATACTCCCTTTCTAGCTCCCCTTCAATCACCCCTTCAAGCTCATGTACAATCTCCCCTACAAGCTCCCCTACAATCTCCCCTACAAGCTCCTGTACAATCTCCCCTACAAGCTCCTGTACATGTTCCCCTACATTCTCCCCTGCAAGCTCCCCTGCATGCACCCTTATCAACTCCCATACATGCTTCCCTACATGCTCCTGTACATGCTTCCCTACAAGCTCCTGTACATGCTCCCCTACAATCTCCCCTACAATCTCCCCTACATGCTCCTTCCCCTACAATCTCCCCTACAATTTCCCCTACATGCTCCCCTACATGCTCCCCTACAAGCTCCCCTACATGTTCCCCTACAATCTCCCCTACAATCTCCCCTACGTGCTCCCCTATAAGCTCGCCTACATGCTCCCCTACATGCTCCCGTATATGCTCCCATACAAGCTCATCTACATGCTCCCCTACATGCTCCCATACATGCTCCTGTACAAGCTCCACTACATGCTCCCCTTAAAGCTCCCCTGCATTTTCCCCTACAAGCTCCCCTACATGCTCTACTAAATGCTTCCCTACATGCTCCCCTACATGCTCCCCTACAAGCTCCCCTACAATCTCCCCTACTTGCTCCCCTACATGCTCCACTACAAGCTCCCCTACAAGCTCCTGTACAATCTCACCTACAAGCGCCTGTACATGCTCCCCTACAAACTCCCCTACAATCTCCCCTACAAGCTCCCGTACATGCTCCCCTACAATCTCCCCTACAATCTCCCCTACCTGCTCACCTACAACCTCCCCTACAATCTCCTTTACAATCAGCCCCTACAATCTCCCCTACAATCCCCCTTACAAGCTCACCTACAAGCTGCCGTACAATCTCCCCTACATGCTCCCCTACAAGCTCCCATACATGCTCCCCTACAATATCCCCTTCATTCTCCCCTACAAGCTCCCTACAAGCTCCCCTACATGCTACAAGCTCCCCTGCATGCTGCCCTACTTGATCCCTTTCATGATCCCCTACATGCTCCGCTACAAGCTCCCCTACAATCTCCCCTACAATCTCCCCTTCTTGCTCCCCTACATGCTGCTCTACAAGCTCCCCTTCATGCTCCCCTACAAGCTCCCTACAAGCTCCCTTACATGCTAGCAGCTCCCCTGCATGCTGCCCTACATGATCCCCTTCATGATCCCCTACATGCTCCGCTTCAAGCTCCCCTACAATCTCCCCTACAATCTCGCCTTCATGCTCGCCTTCATGCTCCCCTACAAGCTCCCTACAAGCTCCCTTACATGATCCCCTACAAGCTCACCTACAAACTCCCCTTCATGCTCCTCTACCTGCTCCCTACTAGCTCCCTTACATGATCCCCTACAATCTCCCCTACAAGCTCCCCTACAAGCTCCCCTACATGTTCCCCTACAAGATCCCCTACAAGCTCCCATACATGCCCCTCTACATGCTCCCCTTCAAGCTCCCCTACATGTTCACCTACAATCTCCCCTACAGTCTCCCCTATAAGCTCCCCTACATGCTCCCCTACATGCTCCAGTATGTGCTCCCGTACATGCTCCCTTTCATGCTCCCATACATGCTCCCGTACAAGCTCCACTACATGCTCCCCTTCAACTTCTGCTACATGCTCCAGTACAAGCTCACCTTCATGCCCCCATACAAGCTCCCATACATGTTCCCCTACAAGCTCCCCTACATGCTCTCCTACATGCTCCCCTACAAGTTCCTGTACATACTCCCCTACAAGATCCCCTACAACCTCCCCTATAATCTCCCCTAAAATCTCCCCTACATGCTCCCTTACAATCTCCCCTACATGCTCCCCTACAATCTCCCCTACATGCTCCGCTACAAGTTCCTGTACATACTCCCCTACATGCTGCCCTGCAAGATCCCCTACAAGCTCCCCTACAATCTCCCCTACATGCTCCCCTACAATCTCCCCTACATGATCCGCTACAAGCTCCTGTACATGCTCCCATACAAGCTCCCCTACATGCTCCCGTACATGCTCCCATACAAGCTCTCCTACAATCTCCCCAACAAGCTCCCCTACATGTTCCCATACAAGCTCCCCTACAAGCTCCCTACAAGGTCCCCTACATGTTCTCATACAAGCTCCCCTACATGCTCCCCTACAAGCTCCCCTACATGCTCTGCTACAAGCTCCCGTACATGCTCCCGTACATGCTCCCATACAAGCTCCACTACAATCTCCCCTACATGCTCCCGTACATGTTCCCCTACAAGCTCCCTACAAGGTCCCCTACATGCTCCCATACAAGCTCCACTACATGCTCCCGTACAAGCTCCACTACATGCTCCCGTACAAGCTCCCCACAAGGTCCCCTACATGTTCCCATACAAGCTCCCCTACAAGCTCCCCTACATGTTCCCATACAAGCTCCCCTACATGTTCCCATACAAGCTCCCCCACATGCTCCCTTACATGCTCCCCTACATGCTCCCATACATGCTCCCGTACAAGCTCCCCTACATGCTCTCCTACATGCTCTCCTACATGCTCTCCTACAAGCTCCCCTACAAGCTCCTCTAAAAGCTCCCCTACATGCTCCCATACATGCTCCCATACATGCTCCCGTACATGCTCCCATACATGCTCCCGTACATGCTCCCATACAAGCTCCACTACATGCTCCACTACATGCTCCCCTACATGCTCCCCTACATGCTCCCCTATAAGCTCCCCTACATGCTCCCCTACATGCTCCCCTACATGCTCCTCTACAAGCTCCCCTTCATGCTCCCCTACAAGCTCCCTACAAGCTCCCTTACATGCTAGCAGCTCCCTTGCATGCTGCCCTACATGATCCCCTTCATGATCTCCTACATGCTCCGCTACAAGCTCCCCTACAATCTCCCCTACAATCTCGCCTTCATGCTCCCCTACATGCTCCTCTACAAGCTCCCCTACATGCTCCCCTATAAGCTCCCCTACATGCTCCCCTACAAGCTCCCTACAAGCTCCCTTACATGATCCCCTACAAGCTCACCTACAAACTCCCCTTCATGCTCCTCTACCTGCTCCCTTCAAGCTCCCTTACATGATCCCCTACAATCTCCCCTACAAGCTCCCCTACAAGCTCCCCTACATGTTCCCCTACAAGATCCCCTACAAGCTCCCCAACATGCCCCTCTACATGCTCCCCTTCAAGCTCCCCTACATGTTCACCTACAATCTCCCCTACAGTCTCCCCTATAAGCTCCCCTATATGCTCCCCTACATGCTCCCGTATGTGCTCCCGTACATGCTCCCTTACATGCTCCCGTACAAGCTCCCCACAAGGTCCCCTACATGTTCCCATACAAGCTCCCCTACAAGCTCCCCTACATGTTCCCATGCAAGCTCCCCTACATGTTCCCATACAAGCTCCCCCACATGCTCCCTTACATGCTCCCCTACATGCTCCCGTACATGCTCCCGTACAAGCTCCCCTACATGCTCTCCTACATGCTCTCCTACATGCTCTCCTACAAGCTCCCCTACAAGCTCCTCTACAAGCTCCCCTACATGCTCCCGTACATGCTTCCGTACATGCTCCCGTACATGCTCCCGTACATGCTCCCGTACATGCTCCCATACAAGCTCCACTACATGCTCCCGTACAAGCTCCCCTACATGCTCCCCTACATGCTCCCCTATAAGCTCCCCTACATGCTCCCCTACAAGCTCCTCTACAAGCTCCCCTACATGCTCACCTTCATGCTCCCCTACGAGCTCCCCTACATGCTAACCTTCATGCTCCCCTACGAGCTCCCCTACATGCTCCCCTTCATGCTCCCCTACAAGCTCCCCTACATGCTCCTGTACATGCTCCCCTACATGCTCTGCTACATGCTCCCGTACAAGCTCTACTACATGATCTACTACATGTTCCCTCACATGCTCCCCTACAATCTCCCCTACATGCTCCCGTACATACTCCCCTACATGCTCCTTTACATGTTCACCTACAAGCTCCCCTACATGTTCCCATACAAGCTCCCATACAAGCTCCCTACAAGGTCCCCTACATGCTCTCATACAAGCTCCCCTACATGCGCCCCTACAAGCTCCCCTACATGATCCCCTACATGCTCCACTACAAGCTCCCGTTCATGCTCCCCTACATGCTCCCATACAAGCTCCACTACAATCTCCCCTACATGCTCCCTTACATGTTCCCCTACAAGCTCCCCTACATGTTCCCATAAAAGCTCCCCTACAAGCTCCCTAAAAGGTCCCCTACATGTTCCCATACAAGCTCCCCTACATGCTACCCTACAAGCTCCCCTACATGTTCCCATACAAGCTCCCCTACATGTTCCTATACAAGCTCCCCTACATGCTCCCCTACAAACTCCCCTACATGTTTCCGTGCAAGCTCCCCTACATGCTTCCATACATGCTTCCGTACATGCTCCCATACAAGCTCCACTACATGCTCCCGTACATACTCCCCTACAAGCTCCCCTACAATCTCCCGTATAATCTCTCCTACAATCTCCCCTACAATCTCCCATACATGCTCCCGTGCAATCTCCCCTACATGCTCCGCTACAAGCTCCCATACATGCTCCCATACAAGCTCCCCTACATGCTCCCCTACATGTTCCCATACAAGCTCCCTACAAGGTCCCCTACATGCTCCCCTACATTCGCCCCTACATGCGCCCCTACAAGCTCCCCTACATGCTCCCCTACATGCTCCCCTTCATGCTCCACTACAAGCTCCACTACAAGCTCCCGTTCATGCTCCCATACAAGCTCCACTACAATCTACACTACAGTACCAGCAGCAGGAATGCAGCGACTGTCTCATGTATATACTTATCATCTGGGCAGTACCAGCAGCAGGAGGGCAGCGACTGTCTCATGTATATACTTATCACCAGGGCAGTACCAGCAGCAGGAGGGCAGCGACTGTCTCATGTATATACTTATCACCTGGGCAGTACCAGCAGCAGGAGGGCAGCGACTGTCTCATGTATATACTTATCACCTGGGCAGTACCAGCAGCAGGCGGGCAGCGGCTGTCTCATGTATATACTTATCACCTGGGCAGTACCAGCAGCAGGCGGGCAGCTGCTGTCTCATGTATATACCTGTCACCCGGGCAGTTCCAGCAACAGGAGGGCAGCTACTGTCTCTTGTATATACTTATCACCCAGGCAGTACCAGCAGCAGGAGGGCAGCGGCT
The DNA here is from genome assembly GCA_031769625.1 of Taudactylus pleione. Classification (NCBI taxonomy): domain Eukaryota; kingdom Metazoa; phylum Chordata; class Amphibia; order Anura; family Myobatrachidae; genus Taudactylus; species Taudactylus pleione. The sequence continues at coordinate 1,765,167 of JAUIMM010000254.1, read as the reverse complement.
GTCTCATCTATATACCTGTCACCCAGGCAGTACCATCAGCAGGAGGGCAGCGGCTGTCTCATGTATATACCTGTCCCAGAGAACAGCAGAGCAGGGCACATGTACAGAAAGTCATTATGACACTGTATGTTATGTGTTTGGATGCGGAAAGTTTAGTGATCCTGGACACACTTCCGAAAATCTGTCTCTGCTGATAGTGCAGCGAGTATAAAGCATAAATATCACACATCACATTATGTTCATGAGGAATACACCTAATAATGTGCATCTAACGACATTATCCAACGTGGGGGCGATCTTGAGGCATGGGGCATTTTTGTAGCTTCTATTTATATGGTGCCACAAAATGTTCTCATCGCTGTACAGAGTAATACCAAACATTTCACATTAACAAGGAACTCATGGCCCCATTTATCAAAGAGACATAGGACCTCATTCAGAGTCGGTCGTTGCGGCCACACGGTTGTAAGGTAAAAGGGGCCGGATATGCAAATGATGCACTCGCAAGTTGTGTCGTTAAGATGGGATCGTTAGCTGGACGAGCAAGGGGAGGATGCGGCCGTAAGACTAAAAAAACACCCCCTTCTCATTCGCATTACACGTCATCTCCGGGCATATAAGGATTAATCGAGACCATCAGAGCTGGTCGTTGAGCTTAAGGCTGACCATACCCTCTCTTAAGTACTACAATCTAGTCAGTGTAAAAACCTCCCATGTCACATGTGCTATGACACTACTTTGTTAATTATGCACTCCCATAAAACGCTGTTTGCATAGTCAGGCACGCCTGCGTACGGATCTCCACTCCCCAGTTCACAAGCACCTTCCCCTGTTACCACCCACAAATGCCTCATCCTGTCACTCAAACTAACGACCTGGCCAAGTTCAAGGAGAGAGATATTTCCGATCGTAACAGCTAGTTTGCACACGCGCATTGCGAATTTTACACATGCGCATTTTAGCGAACATCGGTGGCGTATGACCGTGCAGCCACAATGACCGACTCTGAATGAGGTCCATAATCTCTTTATCACTCACTAATTGGGTTACGTCCTCCTAAGATCACAGCTGTTTGTCACTGTACGGATGCTAACGCCGTCTTTACATGGTGAGAGTGATATGGCTCCCCTGCCGGGAATGGGGTCCCAGCAGTATCCTCTCCGGCTTCAGTGGACTGAGCTGGGATCCTTACTGAATCAGGCCCTTAGAGCGATGTTCTACTCGAATGGAGGTGGAATCAAAATGTTCTAAGACTTGACATTAAGTGTTCTCGCTATTCTGACCAGCCCAACAGGTCCTGCAACCCCTAAGTACTACTGTTATAGGAAGCCAGAATGCCCTGTGATGAGGAGGGTGGTAGATATCTGCCCCTGGCAGGACTAGACCCTCATACTTTATTACTTTCCTAAAACATCTGGCAAACTTGTGAATCTTGGGTGGCTCTCCTGGATGCCCAGAAAAGTAGGGAAGTACTCCTGGGGCCCCTTACTGCCATCCATTTCCTGAGTGCATTGGGCAGTATGGGTGACTTGATGATGAGAATGGTGATTAATTGCTTCATGGTGGCCTCATCTCTGATTCACAATGTCATCAATTACAGCTATGTATAAAAGGAGGTAGAAGGGGACAGCGAAGATGCACCAACCATGTATTACAGGCAGGGCTCAACTCTGAGCTGTCTGGTGAAACTCAGTGCCACACAATAAAGTCCCACTTGTCCATACAAAGGAGCCTGATTGCCCCAGACACACTTCTTGGTTTATCAACTTCAAGTCTTCTTTTTTTGCCATATTAAGTTCCAGCCCAAGCGGCACTTCTGGTGAAGTGTGGTGCCGGCACACTGGAGCGTTAAATAGAGCTAAGAACTAGAGTTGAGCTACAGGAGGCTCAGGAGATGCATCTGCTATGGAATCCAGAAGTGGGGCAACTCCTAAGCTGGCACCAACACCCACTGTGCAGGCTAGAGCTTCATCACTGGTACACTACCCACATTATAAGGTTGGGGGTCTGCTCCTTGGGACAAGATCAGGGATGTCAGGCACAGAGAATAAACGGTTTGCCCACTATACAGCCCCTTCTAGCCAAACTGTGTAGTAATATTGCTGTAATGTGCATTTGTGCATTGTAATTTTGTAATGAATTACATCATCTTGTATGTATTATTATTATATGTCGCCAGGCAGGGTGCCCACACTACCATTGTGCTGCCTGTGTGTGATACCCCCAATCTTGGGAGTATCACTAATGGGTGCCTGTGGGGTGTAAAATACTTTTGTGATACATTGTAAATGTGTTTTTATAAAATGTATTGGTATTGACATGCCCCATTATATGCCAGCTGGATATTCTCTATTCCCCCTCTGGACATGGACTACTCCCTGCTATGGACTAGTGATATAGGAGGGGCACAAGGCCAGGACTTCCCCACTGTATTGAAGAAGGGAGCCCAGCTTTCCCTCCTGCAATAACATGGCCAGAGACTGTTTTGTAGCATGCGCGCCTGGCGGGAAGAACAGCCGGCGTGTGCCAAGTACCCAGACGGAGTCTTCAAAAGGAGATACCCAGCTGACTCTGAGGAGAGTCCCGAGGTGGCCAAGAACAGCACGGTGTCTGTGCACTTACCTGTGGTGTAGTGGAGATCGCCGACAGGAGTCCGAGGAGCGGGGTTAGCCTGTCGCTGACTGGAAAGCGGCAGTGGAGTGTGACATGAGAGACTAGGCGCAGAGCCTACAGCTCCATAGCACAGACACGTGCATCAGTACTCCCACTCACCTCCCGGGACGCCCTCCAGCTGTGAACCAGCCATTTCCACCATTAGGCCGACACCGCATCCTTTCCTGGAGAGGCTGTACCCCATGGCCACGAGGTGAGCTAGTAACTACGAGAACCATATTCCCAGGAGCAGTGCAAACATTATCCGGATGACATGTCGGTTGATTTTTAGGATACCTTTACCCACTTCAGTTTACCCACGACTGTTAACCACCATTGATAACCTATTACTTTGGAGTTATACACACTTCTTTAGAACAGACATACACTTGTCTAGATACTGTCATTATATTGATACAATTGTGGCAGTTGATACAGTTTAACAATTATATTTTTGGAAGATCACTGCTTTATTTGTATATGTCAATCATTGTACATTTCTCTGTTGCTTAACATCACTATTCACTCATTTTTTTTTACAAATAAAAGGTTTATATATTTACATTTATTTTATGTGTAATATGTGGACTTAGGCCCTCATTCAGAGCCGGACGCTCTGAGCAGAGCGCTCGCTCTGAATGAGGGCCGTCCTCCATAAAAATGGAGCGTCCTCCTGGACGCTCGTATAGCTGTGGGTCACCACCCACAGCTCATACGAGCGTGCAGGATGATGGTCTCGATGGTCTTGACCATCGCGACCATCGCCAGTGCGACCAGAAGCCTGTGGTCGGGGTTTTCGACCACAAGCCCTGGAGTAATTTTGGCTCTAACAGAGCCAAAATCACTCCCACTGACATCACTAATGATGTCAGTGGGGCCGGCTTCAGACGGTAGGCGTTCCCTTGGGAACGCCTCCGTCTGGGAGGCACGCCCACCAAAGGGGGCGTGCTGTCAATCAACATCGACAGCACGTCCCCTTTGATCAAACACAATGAGCGAAGGAAAGTCCATCGCTCGTCGCGCATGCGCAGTGCACACCATCTACCCACTTGCGAGCGGACAGCCGCTTGCGAGTGGGTCTGAATGAGGCCCTTAGCGCCAATCCACCTACATCCATTGCCGCTTTTTGCCACCCTTTCTGTGCCGTTTGGGAGTGGTGGGAGAACTCCCAGGTGGAGGGCAGCTTCCTACACATTTGGTTTCAATATCACAATTACTGGCTTACACTCCTTTTTGGCGCTTGGTATTTTTGTGTACAGGAAAAGCCGCTGCAATACCCTAGAGCAGGGGTCTCCAACCAGCAGCTCACAGTCTTAATTTTGGTGGCCCATCTAGCTGCAGTACTGCTGAGTAAACTAGGAGGAAGTGACCTCTGACATGTGCTCCCCGTGGTGTTGACGCCATGGGTGGAGCCACAGGGAAAGCATGTCAGGTGATTGCGGCAGCCTCTACAGCAGTCACCTGATGTGCTCCCCTCTGGTTCCACTCATGGTGTCTATGCTATGGCAAAGCAAGTGACTCCCACCCAGCCCTCCCAGAAAGTCACACAGCAGCCCAGCACTTCTGCTTCTCTCCTGCACGGACCTCCTTGGAGCCGGTAATAACAGTGACATATGCCTGTGCTTACATTTTATTTATAAACTACAACAATATCACTGTAATGATTATATACATTGTTATATTCTATGAAACATTTTTTTTCATTTTCATTAAATTTCCTTTAATTGTTCAGTTATTAGCCAGATTTTTTTTCTACAATCTTAGTAACTCTTCAGGAGGTTTCATTTTACTAAAGTAGCTCACACCTCAATTAACATTGGAGCCCACTGCCCTAGAGAGTGTCTGGACTCAGGAATTACTCACAGCCAGCGCCCTGTTGCCCTTGGAGTTACAATACTGTAACAAATACCAATTATCATCTGCATAGAGAGCGTATCCTCACTGAACTCAGCAAAGCCAGTACCAGAGCAGTAATATTGCAGCAGTGTTGACAGTGTAAATCTGTGTTTGATCTTCGGGAGGATTGTCACCAGCAACAGCCGGTGGGTTAGGCAGAAAAGCCTCCCAAACAAGCTGGGGCAGAGGAAAGTGAAAGAATTTTCACTCCCTCTGCCATAACAATGAGCGGTGCGTGCACGTGCACGTTAGGTCACGTTCACGCGCACAGGCACTGTTCGTCAGATTTTTTCTGTCAGCGGAAGACGGTGGACACAGTTTCTGTCTCTGTGACAGATTCATTTAGAATGTCCTCTGCTGCTGGCAGTGTTTCGGGGAAGAGAGCCCATAAGAGGGCACTATTTTCCTCATCCTCTTCATCTGAAGAAATTATATATAAAAGGAAAAAGGCTGTTCCAGTCACAAATCTGGGAACATCTAACTCCTCAGACTCTGAGGAAAATATTTTCACTTATGGACGTGCCAGGTCACCTTCATGTTCAGGGAGTCAGCAGGAGCGGAAAAAATCACATAAAAATAAAAGTAAGTTTAATGCCAGGGCCACCTGTTCAGGCGATATTCCTCCATTCCCTGGAATTGCCTGTAGCAGGCAACATTCTAGTGCTCGGTGCAAGCACAATACTTCTGCCCATAGCTGGCATAATTTATCTATCCATAGCTGGCAGCATGAAGGGACCCGCAGTCTGTATAAGGGGTCACCTACCGAACAGCCACATCTTTCCTCTAGTGATTTTGGCCAACCCTCCTCAGTGGACTGGGAGTCAGAGGAGATAACGAGAACCTCTGCCTCTTCACAGCGTGGGGAATTTAGTGAAGTGCAGATGGCTAGAGTGACTTTAGCGAGGCGAACCCCCCAGTCTAAATTATATACCACACACTGGCCCCTAAAGAGCAATTCAGAGGTACAGAAATTTGCTCAGCTCGCCTTTAGAGCAACCCTTATTATGGAAGATGAATTAGTCCTGCACTCCTATAGGGGGTTGCCAGATGTACCTGCTCTATTTACTCCTAAAATTGACCCAGCTTTGGCTTCTATAGTGGGGGAGAAAAGACAAAATGACCCCATGGATCGTATGTTAAGAAAGATCCAATACAAAATAGCAGATGCAGCCGGCCCTCTTCTTTTCATACTAGATAAAGTAGAGAGAGAGGGAGAGTCTGGAGGTACCCTAGATTCTTTGGTGGCATCTAAGCTTGCTCTACTTAAAGCTATTAGCAGGGCAGCTCTTATCATAGGTCAAACATTTAATCACTAATACCCACAGATCTAGGTGGTTAACTAGTGCAGGTCTGGCAGACCTTGCTCCTAAATCCATGGAGTTCCCAAACCTTACAGATGCCAACCTATTTGGCCCACAGTTTATAGAAGAGGTCAAAATATGTCACAAAGCTAGGAAATCCTTTTCTGACATTAAAAAAGTGAATTGACCTCGCAGGAGGCCCTTTCTTCAAGGGGGTCAGATTCCGAGAGCCACAGGTCCGACCCGAGACTTTCAAGACACAAGGAGAGCCCAGAGAGGAGACTTCATGCAAAAATCCCATGTTACCCCTCGAGAATCATCCTCAGGTGCATGGAACAATGCCAGACGAGGCCGCGGTTACAGTGAGTCCACACACACGCCCACTTCACCACAAAACCCTAAAAGATTCATATGTGGAGTGGCAACAAATTACCACAGACAAGTGGTTACTAAAAATAATCCACCCAGAATTAAATCACCCTTTAATCTGCTTCCCTCACCAGGCATTTCATACTCCTTGTTAAAGGAGTTGCAGTCCTCGGTTGGACGATGTACTGACTCTGGCCCTACAACAAGGAAAGATAGAATTGGCAAACCCAGCAGTAAAGGGCGGGTTCAGCCATTTGTTTCCTATAAAAAAGCAAAATGGTTCCTTAGGACCAGTCCTGAATATCAAAACTTTGAATCGATTTTTAAAAACAAAACGGTTTCGCATGGAAGGCATTTCAGTCATCCCTTACCTTCTCACAAAGGACGGCTGTGTATAACAATAGCCCTAAAAGAAGCTTTTCACTCTATATTAATATACCCGAATCACAGACGTCTTCTCAGGTTTTATTAGAGAGACAATCTGTATCAGTGGACAGTGACGGTATTTGGCCCCCTCCACTTTTACACGGGTGATGAAGGCGGTAGTGTCTCACCTGCACCAGCAAGGGGTTCAAGGTATAATATACCTAGACAACATTCTTTTGATACACACAGACCACGATACCCTTTTAAAGCACAGGAATTTAACCATTTCTCTGTTATCAAACCAGGTTTCATGCTAAATATCCCAAAGTCAGTACTGACTCCCACCAAGAAAATCACCTTTTTAGGTTTCGACTTAGATACCCATTCTTTCTCTCTAGCCATTCCACAACAGAAATGGCTAAACACAAAAGATTATATTCAAAAATTGTCCGAAAAGCACAGCATGACCCTCCGTACCTTAGCAACAATCATTGGGAAAATTATTTCGACACGTTCCGCTATTATGCAGAGAATTGCAACGCCTCTTAAGAACTTTGATTCATGCCCAATATTCCTGGACAGACACGATGTATATCTCCAGGATTGTAAAAACAGAACTGTCCAAATGGAACAGTCTTCCCACTCCTCCTCCTCGTCCCCTCTTAGATCACCCCTCCTGCATGACTATCACCACGGCTGCATCTCTAACAGGAATGGGAGGTTTCTCACAAGAGAAAGCAGTAAGGGGTGCTTGGTCAAAGGAAGAATCCCGCTTGTTCATAAACATTTTAGAACTACGTGCAGCAAAATTAGCCCTACAGGCTCTAGTCCCCATTCACCTTATAGGGACCTGTATCCAGCTATGCCTGGACAATACGACCGCAGTGTCCAATATAAACAAGATGGGAGGCACCAAGTCAACATCCCTATGCAAGGAGGCATTAGAAGTGTGGGATTGGGCAGTCCAGAGAGATATTCTTCTGGTTGCAGCTTATGTCTTGTTGAATCGTCAGTATTGACCTTTAGTATATTCCTTCCTATAAACCTCTAAGATTCACCTGTCTAGAACCTCTAAGACAAAACCCCGCCTAAAACCTCTAAACAGAATGCTAATTGCGTACGCAGTATAACTGCAAATAAAGACAGGAGTGGAATCTGTGTTTCCAACGCACAAGTATTATTCAGGTAAAAGTACAGTCAGTTACACGCAATCTATACATACACAAGTTAGGCGTAAAATGAAATAATACAGACCCAAGTACAGTTATACATACGCTGCGCCTCTGGACCCAGAGATAGACTTCTGACTAGATATCCTCAGTTCATCCAAAATTCTGCATGAACTGGCAAACCAGTGTTCAGACACATGTATTTATTCCCCCCCAGACTGAAACAGGACAAAGGGGGAACTTCCTACTGATCTCATTGGTTCCCAGAGGAGAAGCATATGTTACGACACATTTAACAGGTTGTTTCAAATAGACTTTCCCTGCCTCTAACAGCCGGAGTCTTTCAGGTAACACCTCCTGTAACATTCCATCAGCTAAACATTTTGTTGCTTCTAAGTTCTGCGATCAGTAACTTGAGTTTGCATGATGCGATCTCTCCACCGATAACACCGGGATGCTGTAAAAAGTGTACGCATCAAAACGAAACCAAACACACCCTGCTTATCATGTATAATACCTTAGTTATCAAAAACCTCTATTTCTTAGCATTTAAACTAACTTAACCAACTTGAATCATACATTTTGATGCTAATGGCACCTTGTGTGCGAATATGTAGTGTGTGAGTATTCGGGGTTTGATATAAGGACGCTAGATAATTTGGGGTAGATGCGTTGCGCATAAAGCTACTTTTTCGGCGGTTTCATACTAAGTCTCATGCATTCGCTAATATGCGATTATTTAATAGCGCCCTTGTGGGTATAATTGTGCGTATGAAAAATGGTGAAAGAAGCGATCGCATAGTGCTAATAAAAATATCGCCACATGTACTATATTGTGAGTTCACCTAAAATGGTGCATAGGCGGCCATTCGCAAAATGGCGTCTTGCGATCGCATTTCTAAAATGGAGTCTTGCGGCCATTCGCAAGATGGCGTCGCTGCGATTAAATTTTAAACTGAACTTGTCTCACTCAATTATTCAGCTTCGACAGTCTCAGGGGAGGTAAACGAATTAGCAGACTCCCTATCCTGGAAAAGGATCTCCCTACATTCGGTAGCACTGAAAAGTCAAATCTTTCAGAAAATAGTTCCCACATTTGGGAGATTACAGATAGATCTCTCTGCCAGTCCCACAAATGCTCAGATTCAGTGTTTTGTTTCCAGAATATGGACAAAAGGGGTGTCGAGGATGGATACAATGTTCTTTCCTTGGACGGATCTGACTTGTCCCTATGCTTTCCCTCCCCCCTGCACTACTCCTGAAAGTCTTGAGGATAAAGTGCCGCAAATTGTGGTACTGTACCCTGTATGGCCATCCAGAGTCTGGTTTTCTCTGATCAACCAGTTACGAATAGGTCCGAAAATTCCACTAGAGTTATCCAAGGAATGCTTTCAGGGGACCCCAGACCTGTTAAAAACACTTCCCCAATGTATGCGGATGGCAATATTACTAGTATGTTAACTAGGGGTGAGCAGGTTCGGATTTCTGAAATCCGAACTCCCCCGAGCCCCCACGATCCGAGGCCGATCTGAGTCAGGCTCGACTTTTCCCGCCTGACTCGGAAATGAAATCGAGGCAAAACGTCATCATCCCGCCTTCCGGGTCTCGCGGGTTTTGGATCCTATATAAGGTACCCGCGTCGGCGCCATTTTCTCACTCGGCTGTGGACAGTGAAGAGGGAGGGTGGGAGTTAGGGCTGGCTGGGCTGTGTAGTATAGTGTAGTGTAGTGCAGTGTAGTGGTCTGCTGTGCTGTACTGCGCTGTGCTGCTGTTGTCCATAGGGGCTGTGTCCACTCCTTCAAAGTCCATAGGGGCTGGCTGGACTGTGTTGTGCAGTCAGTTGTCCATAGGGGCTGTGTCCACTCCAAAGTCCTGTGCAGTGTCCCAGTCCTAAAGGGGTGCTGTAGTGTTGTCCAGGGGGTGCTCTGTCCGTCAGGGGTGCTCCCCCCAAGTGCTAAAAAAAAAATATTTTTTTGTGTTTGTGAATTGTGTGCACTTTGGCTGCACGTGCATCAACAAAGGAGCAGCATCAAGCATGCGCCTGTGTCCCATAAGTAAAGGGCCAGCTGGCTTGTCCGTTAAAGGGTCCTCAAAGCAGCAGCGAGAAGCGTGCGTCTGTCTGTTAATGGATTACATCGGTGACAGCATCCAAGTAGGCATGTCAGACAGTCCGTACATGTACTGGCAGGAAAAAGAGGCAATTTGGAGGCCCCTGTACAAACTGGCTCTATTTTACCTGAGTTGCCCCCCCCTCCAGTGTGTACTCCGAAAGAGTGTTTAGTGCAGCCGGGAATCTTCTCAGCAAAAGGCGTAGGAGGTTGCTTCCACAAAATGTTGAGAAGATGATGTTCATAAAAATTAATTATCAACTCTTCCAGGGAGACCAGCCTCCAGAACGTACAGAGGGACCTGTGGTGGTGGATTCCAGTGGGGACGAATTAATACTCTGTGAGGATGAGGATGTACACAACACTGAAGAGGGTGAGGAATCGGTGGATGAGGAGGATGAGGACGACATCTTGCCTCCGTAGAGCCAGTTTGTGCAGGGACAGATTAATTGCCAGCTTGTTTTGTGGGGGCCCAAATGAACCAATAATTTCAGCCACAGTCGTGTGGCAGACCCTGGCGCTGAAATGATTGGTTTGTTAAAGTGTGCATGTCCTGTTTATACAACATAAGGGTGGGTGGGAGGGCCCAAGGACAATTCCATCTTGCACCTCTTTTTTTTCTTTGCATTATGTACAGTTTGGGGCCTAGTTTTTCTAACTGCCATCCTGTCTGCCACTGCAGTGTCACTCCTAGATGGGCCACGTGTTTGTGCCGCCCACTCGTATCTCTTAGCATAGTCATCCAGCTACCTCGGTGCAACCTTTTGGATATAAAAACACTATTGTGAGGTGTGAGGTGTTCAGAATAGACTGGAAATGAGTGGAAATTAAGGTTATTGAGGTTAATAATAGCATAGGAGCAGAAAAACCTACAAATTCTGTGATTTTAGCTGTTTTTATGCTTTTACAAAAAAAAATACAGATCCAAAACACAAAACCCAGAACCCAAAACACTGAAGGGTGGTTTTGGCAAAACCAATCCAGATCTAAAACACAAATAAAGATCCAGATCCAAAACCAAAACACAAAACCCGAAAAGTGGCCGGTGCACACCCCTAATGTTAACATATGTAGCTCTAGCATCACCTGCAGAAGCCCTAATAAATGCCTCCTTAAGGCCCTGGACAAGGGCTAGATATTGTACAATCATAAAAGAATTTAACCTTTGGCGATCCAAAACAAACCCCTCTCCCCAGTCTTCACTACTCCATTTAGCTTTAGATCTTCTAGCCTCTAAGTATGAGTCAGGCTTGGCATCAGCTACCATTAAATCATATGGTTCTGCTTTAGCTATTATGATTTCAAACTTAACGAACAACAAACTATACCTACATTTATTAAGAGGTGTATACCTCTCTAGGCCCATAGTTCCAAAATATTCACATACTTGGGACATCAAGCCTTTCCTCTCCCTTCCTGGGAAACAGACTCCAACATTTTCATTTTATCCTGTAAATTAGCATCTTTGTTAGCTCTAATCATAGCGGCCAGAGGAGCAGAACTAACCCTGTTACACATCTCAGACCCCTGGTTAGCACAGACTCCTGCAGGGTACCACATTATCATTAAAGGTTACACCAAAACCTCATCGTTTAATAATCTCATAGTTGAATTCGATGTTATCTACGTCCCTTCAGAACCTAACCTTTGTGTAGCTGCGTGCCTGTCCTCTTATCTGGCCCTGACTGCCCCCATGAGAGACAGTATTACACAACTCTTCATTACATGTAGGAAACCCTTTCACCCAGCAAGATCCTCCACTATCATAGGATGGATTGTAGCATCCATGAGGGAGGCAGGGGTAGATACAAGCCAATTCAAAAGTCACTCCTTACGGGGATCGGCAGACACAAAAGCAGCAGCTAAAGGCATCCCATTACAGTCAATAGTGCTAGCAGCGAGATGGTCCTCAGCTCGTACATTTGCTAAGCACTATTGGAGACCAACAGATCTACAGAAGATCGAGTTTCTCAGAGCAACCACCAGGTATTGGGTAGTTTGCCCACCTGCTGTTGCTTGGTGGCAAGCCTCCCGAAGAACAAAACACTAGTTTGCAGGAATCTATGAGCTGCAAACTGGATTTGTTCTAGGGAACAGGATTGCCACCTAGCAACAGCTCCCACCCTACCCACCCTTTGTCCTTTAGCTTTTATTTCCTCTGGAGAGTCTATGTTTAGGTATTAATAGTTTTTTCTCATATTATCCCTCAAAGCTCAGCAAGAGACCCGAAGAAGCCTCAAGCAGTCACCAATAAAGACCAGAAATAGACTACCAGCCAGTGTTTAACTCTGTTCCGGAAAGCCGCAACCAATGCCATTTCCGTTTTTCTTTATTTCTTTCCAGTTCGTACTATTGATTAAGCCATTTCCAAAGATATCTGCTAACATTCAATAAACTTGTTCTTGCTTGGAAATCACTTGTGTCATAGTCTTCTAAATCAGACAGAGTGCAAAGACAATCAAAGCTAAGATTTAAATGTGTTTTTATTTGCCGCTATCCCTTCAAGGGTTGATTTGCCACCAGTAAGCTTCTGAAAAAATCTGACCAGCAGTGCCTGTGCGCGTGCACGTGACCGTGAGCATGCACGTGACCTAACATGCACGTGACAAGCGCATGCACATGCGCACGTGCACACACTGCTTATTGTTATTGCAGAGGGAGTGAAAATTCTTTCAGCGTATTCGGGAGGCTTGCTGCCTATTGGTAGGTGGCAATCCTGTTCCCTAGAACAAATCCAGTTTGCAAGTCATAGATTCCTGCAAACTAGTGTTTTATCAGTTCTTCATTATACAGGCAGGCTTAATAGGAGAGACAGAAAAGTACAGCAGAGACAATAACAAAGACTTAACAAGTTTATTGAGGAAAGTCATCCGTGTTCCTCATGAGATAATAGACCCATTAAAACAATGATTGTGCACCACCGATTAGAGTAAAAGCTGGCCAGCAAGTTCTGACCTCAATTGACATTATAACTGTTCTAGTTATTTATGACAAGTTGTAGGATCATATTATATTGTTTATGAATTGTTGTCTGGTTAACCTTGATTCATGTTCTAGGAACTGAGAGTAGATGAATCAGCAGTCAGCAGAGTTCCAGCATAATAAAAGCTGTCCTGTTCTATGTGTACTTACTTACCTGCAAATATATTTCTGTATTTCCATGTCACAAAGTATTGAGATTTGTTTCATTGCCTATACTTTTAGCTTAACAATTGTGAAGGCAAATAAAGTACCACACACTCGTTGATGCTTTTAGGTCACTTTATTGTGTGAGGACTTGGTTTTCCTAATCTCCATTGGGAAAGAACGTCACTGAAGGGAAAGTTTGTGAGGGCTACTGACTCCATCAGTGGTAAGAAACCCACACCTCACTACACAATCCAACCGCAGTTAGCTGGGTATTACATGTGTTCTACAGGACATGCGTCTTTGTGCATCCAGTGGGCGTCTCAGGATAATGGTGGCTGTAAATGGACTAAGAAGCCTCCAAAAACTTGGTTACTTTGTGCCCCCTCCAAACGGGGAAAGATGCTGGGCATTGTCTCCTTCACATGAAGATGAAACCAGCAGATGGGATTGCACATTGGTGTGACTGAGACAAATGCACTGGTGAGTGATTGGGGAGGGGGTGTAATTTGCAGACTAGTGAGCCCCCTGGTATTGATGTCATTTTTGGCTACTGTTTAGTGTTGTGTGCACAATTATATACACAGTACCTCTTACACTGACTGATAGTCTGTGTGAGACCCTAACATGCCCAGATTAAAGTGGATATATTCATGGACATAGTACAGAACACTGTGGTGTCTAGTAATGTGCTAACATTAATATATGATACATATAGAGCCCTGCGCTTAGCATAGACTAATAATACTGTAATAATAAGATTACGAAATATTTATACTGTGCTGAATCTGCAGTTACTGCACTTTTAGGGATGTTGTGAGGACAAACTGGAAATAATGAAGAAACTAAACAATCTGACAAATTTCCTTATTCTGTAGAATTTTGAATGTAGGAGGAGGGAGTGGAGGAGGACAGGGGAAAGGGGGGTGACACATGAGGGCAGTAAGGTATGTGAGAGTTTAAACTAAAAAAAAAATTGGGCCCCACCTTCTATATAAAAATATCTGCAGTCTGTTAGAAGTAGCCCAAAACTACAGCAGTGAAAGATACAGAAGGGACCTAACACCAGGAGCTGATACCAGGTGAGGACACAGAACAGAGCAGATACCAGGTGAGGACACAGACAGAGCAGATACCAGGTGAGGACACAGACAGAGCTGATACCAGGTGAGGACACAGACAGAGCAGATACCAGGTGAGGACACAGACAGAGCTGATACCAGGTGAGGACACAGAACAGAGCTGATACCAGGTGAGGACACAGACAGAGCAGATACCAGGTGAGGACACAGACAGAGCTGATACCAGGTGAGGACACAGAACAGAGCTGATACCAGGTGAGGACACAGACAGAGCTGATACCAGGTGAGGACACAGACAGAGCTGATACCAGGTGAGGACACAGACAGAGCTGATACAAGGTGAGGACACAGAGCAGAGCTGATACCAGGTGAGGAAACAGACAGAGCTGATACCTGGTGAGGACACAGACAGAGCTGATACCAGGTGAGGGCACAGACAGAGCTGATACCAGGTGGGATGAGAGAGAGATAGAGCAGAGATGACACCAAGGGCCACATATAACAACAAGCTATAACACCTTTAGTAATTACTACAGTAATGTCCTCCTTTCAGTAACAGCAGTATAATAAGATTACCGCTGGCTGTCACTGTAATGTTTTGTCATCTATAGAGCAATGGGAGCTCAGCACAACCTTTCTGGCTTTAGTGAAGCTTTCCAGGTACTGCCAGCTCCCCACCAGGTAACGTGTAATGCACATGACATAGCAGCCCGTCACTGGCAGATTGACCGTACGCTCTTTCTGAGTGGTATCTGTACAGGGACCATGTAGATGCACAGAATCATTCTGTCTCATAGGACTCTTTCTGGTTGTCTCTCTTTAGTCCTCTCTTCTCTCTCCCCCTCTACTGTTCTTTTTTCTCTCCCCTTCACCTGGTTGTCACCTATCCCGCTCTCTTGTTACCACATTTATCTACCACAGCTGGTCCTCTCTCACTGCCCTTCCCATAAGTGGATCTGTTTTGCCTCCTCCCCTCTGATTCCGCCCTGTCTTACCCCTCTCTTTTTCTCTCTTTTATCTCCCACCCTCCGAACCTAATACTTACTCCTCCACTGGTCCTCTCTTCTTTCTCCACCTCTCTAGTTCTCTCTCCTTGTGATTCTTTATTTTTCTAATCTCTCTAATACTTTGCTTCACCCTCTGACCCTCTCTCATCTCCCTCTGAATCCCTGTGCCCCCTCTTTGATTCTCTCTGCACCCCTCTCTGATTCTCTCTATTCTCCCTCTGTATCTCTCTGCTCCCCCCTCCAAATCTCTGTGCTCCCTTCTGATTCCCTCTGCTCAACCTGTGATTCTCTCTGATCCCCCTCTGACTCTCTCCGACCCCCTCTGATTATCCCTGCTCCACCCTCTGAATCTCTCTAAACTCCCTCTGTATCTCTCTGCCCCCCAACCCCTAAATCTCTGTGCTCTCCCTCTGCTTCACCTGTGATTATCTATGATCCCCCTCTGACCCCCTGTGTTTCCTCTGATCCCCCTCTAATTATTCCTGCTCCACCCTCTGAATCTCTCTAATCTCCTTCTATATCTCTCTGTTCCCCACTCCTTGAATCTGTTCTCCTCCTCTGATTTTCACTTCTCACCATCTGATTCTCTCTGAACCCCCTCTGATTATCTCTACTCCACCCTCTGATGCCTCTGACCCCCTCTGTTTCTCTTTGATCCCCCTCTGCTTCTCACTGACCAACCTCTGATTTCTCTGATTCCCCTCTGATCGTCTTCTAATTCCTCTAATCCCCCTCTGATTCTCTATGAACCCCCTCTGATTTCTCTGATCCCCCTCTAATTCCCCTGTGATTATCTCTACTTCACCCTCTGATTATGGGGCCTATTCATCAACACAAAATAACATTTTTAAGGACATTTTCCTAAAATACCGTTATTTTAGTATTCATTAAGTATCTTAACCCAGGAGATATCACTGCATTCATTTCCACACTCCCCATACATTAGTACATTAGTTAGGGGATATGGAAATTATGGTATTTATCACATTTCGAAAATTAAGTAATTTCAGAATTTGATGGAGTTACTATTCGCCACTGTGAGGTGATGAATAGCAGGTAACACTTACCTGCTTCCAGCTGGGCAGGTCCCCTGGCATCTTCCTCCGGTGATCTGGTCCTTTCTCTGGCTCCATCTGCTATGCTGTCATGTGTTCTCCCAGCAAAACACAATAAAGTTTAGAAGAAAAAAAAAAGTTTTTTTTTTCTAAAATGTAGTATTCTGCCGGGAGACCACAGTATCCGAACAGCCATTGGAGCCGGAGGTGCTGCAGCGGGCAGGTAGAGGGGGGAAGGTTTTTAGTGGGGGGATGGGAGAGGGGGTTGGGGACACACACACAAAATTACCGCAGCTGTAGGTAGTGCTACACATGCACTGGTTTTATGAATGTAACAGCGCATGCCCAGCACTGATTACAGCTGGGGTAAGGTAGAGCACAGATTACAGCTGCGGTAAGGTAGAGCACTGATTACAGCTGGGGTAAGGTAGAGCGCTGATTACAGCTGCGGTAAGGTAGAGCACAGATTACAGCTGCGGTAAGGTAGAGCACTGATTACAGCTGGGGTAAGGTAGAGCGCTGATTACAGCTGCGGTAAGGTAGAGCACTGATTATGGCTGGGGTAAGGTAGAGCGCTGATTACAGCTGCGGTAAGGTAGAGCACTGATTATGGCTGGGGTAAGGTAGAGCACTGATTACAGCAGGGGTAAGGTAGAGCACAGATTACAGCTGGGGTAAGGTGGAGCACAGATTACAGCTGGGGTAAGGTGGAGCACAGATTACAGCTGGGGTAAGGTAGAGCGCTGATTACAGCTGCGGTAAGGTAGAGCACTGATTACAGCTGGGGTAAGGTAGAGCGCTGATTACAGCTGCGGTAAGGTAGAGCACTGATTATGGCTGGGGTAAGGTAGAGCACTGATTACAGCAGGGGTAAGGTAGAGCACAGATTACAGCTGGGGTAAGGTGGAGCACAGATTACAGCTGGGGTAAGGTGGAGCACAGATTACAGCTGGGGTAAGGTAGAGTGCTGAGTACGGCTGCGGTAAGGTAGAGCGCTGATTATAACTGCAGTGAGGTAGAACGCTGGGTAAGGTAGAGCGCTGATTATGGCTGCTGTAATGTAGAGAGCTGATTACGGCTGCTGTAAGGTAGAGCGCTGATTACAGCTGGGGTAAGGTAGAGCGCTGAGTACAGCTGGGGTAAGGTAGAGCACTGATTACAGCTATGGTAAGGAAGAGCACAGATTACAGCTGGGGTAAGGTGGAGCACAGATTACGGCTGCGGAAAGGAGGAGCACTGATTACGGCTGCGTTAAGGTGGAGCACTGATTACGGCTGGGGTAAGGTGGAGCACAGATTACGGCTGGGGTAAGGTGGAGCACAGATTACAGCTGCGGTAAGGTAGAGCACTGATTACAGCTGGGGTAAGGTAGAGCACTGATTACAGCTGGGGTAAGGTAGAGCACTGATTACAGCTGGGGTAAGGTGGAACGCTGATTACGGCTGGGGTAATGTAGAGCGCTGATTACGGCTGGGGAAAGGTAGAGCGCTGATTACGGCTGGGGTAAGGTAGGGCGCTGATTACGGCTGGCGAAAGGTAGGGCGCTGATTACGGCTGGGGTAAGGTAGGGCGCTGATTACGGCTGGGGTAAGGTAGGGCGCTGATTACGGCTGCGGTAAGGTAGGGCGCTGAGTACGGCTGCGGTAAGGTAGGGCGCTGAGTACGGCTGCGGTAAGGTAGGGCGCTGAGTACGGCTGCGGTAAGGTAGGGCGCTGAGTACGGCTGGGGTAAGGTAGGGCGCTGATTACGGCTGGGGTAAGGTAGGGCGCTGATTACGGCTGGGGTAAGGTAGAGCACTGATTACGGCTGGGTTAAGGTAGAGCGCTGATTACGGCTGCGGTAAGGTAGAGCGCTGATTACTGCTGGGGTAAGGTAGAGCGCTGATTACGGCTGGGGTAAGGTAGAGCGCTGATTACGGCTGGGGTAAGGTAGAGCGCTGATTACGGCTGGGGTAAGGTAGAGCGCTGATTACAGCTGAGGTAAGGTGGAGCGCTGATTACAGCTGGGGTAAGGTGGAGCGCTGATTACAGCTGGGGTAAGGTAGAGCGCTGATTACAGCTGGGGTAAGGTAGAGCGCTGATTACAGCTGGGGTAAGGTAGAGCGCTGATTACAGCTATGGTAAGGAAGAGCACAGATTACAGCTGGGGTAAGGTGGAGCACAGATTACGGCTGCGGTAAGGAGGAGCACTGATTACGGCTGCGTTAAGGTGGAGCACTGATTACGGCTGGGGTAAGGTGGAGCACAGATTACGGCTGGGGTAAGGTGGAGCACAGATTACAGCTGCGGTAAGGTAGAGCACTGATTACAGCTGGGGTAAGGTGGAGCGCTGATTACGGCTGGGGTAAGGTGGAGCGCTGATTACGGCTGGGGTAAGGTGGAGCGCTGATTACGGCTGGGGTAAGGTGGAGCGCTGATTACGGCTGGGGTAAGGTGGAGTGCTGATTACGGCAGGGGTATGGTAGAGCGCTGATTACGGCTGCGTTAAGGTAGAGCGCTGATTACGGCTGAGGTAAGGTAGAGCTCTGATTACGGCTGGGGTAAGGTAGAGCGCTGATTATGGCTGTGGTAAGGTAGAGCGCTGATTACGGCTGGGGTAAGGTAGAGCACTGATTACGGCTGGGGTAAGGTAGAGCGCTGATTACGGCGATTACAGCAGGGGTAAGGTAGAGCTCTGATTAGAGCTGCGGCGATGTAGAGCTCTGATTAGAGCTGGGGTAAGGTAGAGCGCTGATTACAGCTGGGGTAAGGTAGAGCGCTGATTACGGCTGCGGTAAGGTAGAGCGCTGATTACAGCTGCGGTAAGGTAGAGCGCTGATTATGGCTGCGGTAAGGTAGAGCGCTGATTACGGCTGCGGTAAGGTAGAGCGCTGATTACGGCTGCGGTAAGGTAGAGCGCAGATTACGGCTGCGGTAAGGTACAGCGGTAAGGTGGAGCACTGATTACGGCTGTGTTAAGGTGGAGCACTGATTACGGCTGGGGTAAGGTGAAGCACAGATTACGGCTGGGGTAAGGTGAAGCACAGATTACGGCTGCGGTAAGGTAGAGCACAGATTACGGCTGCAGTAAGGTAGAGCACAGATTACATCTGGGGTAAGGTAGAGCGCTGAGTACAGCTGGGGTAAGGTAGAGCTCTGATTACAGCTGCGGTGAGGTAGAGCTCTGATTAGAGCTGGGGTAAGGTAGAGCGCTGATTACAGCTGGGGTAAGGTAGAGCGCTGATTACAGCTGGGGTAAGGTAGAGCGCTGATTATGGCTGGGGTAAGGTGGAGCACTGATTACGGTAAGGTAGAGCACTGGTTACGGCTGCGGTAAGGTAGAGCACTGATTACGGCTGCGGTAAGGTAGAGCACTGATTACGGCTGCGGTAATGTAGAGCGCTGATTACGGCTGCGGTAAGGTAGAGCACAGATTACGGCTGCAGTAAGGTAGAGCACTGATTACATCTGGGGTAAGGTAGAGCGCTGAGTACAGCTGGGGTAAGGTAGAGCTCTGATTACAGCTGCGGTGAGGTAGAGCTCTGATTAGAGCTGGGGTAAGGTAGAGCGCTGATTACAGCTGGGGTAAGGTAGAGCGCTGATTACAGCTGGGGTAAGGTAGAGCGCTGATTACGGCTGTGGTAAGTTAGAGCGCTGATTACGGCTGCGGTAAGGTAGAGCGCTGATTACGGCTGCGGTAAGGTAGAGCGCTGGTTACGGCTGCGGTAAGGTAGAGCGCTGATTACGGCTGCGGTAAGGTGGAGCACTGATTACGGCTGTGTTAAGGTGGAGCACTGATTACGGCTGGGGTAAGGTGGAGCACAGATTACGGCTGGGGTAAGGTGGAGCACAGATTACGGCTGGGGTAAGGTGGAGCACAGATTACGGCTGGGGTAAGGTGGAGCACAGATTACGGCTGCGGTAAGGTGGAGCATTGATTACGGCTGGGGTAAGGTGGAGCACTGATTACGGTAAGGTAGAGCACTGGTTACGGCTGCGGTAAGGTAGAGCACTGATTACGGCTGCGGTAAGGTAGAGCACTGATTACGGCTGCGGTAAGGTAGAGCACTGATTACGGCTGCGGTAAGGTAGAGCACTGATTACGGCTGCGGTAAGGTAGAGCACTGATTACGGCTGCGGTAAGGTAGAGCACTGATTACAGCTGCAGTAAAGTGGAGCACTGATTACAGCTGGGGTATGGTAGAGCACTGATTACTGCTGCAGTAAGGTAGAGCACTGGTTACAGCTGCAGTAAGGTATGTATAGACAGGAAAAACTATTTCCCGAAAAGCTGTCATCGCAAAATTTACAGCTACCAGAATAGATAGTTATGGAGAGGAGGAATGATGAATTCCTCCGGTAATTAGGTAAACTCCATGCGAGTTCTAAACCTAATTACCTCCCAGGAATTTTAAGTTATGATGAATAGGTTCCTCTCTCTGGTCCTCACTTTCTTCCCCTTCTGAATTTTTGCTGCTCCCTCTCTGAATCTCTCTCTTCCATCTCTAAATCACCTTTCTGGTCCTCTCTGCTCCCCCTATGATTCACTCTGCTCCCCCTCTGATTGTCTCTACTCCCTCTCCTTTAAACCACATATCCAGAACCTCTCACAGTCCTGTCATTTCCATCTTAAAAATATTTCCAGGATCAGACTCTATCTCACCCAGGATGCTACTAAAACCTTAATACACTCACTGGTCATCTCAAGATTAGATTACTGTAACCTTCTCCTATCTGGCCTCCCCAAATCCCATCTTGCTCCTCACCAGTCTATCCTTAATGCTGCTGCATGGCTTATCTTCCTCTCCAAATGCTCTACATCTGCCTCCCCTCCCATACAAGCCCTCCACTGGCTCCCCTTCCCCTTCAGAGCCCAATTCAAGGTTCTCACACTCACTTACAAAGCCCTAACACACTCTTCTCCCATTTACATCTCTGACCTCATCTCCCTTCACTTTCCTGTCCGCCCTCTTCGTTCAACAAATGCCGCCTCTCATGCCAACTGATCACTTCCTCCCTGTCTAGTTGTCACCTTTTTGCCTTGAGACTTACCCCTGTTAGCTGCCCATGGATCTGTGTGTAATTTGCCTGGAGGATTTGCTCTGATTATTGCACCTGGCCTCTCCTCTGTCTGTGAGCACTGCTAGCCCTGATTGGAATCACAGGTGTGGTTCTCATTCTCAGAGCTGCAGAGATGAATACTCCCTCTGCATGTTGTGCCTTCCACCACTCAGAATGCTACTACCAGACCACCTGTCTGTATCCACCAATTGCTGCCAGACCCATAGTATGTATATCCTCTCCCGATAGCATTCTGGGCCTGAACATCTCGTCTTCCTGTGGTGTATGATTTATGCATTCAAGTCTGTCCCTGTAACCTGCTACAGCAATCCCTGGCGCTATCCAGAAAACCTGTTTCAGCTGTACCTGGCAATCCAGTAAATCTGCTGGCAGCAACCCCCAGTGCTTCCTGAAAACCTGTTACAGCCAAGCCTGGCAATCCAGTAAGCCTGCTAACAGCAACCTCTGGTGCATCCCGAAAACCTGCTACAGTAGTACCTG
Source organism: Taudactylus pleione (assembly GCA_031769625.1). Taxonomy (NCBI): domain Eukaryota; kingdom Metazoa; phylum Chordata; class Amphibia; order Anura; family Myobatrachidae; genus Taudactylus; species Taudactylus pleione. The sequence continues at coordinate 1,743,496 of JAUIMM010000254.1, read as the reverse complement.
GCATCCAGACGTCCTGTTACAGAATACCTGGCCTGTGCTCTGCTGCTAGTCCTACTCCTGGTAGGTCCCAGGCACTCTGTAAACCTGCATCGTGTTACCCTGCCTTGCTTCCTGCTGTGGATCAACTCCTGCCCCTGTTACCTACCTATTCCCTCCCTGAAAGTAAAATTCCCAAACCTACCCATTCCTTCCTGAAACCTGTTATTTCCAATTATCCTGTCCAGCCAGCAAATTACCAAACCTACCCAATCCTTCTTGAAACCTGTTATTTCCAATTATCCTGTCCAGCCTGCACATGAGTTCTAGCCTTTGTCATAGTAATTCCAGATTACCCTGTTTAGCCCTCGTCTCAGCATTACCTGACTTCCCTTCAGCCATTGTCACATTCCAGTCCAGAGTCAAGTTCCAAGCTCATCAGTTCAGTCCACATTGCTCCAGTCCAGAGTCAAGTTCTTAGTTCATCAGTTCAATTCAACAAGTCTTCCTGCCGGTCCCAGTCCGGTCACTCCAGTTCCTGTCATTTATCAAAGGCAGTTTTCACTGCTACCCAAGTCTTGTAAATAGAGCTATTTACATTATCTGTGATTCCAGTCATGCCGGCCTCCATTGAAACCCGATCGCCACCTGAGACAGGTAACTCGCAGACACCAATCATGACACTCCCACTCCCGCCTCCAAGACTTTGCCCACACAGCTCCCCACCTCTGGAACTCTCTCCCACTCCCCATCACACTCTCCACCTCTCTACAATCCTTCAAATGGGCTCTCAAGACCCCAATACTTCATCAATGCTTTCCAGCTATCATTCTAACTTGCTACTACATGCTCCTTCCTCCCCTTGAGAATGTAAGCTCTTGTGAGCAGGGCCCTCTACCCTCTTGTGCTTCTCCTTACTTTATGTTCATCTACTTCTTACTCACCACTAGGTCACCAAACACTTGGTGCCTATGCTTTGTTGCTTATGTGGGTGTTAAGGCCACCTATGTATCAATGTATATTATCCATGTACTTGTCCTTTATTGTATTGTATTTTACTGTAAGTCACTTTTTGGTTATGTACCTTGTAAGGCACTGCGGAACACTTGTGGCGCCATATAAATAAACAATAATAATAATATTCTCCCTCTAATTCTCTCTGCTCATCCTCTGATTCTCTCTTCTACACCTCTGAATCTATCTGCTCCCCCTTTGAATCTGTGTGCTTCCCCTCTGATTCTCTCTGCCCCCTGTGATTACCTCTACTCTCTATCTGCTCTCCCCTCTTATTCTCTCTGCTCCCCTTCTGATTTTCACTGCTCATCCTCTGATTATATCTTCTACCACCTCTGAATCTGTCTGCTCCCCCTCTGATTCTCTCTGTTCCCCCCTCAGATAATCTCTGCTTCCCTTGACTCCCAATGTTCCCCCTTGTGATTCACCCTGATACCCCATGTTATTCTGTCTGCTCCCCTCTGAATTTGTCTCTCCCCCTCTGATTCCATTTGCTCTCCCCTCTGTTTCTCTCTGCTCCTCTTCAGATTCTCTCTGCTCCCCCCTCTGATTCTATCTGCTCACTCTCTGAATCTGTCTGCTTCCCTTGATTATCTCTGCTACCCCCCTCTGATTTTCTCTGCTCCCCTTGATTCTCTCTACTGCCCTCTTTGTTTCTCTTTGCTTCCCTGTCTGAATCTCTCATCTCCCCCCTCTGACTCTCTCTGCTCTCCCCTCTGACTCTCTCTGCTCTCCCCTCTGACTCTCTCTGCTCTCCCCTCTGACTCTCTCTGCTCTCCCCTCTGACTCTCTCTGCTCTCCCCTCTGACTCTCTCTGCTCTCCCCTCTGACTCTCTCTGCTCTCCCCTCTGACTCTCTCTGCTCTCCCCTCTGACTCTCTCTGCTCTCTCAGGAAGCCAACCATAGATCATATACCAGGGATGTGTGTGTATGTGTGTGTATACAGTATACACACACCTCCCTGGTAATTACAATGACTAGCATAGACCAGTGAGTGGTAATGAAGTTTTCTTCTCACAGAACATGTCACAGGATTATCAAGAACTCCAGAACTTTCATGGGGACACAACACGAGGCAGCGTTGCAGGATCCAATTGGTGGAAAAAACGAGGTGATAATAATATGGGAAGAAGATGGATCTCCGCTATAACGATGTATTTATTAGCAGTTCCTTATATAGCGCACACTTGTTACACAGCGCAGTAATGGGAGTGTTCCGCAGCCTTTCACATCAGTGACTGCCAAGTGGAGATTACAGCCCATGTTCCCTACCATGCATTGGGTAAAGGTCCTGACTCAGCAGCATATGCAAATACGTTCACAGATCTACCAACTGTTTGCACTGTGTGTGCACTGCAATCATGCTGCAATTACCAGAGGCAGCCAGGACAATACAGTAAGGCGGGTGGTATGAACTTGGGGGTGGAGTAGGGGACATGACTGTGTGATTATGGCCCCGCCCCTGTATGCAATGCAGATATTAATGGCAATGTGCAGCAGAGGGCGGGGCCACGATGACACGATTTAGTGCGAATGGCATATTTAGCTCCCCCCGGACAGCCCACTTGTATTGTCAGTCACTTTGCAATGAAATCCTTGTGGCAAGCAATAATAGCAATGAAACCTATCGCATGCACACGGCATCTCAGACGCATGCACAGATTACCGATAGTCACTCAGCTGCTTAACCATCAGCGTTGCGATGCATCCCACCAATGGAGCATGTGTACTGGTACTTGGTGATGCCGTATGCATGATCATTTAAGCAAAGGACAGTTCTTCCCACAAGAGCCATCCTTTGTGGTCTATGACTCGGGTGTCCCTCTGCAGATGCACAGATGTTGGCCAGCACACGCGTTAGTAGCGGGGGATCCTGGGATGGATCCTATTAGATCCCTCTTTGGGAAGTTTCGTGATAAGAAGCTCATTTTAGTCAGCGCCATCTGATGACATTGCCTATTGGATACAAGCTCCCGAAAGCTCCAGATCTTGGTGCATATAGAAAATATGATCAAACACCCAAAAACTGCATTTTCGGTGGTTTCACCCCATTTTTAGCTTTGATGCATTCCGCCCCCAGTGTGTAGATTTAGGAACAGAGGCCCTGATTCAGGGCCGGATGCTATGACAGATCGCTCGCTCTGAATCAGGGCTTTTTATATATTTTTTCAAGCCAGCCTCCTGGCCGCTCCCTAAGCTGTGGGTGACCACCCACAGCTTTAGTGAGCGGCCAGGTGATGGTCGCGATGGTCAAGACCATCGTGACCATTGGGCTTGTGACGAGACCCTTGCGCTAGGGTCTCGTTGCCACAAGCCCCATTGGACTTCCTGCTCTATTACAGCAGGAAGTCCACCTACTGACATCGCGATTGATGCCAGTAGGGCCGCCCATAAATGGCAGATGTTCCTGCAGGAATGCCTCTGTTTGCCCAGCCACCCCAACTTCCAAATGGGGTGAGCTGTCGATCAACATCGGCAGCCGCCCCTTTTGGATGCGAGTGCCGGAGCGAGTGCTTTATGCGCTTGCTCCGGGGCTCACGCGTGCGCACTGGGACATGATCGACCCACTCGCAAGCACTATGCGCTAGCGAGCGGGTCTGAATCAGGCCCAGAAGTCACAGTAAGTCAGCGCTAGCACCCATCTCCGATGGTTTGAGATACCCAGATGCCGCTCTGCGCTAATCTCATTCTGTGACATCACTCAGAGCGTCACACGTATCACAGATGAATGGAAAAGCTACGGCTGTTAGGGGACGGTGATGTGGAGTGTTTGATAGAAATGAAGCATGTCAGCTCTCTTTTGTAAGCGTGCCAAGGCCTGGGGTCTGCGTCTTCTGATGCAGATTTACTGGAGGGACAGCGAGATGGCATCTGCGCAGTATGGCATGGCACTTTCATCAATGGTGTCAGATAGTTGCTCCAGAATGTCACATCTGTAAAGACCACTCATGGCCGATAGAGCCACGGCAGCTGCTAAATTGCGCTGACAAGTGATGATAAATATCCTATCTATAATAATAAGCGAACATTTGATAAATAGGTCCCAGTCTGTTGTTGTGTCTGATAGGTCAGAGCTTAGACAGAGCTGTCAGGGTGACAGGACAGGGGGCAGCTGTATCCTATATACCTGGTGTGTGTCAGCGTAGTGATGTGGCCGCAGCGGGGTGTCCTGTATATAACATGCTGATGGCTGCGCATTTCTGTGGCTGTGCGCGGTGACTGAAGGCTTCCACCATAATATACACTGTACCCTATATAACCAGCAGTAACAGTATGCACTTATACACAGGTCACGCTCAGGAACACGCCTTATACATGTACATACTAGTACACGCACCTTCATCTTACATCTGTGATTGTGACAGGGAATCAGCTGAGGTTGGTAGCGAATATCCTCCATTACCATTCATTATTAGGTTATACTGGGCCCAGTATGTACAGTATGTGGGATGTGACTCTGTAATGGGACCTCTCATCCTGATACGGGACCCGAATCTCCTCGTGTGGTGGATGTGTAGATCTTAGTGTTACCGGTCCCCATAGCAACAACACTGGAGGCCTTGATTGAAATCCTAAGACTAGATTGTTAGCTCTGCAGGACAAAGTATCTGTGTCTGTGTAAATCAGAGTGTGATATAAACATAAGTTTTCTAACTTTTAAATAAGTTATTTTTTATTCACCAATATAACAGGTGAAAGCTGATTAGGCTGAGAATAGAATAGAGTCCTGGGTTTTTTGCTGATTGGCTGACTTGACAGCCTTGTTGCTAGGTAGATTAGCTTTGTTTTCTTGGTCATGTGGGTGGTTGTCTGACCAATGAGTGGATTGTGGGTGTGTTTAAAATGGATGTATAAAAGTGGTAGTGTTGCCTGTGTTTGGCCTCTTTTCATTTCTGGAGCCGATCCTCCATCCCAAAAACATTGCTGCTTTTTATTCCTTATTTAGGGATGGCGCAGCATTGACGGGAGAATGCTGCATCTCAGTGGCTTTATTGTGGCGCAAGAGAGCGTTCTGAGGGTGCTGGCCCTCGATGTATATGGCGAGTTTGTCCTTCTCTGTATGGGGGGACCTGGGCACTTTTTATGCAGAGGCATTTGGACTAGGCCCAGGAGGGGGGCAAGTCCTTTGCAACGTGAGTGTGTATTTAGGAGGGAGGCATTTCAGTCATCCCCCAAGTATGTCTCCATCTAGAAGGCTGGAACTGGGATTGCAGTGTCTCCTGGCCACCTCAGTTAGGTGAATTCATAAATAAAAGCTGTGACCTTTAGCCAAGCTGTGATTATGTCCATCTAGTTATTAGTTATGTTTGGTGTTAAGGTAAGTAAGGATGTTTTAAGGGGTTAATCAGCGATAAACCAATGGAGGTCTAAATATATTCCTGGAGTGGTTGATGAAATGTAGAACAATCAGTCCCATGAGTGACCGGCCCCAGGGACAGGACGGTGGCAGATCCTCTCATCCTTCTTTCTCTCTCTGTCTCTGCAGGTGCCATGATGAGCAGAGGGGTCTCACAGCCCTCCTATCTGACCTGCGCTCTGTACTCGCTCTGTGCCAGTCTCCTTGTCATCATCATCCTCATTGTGGCCTTGACAAGTGAGTGCGTCACACCCCCATGTTCATATTATAGTAAAACTTACAGAGAACACCTAATATAAGTATCCCCAGATGTACAATGGTGGCATCACAGCAGGTGTTTCTGTAGTAGGAGTGTCATATAGTGATGTCACTGGGGTCAGAGACACACAGGGAGCCAATTACACTCCCCACATTAACGCATGTGGCCAAAAAAGAGAGTGGCCTCATAGGGGAAAGCCTCTGCCCGCACTGCTGGCTCCTCAGAGGGTGACACCTGGTGTCGTACATACCTCCCTAGTGACATCACTGACACATTGTAACCTGCAGATATTTCTGAAATCTCCTCCGTTACAGGAATGATGAATGGGGCTAACAAGTAAATTATACAAAATGTGGTGCAAATTGTATTTTTCATCTGCTTGTGTATAAATGAAGTGATGATGAATAGACTATCACACACATGGAGAATAAATGTTGCTTTCCTTTCTACCATAGACAGTGCAGCAAACCGGACAGAGCTGAGCTTCAATTCCAGGCTGGATAATCTTAGTGTGATTCTAAACTCAATGGCGGAGCATCAGTCTCAGGATGGTGAGTGATTCCTCAGAGGGTGGTCTGGCCAGACGGGGTGCTTGTTATTCTAACCCTGTAACCAAATCCTGTCTACAGGTGCCGGCATGATGGATAAACTACAGGACATTGAGATAACAATTAAAAAAAAACTCTAAAGGTGAGAGATGGAGCTGGCAGTAATGTGTGTGACACTTATACATGGCTGGGGAGAGTGAGAGGTGAGAGATGGAGCTGGCAGTAATGTGTGTGACACTTATACATGGCTGGGGAGAGTGAGAGGTGAGAGATGGAGCTGGCAGTAATGTGTGTGACACTTATACATGGCTGGGGAGAGTGAGAGGTGAGAGATGGTGCTGGCAGTAATGTATGTGACACTTATACATGGCTGGGAAGAGTGAGAGGTGAGAGATGGAGCTGGCAGTAATGTGTGTGACACTTATACATGGCTGGGGAGAGTGAGAGGTGAGAGATGGAGCTGGCAGTAATGTTGGTGACACTTATACATGGCTGGGGAGAGTGAGAGGTTAGAGATGGTGTTGGCAGTAATGTGTGTGACACTTATACATGGCTGGGAAGAGTGAGGGGTGAGAGATGGTGCTGGCAGTAATGTGTGTGACACTTATACATGGCTGGGAAGAGTGAGAGGTGAGAGATGGAGCTGGCAGTAATGTGTGTGACACTTATACATGGTTGGGGAGAGTGAGAGGTTTGCGATGGAGCTGCCAGTAATGTGTGTGACACTTATACATGGCTGGGGAGAGTGAGAGGTGAGAGATGGAGCTGGCCGTAATGTGTGTGACACTTATACATGGCTGGGGAGAGTGAGAGGTGAGAGATGGAGCTGGCCGTAATGTGTGTGACACTTATACATGGCTGGGGAGAGTGAGAGGTGAGAGATGGAGCTGGCCGTAATGTGTGTGACACTTATACATGGCTGGGGAGAGTGAGAGGTGAGAGTTGGTGCTGGCAGTGGTGTGTGTGACACTTATACATGGTTGGGGAGAGTGAGGGGTAAGAGATGGTGCTGGCAGTAATGTGTGTGACAATTATACATGGCTGGGGAGAGTGAGAGGTGAGAGATGGTGTTGGCAGTAATGTGTGTGACACTTATACATGGCTGGGGAGAGTGAGAGGTGAGAGATGGTGCTGGCAGTAATGTGTGTGACACTTATACATAGCTGGGGAGAGTGAGAGGTGAGAGATGGAGCTGGCCGTAATGTGTGTGACACTTATACATGGCTGGGGAGAGTGAGAGGTGAGAGATGGAGCTGGCAGTAATGTGTGTGACACTTATACATGGCTGGGGAAAGTGAGAGCTGAGAGATGGTGCTGGCAGTAATGTGTTTGACACTTATACATGGTTGGGGAGAGTGAGAGGTGAGAGATGGAGCTGGCAGTAATGTGTGTGACACTTATACATGGCTGGGGAGAGTGAGAGGTGAGAGATGGAGCTGGCAGTAATGTGTGTGACACTTATACATGGCTGGGGAGAGTGAGAGGTTTGCGATGGAGCTGCCAGTAATGTGTGTGACACTTATACATGGCTGGGGAGAGTGAGAGGTGAGAGATGGAGCTGGCCATAATGTGTGTGACACTTATACATGGCTGGGGAGAGTGAGAGGTGAGAGATGGTGCTGGCAGTAATGTGTGTGACACTTATACATGGCTGGGGAGAGTGAGAGGTGAGAGATGGTGCTGGCAGTAATGTGTGTGACACTTATACATGGCTGGGGAGAGTGAGAGATGGAGCTGGCAGTAATGTGTGTGACACTTATACATGGCTGGGGAGAGTGAGAGGTGAGAGATGGATCTGGCAGTAATGTGTGTGACACTTATACATGGCTGGGGAGAGTGAGAGGTGAGAGATGGTGTTGGCAGTAATGTGTGTGACACTAATACATGGCTGGGGAGAGTGAGAGGTGAGAGATGGTGCTGGCAGTAATGTGTGTGACACTTATACATAGCTGGGGAGAGTGAGAGGTGAGAGATGGAGCTGGCCGTAATGTGTGTGACACTTATACATGGCTGGGGAGAGTGAGGGGTTAGAGGTGGTGCTGGCAGTAATGTGTGTGACACTTATACATGGTTGGGGAGAGTGAGAGGTGAGAGATGGAGCTGGCAGTAATGTGTGTGACACTTATACATGGCTGGGGAGAGTGAGAGGTGAGAGATGGAGCTGGCCGTAATGTGTGTGACACTTATACATGGCTGGGGAGAGGGAGAGGTGAGAGATGGTGCTGGCAGTAATGTGTGTGACACTTATACATGGCTGGGGAGAGGGAGAGGTGAGAGATGGTGCTGGCAGTAATGTGTGTGACACTTATACATGGCTGGGGAGAGTGAGGGGTGAGAGATGTTGCTGGCAGTAATGTGTGTGACACTTATACATGGCTGGGGAGAGGGAGAGGTGAGAGATGGAGCTGGTAGTAATGTGTGTGACATTAATACATGGCTGGGGAGAGTGAGGGGTAAGAGATGGTTCTGGCAGTAATGTGTGTGACACTTATACATGGCTGGGGAGAGTGAGAGGTGAGAGATGGAGCTGGCAGTAATGTGTGTGACACTTATACATGGCTGGGGAGAGGGAGAGGTGAGAGATGGAGCTGGTAGTAATGTGTGTGACATTAATACATGGCTGGGGAGAGTGAGAGGTGAGAGATGGTGCTGGCAGTAATGTGTGTGACAATTATACATGGCTGGGGAGAGTGAGAGGTGAGAGATGGTTCTGGCAGTAATGTGTGTGACACTTATACACGGCTGGGGAGAGTGAGAGGTGAGAGATGGTGTTGGCAGTAATGTGTGTGACACTTATACATAGCTGGGGAGAGTGAGAGGTGAGAGATGGAGCTGGCAGTAATGTGTGTGACACTTATACATGGTTGGGGAGAGTGAGGGGTTAGAGGTGGTGCTGGCAGTAATGTGTGTGACACTTATACATGGTTGGGGAGAGTGAGAGGTGAGAGATGGAGCTGGCAGTAATGTGTGTGACACTTATACATGGCTGGGGAGAGTGAGAGGTGAGAGATGGAGCTGGCCGTAATGTGTGTGACACTTATACATGGCTGGGGAGAGGGAGAGGTGAGAGATGGTGCTGGCCGTAATGTGTGTGATACTTATACATGGCTGGGGAGAGTGAGGGGTGAGAGATGGAGCTGGCAGTAATGTGTGTGACACTTATACATGGCTGGGGAGAGTGAGGGGTGAGAGATGGAGCTGGCAGTAATGTGTGTGACACTTATACATGGCTGGGGAGAGTGAGAGGTGAGAGATGGTGCTGGCAGTAATGTGTGTGACACTTATACATAGCTGGGGAGAGTGAGAGGTGAGAGATGGAGCTGGCCGTAATGTGTGTGACACTTATACATGGTTGGGGAGAGTGAGGGGTTAGAGGTGGTGCTGGCAGTAATGTGTGTGACACTTATACATGGTTGGGGAGAGTGAGAGGTGAGAGATGGAGCTGGCCGTAATGTGTGTGACACTTATACATGGCTGGGGAGAGTGAGGGGTGAGAGATGGTGCTGGCAGTAATGTGTGTGACACTTATACATGGCTGGGGAGAGTGAGGGGTGAGAGATGGAGCTGGCAGTAATGTGTGTAACACTTATACATGGCTGGGGAGAGTGAGAGATGGAGCTGGCAGTAATGTGTGTGACACTTATACATGGCTGGGGAGAGTGAGAGGTGAGAGATGGAGCTGGCAGTAATGTGTGTGACACTTATACACGGCTGGGGAGAGTGAGAGGTGAGAGATGGTGCTGGCAGTAATGTGTGTGACACTTATACATAGCTGGGGAGAGTGAGAGGTGAGAGATGGAGCTGGCCGTAATGTTTGTGACACTTATACATGGCTGGGGAGAGTGAGAGGTGAGAGATGGAGCTGGCAGTAATGTGTGTGACACTTATACATGGCTGGGGAGAGTGAGAGGTGAGAGATGGATCTGGCAGTAATGTGTGTGACACTTATACATGGTTGGGGAGAGTGAGAGGTGAGAGATGGAGCTCGCAGTAATGTGTGTGACACTTATACATGGCTGGGGAGAGGGAGAGGTGAGAGATGGAGCTGGCAGTAATGTGTGTGACATTAATACATGGCTGGGGAGAGTGAGAGGTGAGAGATGGAGCTGGCAGTCATGTGTGTGACATTAATACATGGCTGGGGAGAGTGAGAGGTGAGAGATGGAGATGGCAGTAATGTGTGTGACACTTATACATGGTTGGGGAGAGTGAGAGGTGAGAGATGGAGCTGGCAGTAATGTGTGTGACACTTATACATGGCTGGGGAGAGTGAGAGGTGAGAGATGGAGCTGGCAGTAATGTGTTTGACACTTATACATGGCTGGGGAGAGTGAGAGGTGAGAAATGGAGCTGGCAGTAATGTGTGTGACACTTATACATGGCTGGGGAGAGTGAGAGGTGAGAGATGGTGCTGGTAGTAATGTGTGTGACACTTACACATGGCTGGGGAGAGTGAGAGGTGAGAGATGGATCTGGCAGTAATGTGTGTGACACTTATACATGGCTGGGGAGAGTGAGAGGTGAGAGATGGAGCTGGCAGTAATGTGTGTGACACTTATACATGGCTGGGAAGAGTGAGAGGTGAGAGATGGTGCTGGCAGTAATGTGTGTGACACTTATACATGGTTGGGGAGAGTGAGAGGTGAGAGATGGAGCTGGCAGTAATGTGTGTGACACTTATACACGGCTGGGGAGAGTGAGAGGTGAGAGATGGTGCTGGCAGTAATGTGTGTGACACTTATACACGGCTGGGGAGAGTGAGAGGTGAGAGATGGTGCTGGCAGTAATGTGTGTGACACTTATACATGGCTGGGGAGAGTGAGAGGTGAGAGATGGAGCTGGCAGTAATGTGTGTGACACTTATACATGGCTGGGAAGAGTGAGAGGTGAGAGATGGTGCTGGCAGTAATGTGTGTGACACTTATACATGGTTGGGGAGAGTGAGAGGTGAGAGATGGAGCTGGCAGTAATGTGTGTGACACTTATACATGGTTGGGGAGAGTGAGAGGTGAGAGATGGAGCTGGCAGTAATGTGTGTGACACTTATACATGGTTGGGGAGAGTGAGAGGTGAGAGATGGAGCTGGCAGTAATGTGTGTGACACTTATACATGGTTGGGGAGAGTGAGAGGTGAGAGATGGAGCTGGCAGTAATGTGTGTGACACTTATACACGGCTGGGGAGAGTGAGAGGTGAGAGATGGTGCTGGCAGTAATGTGTGTGACACTTACACATGGCTGGGGAGAGTGAGAGGTGAGAGATGGAGCTGGCAGTAATGTGTGTGACACTTATACATGGTTGGGGAGAGTGAGAGGTGAGAGATGGAGCTGGCAGTAATGTGTGTGACACTTATACATGGTTGGGGAGAGTGAGAGGTGAGAGATGGAGCTGGCAGTAATGTGTGTGACACTTATACATGGCTGGGGAGAGTGAGAGATGGAGCTGGCAGTAATGTGTGTGACACTTATACATGGTTGGGGAGAGTGAGAGGTGAGAGATGGAGCTGGCAGTAATGTGTGTGACACTTATACATGGTTGGGGAGAGTGAGAGGTGAGAGATGGAGCTGGCAGTAATGTGTGTGACACTTATACACGGCTGGGGAGAGTGAGAGGTGAGAGATGGTGCTGGCAGTAATGTGTGTGACACTTACACATGGCTGGGGAGAGTGAGAGGTGAGAGATGGTGCTGGTAGTAATGTGTGTGACACTTATACATGGCTGGGGAGAGAGAGAGGTGAGAGATGGAGCTGGTAGTAATGTGTGTGACACTTATACATGGCTGGGGAGAGTGAGGGGTTTTAGATGGTGTTGGGTGTATGGTGAGTTACATATAACATCTTTGTATCCCATTTCCCAGATACCTCAGTGATGAACAAACTGACGGAGATCGATGAATCGGTGAAGAGGATTCTGTCTGATGAAGTCACAGGTTTGGAACACTAAATGGAGATGACAAAGTTTAGATTTCTGAGTGCATATGGCTCAGTGAAAGGTTTGCACACACGCACGCACACACGCACATAGTCATATATAGGTTGCCATTGATCAATTTATACTGTATTTAGGTCCCAATTCAGACCCTCTCGCTAGGCTGCGTTCGCACATAGCCTGATGATATTTGCTCTCTGTGCATGCGTACGATTACCCCTTGTGCATAGAAACCTCATTAGCTTGTGTGACAGGATGAGGCATTTGTGGGTGGTAACCGGGGTTGATTGATTGAAACGGGGAGTGAAGGTGTGAACGTAAGCGTGCCTGAGCGTAGTAACGCCATTTCAGAGGCATGCATAATTAAGACGCAGCATCATAGCAGTCGTCACTTGTCTGAATTACACACTGAGGCACTCACAGTGCTTGCGGTATGGTCAGGCACAAGTACTGTGTATGGGTACGATGGTACTCAGTGTCACCGATTGTTGTATACACTTCCTGGGGATGATGTGTATAAGTGGGCATCTTAAGACAGACTGGTGGGCATCTAAGTACATACAATGATCACATGCCAAGACATAGTGGGCGTGCTAATGCCTTTCCGTGCGATCGCGGGATTTGCATAATTTGGCTACGTGCGAACGCATCTAGCGAGTGGATCTGAATCTGGCCCTTAGTCTGTGTTATTGTGGAATCTCAGCTGAGGGAGGTCCCTGATAGGGAATGTAAATAATTCTCATAGCAGTTTGTTTTATTACTGTCCCTGAGCCCCTGAGATCTCCCGGCCTGAGAGTCTGGTGACCAGGACATGGGTAATATATGAGGTGCTATAGTGGGATGTAGTGATTGCTGCTTCCTATGGAGATTGGGTGTGAGATAGAGCTGTGCAGAGCAGAGTGTTATATACATGGGGCTGTGGGGGGCAACGTGTTATATACATGGGGCTGTGGGGGGCAGAGTGTTATATACATGGGGCTGTGGGGGGCAGAGTGTTATATACATGGGGCTGTGGGGGGCAACGTGTTATATACATGGGGCTGTGGAGGGAAGAGTGTTATATACATGGGGCTGTGGGGGGCAGAGTGTTATATACATGGGGCTGTGGGGGGCAGCATGCTATATACATGGGGCTGTGGGGGGCAACGTGCTATATACATGGGGCTGTGGGGGGCAGTGTGTTATATACATGGGGCTGTGGGGGGCAGAGTGTTATATACATGGGGCTGTGGGGGGCAGAGTGTTATATACATGGGGCTGTGGGGGGCAGAGTGTTATATACATGGGGCTGTGGAGGGAAGAGTGTTATATACATGGGGCTGTGGAGGGCAGAGTGTTATATACATGGGGCTGTGGAGGGCAGCGTGTTATATACATGGGGCTGTGAGGGGCAGCAAGCATGTTATATACATGGGGCTGTGGGGGGCAGCAAGCATGTTATATACATGGGGCTGTGGAGAGCAGCGTGTTATATACATGGGGCTGTGGGGGGGCAGCGTGTTATATACATGGGGCTGTGGGGGGGCAGCGTGTTCTATACATGGGGCGGTGGGGGGGCAGCGTGTTATATACATGGGGCGGTGGGGGGCAGCGTGTTATATACATGGGGCGGTGGGGGGCAGCGTGTTATATACATGGGGCGGTGGGGGGCAGCGTGTTATATACATGGGGCTGTGGGGGGCAGCGTGTTATATACATGGGGCTGTGAGTAACTGATATTCTCCATATCACAGGTGTATTGCAGAGCGATATACAGAGGATATTAAGTTCTATTGGAAGATTGAGAGAAGAGATCCGTAATGAGAATGGTGAGTAAATATTCTTCCATGCACCGGGGCACTTACCCACCAAGCCTATTTCCCAATACATGCTGCTCTATAAGTTACTAAACAGGTAAAATTTTGCTGGAAAGGTCTATTCTATCTATGGGAAACCAGCACCGCTAGGGGTATTATTCTGTCAGATTGGTATGATGAAATAAGGACATGTATGAACGATATAAAATGTATGTTCCCTTTGAAAAATATACGCAGGTCTGATAAGAGCATTTGAGGGTATTCTGATTCTGGGCATGTGCAGTTTGAGTTCATGAAACGTGACTCAGCCCAGTACTACAGTATCCATTACAAGTACTGGGAACTATGGTAATCATTGCTAATACTGGGGACTCTGGTAACCATTGCTAATACTGGGGACTGCAGTATCCATTGCTAATACTGGGGACTGTGGTATCCATTGCTAATACTGGGGACTGTGGTATCCATTGCTAATACTGGGGACTGTGGTATCCATTGCTAATACTGGGGACTGTGGTATCCATTGCTAATACTGGGGACTGTGGTATCCATTGCTAATACTGGGGACTGTGGTATCCATTGCTAATACTGGGGACTGTGGTATCCATTGCTAATACTGTGGATTGTGGTATCCATTGCTAATACTGGGGACTGTGGTATCCATTGCTAATACTGTGGATTGTGGTATCCATTGCTAATACTGGGACTATGGCAAATATTGGTACCTGGTAGGTATATGGTGTGCTAATACATGGTACTAGTTTCCATCACCAATATATTTTGCCAGGCCTGTGACAAATAGTGAGGACACTGAGGAAACAGACTTGAAGCTGGTATTGGGTGACTCACAGTCAGTTGGCTCCAGCATCCGTGTGGGTCAGTCCTCATCTGCTGCTCATCTTCATGCTGCCCTAAAAATGAGATACTGACAAACATCGCATCATAAGGTCACTAACAGTGCATCTCATTCACGGTATGCCATGAGTGGGGAAAGTTGAGCAACAGAGTGCAGTGTTAGTGCCAACCGCAACGTCTGTTAAACTGGGTGGCACAGCAGAAAGCCCAGTAAGCAATCTGGTCAGCAAGAACTGAGTGCATGATCGCAATGGAGGCAGAACTCATTCCCCCTAAATACAACTGATGGAAAGCGGTTCCATCCCTTTACAGCCCACTTTAACTCCCAATTGGAGTTACCGCAAGTGGTTAGGGACTACCCGAAAGTGAGGGCTACACTGAAAATGGTGGCCCTGAGTCTTGCAAGTACTGGGGACTATGGTATTTCTTAACACAGTGCCTCACAGCGCTCCTAGTAATGGCAGCCTAATATGCCTGAACACAACACAGTGCCTCACAGTGCTCCTAGTAATGGCAGCCTAATATGCCTGAACACAACACAGTTCCTCACAGTGCTCTTATGTAATTTTATTTTAAATAACACAGTGCACCCTTAACACAGCTCTCCTAGTGGTGTTTCTTAGTACCTGAAAGTGAAGTGACAATGCATCAAAGTGCTACAGCCCACAGCCCCACATCCTCTTCCTCTGATCTTCTGTGTGAAATGGTGCCCAAGGGAGGGACTTTTATATTCAATCTAAAAATAATTAAATCCAATGCCGGTAAGATGTTGTTTTGACTTATTTCAGGATCTTAAGTTGTCAGGAACCCTGAGGTGGAGCGCAATTAAACTCGTAATTCCTTTGTTCGGGTGTGTTGGTATTCTAGTAATCCAAAATCGTACATCTCTAGTCCTTACAGCCACAAAAGTTGGGACAATCCTAGTATGCCTTAAACTTAAAAGTGAAACCATAGTCACTGACATCCAGGATGTGTTATTTGTACCAGGTTTGGGGACCAATCTCATAGCTATAAGTGTCCTGGAAGACAAAGAATTAAAGGTCGAATTCACTAAGGACAAAACGTGTGTTGTGCAGACGTATAATGGGACTGTGATAGCAACAGCAACCCAGTGCCAGCAACCGTATGTCCTAGACATGGAGGAATATTATGCGATGACAGCCTCTGATTCCAGACAACCTATAGAGCTGTGACACAGGTGACTAGGTCCAGGAACTCCTTCATGAGGTGATGGCAAGAATAGTCTTGAGCAATCCAGAGAGACTGGCATGTAAAGAACTGTATAAAGGGTGAACAGCCCCTTTGTCCCTCTCCAAAGTCAGTGACCAGTGCTGAGGCTCCCCTAGCATTGGTGCATACAGATGTGTGAGGTCTAATGGAGGTGGAATTAATAGGTGAATACCAATACTTCTTTATATTCATTGATGATGTCACAAGAATAACACACAGTTACTTATTATACAATTACTTGTTAGTTATTATAATAGTAATAACCAATTTCACACTACAAGAGTTTAGTAAAGGCTCAAACGGGTCAGAAACTAAAGACCTTGAGATCTTACAATGTTGAACAATGAGAATAAAATTCTAGCCATCTTCTTAAAAAAAATATGGCATTGAGCACCAGCTAACTATTGCACACATGCCATAACAGATTGGTGTCAGTGAGCGTGCCAACCACACAATCGTTGAGAAAGCATAGACTATGCTGAGTGACTCTGACCTAGAAAAAGTTTTGCGCACAAAAGCTGTGTCTATAGCAGTATACCTAAAAAAGATGTGCACCCACATTAGCTGTGAATAGCAAAATGCCATGATTGGTGTGGTCTGGAAGGAAGCCAAGGGACAGTCATCTCTGAGTCTTTTGGTGCAGAACGTATGTACACATCCATAAGGAGAAAATATTTAGGGGCCTATTCATGATGTTAATTATCGGGGTCCAATACAAAATCAGCTGTCCCCATGAGCGGCTTCACTGCTCTTATTTGGAGCAATGAATCTTTTCATTGCTCCTTACAGAGCTGTAAAGGTACTGTGAATGCGTGACCTAAAGGTCACACATGCACACAGTAGCCCCTATATCTCACTGAAGGATCAGGACAGGGGCAAATGGATCCAAAAGGACAGGAGTGGGTTTTCAAGAGGATTTACCATCTCCTGCTTTACCTTCTTGATGTATGCCGAAAACTTTATTTTTACAAAATCAGGTGAAAATTAAGTGATGAATATAAACTGGATTCCAAGTCAATTTATCATGTTAGGATACTGCCAGAAAAGTAAAGGATACAAAATATGGGACATTACAAACAAAAAGCTTAAAAAATCCAGGTATGCTGTGTACCATGAAATAGTATCATCATAATGTAAAGATGGAGCAAGAACTGCCAAACAAGTTTATTATGCTTGATATGCCGACAGCTAGAAGCCTGGCTGAGTTAGAGACAACCAATTTGGATATCCAATCACAGAGCAGGAGCTCTCTGAAAGCAATAAAAATAAAAACCCCTTGGAGATATTATGAGGAGTTAGCAAATAACACTTTCAGAGAACCGGCAAAATATCCAAGAGGCATAGTCAAGCAAGAAATAAAAATGAGCAATAGATAAAGAGCTAGCTTCATTAGATCATAACAATACATGGACTGTTGTTAACAGGCTGAATCAGTGCAAGACAGTAAAGTTGGTCTTTGGTAAAAAGCTAAATACAGACTGAACTATTGCCTGTTTACAAATCCTATCTTTGCTAAATGTTATACACAAACCCTGGAATTGACTATGGTGAAATCTACTCTCCTGTTCCAGGTACAGTACATTACATTTAGTCATTGCCATTTCTGCCATGTACGATTTACTGCTGTACTAATTAGATTTTGATTTAGCTTTCTTAAATTGAGAATTAGTTGAGTAAATTAATATAAAAGCTCATCAGAGTATGTTCCAAGTGGAAAAAACATTGTATGGTCTAAAACAGAGTGGTCATTGATGGTATATTAAGCTAGATGTTGTACTATTAAAGATGGACTTTATGTGCTCAGAGACTGATCACTGTCTATACCACATGATAATAGAGCAAAACATTTTTATCACCGTTATACACATGGATAATCTGTTCGTGGCAGGTCAGGAGAAACACATAGCCAGTGTCAAGCATCGAGGGCTAAATTTACTAAGAATTGTGTCTGGTCTTGATGTCAATAATGGGTATGTTCTGCCATTTTTTACAACTTTCAAATTTATAAAAGGCAAATTCGGGTGCGAAATATTGAAACTCAGCAAAACCCTGGTGAAAACACAAATAGAACTAAATGCACCAAACTTGCAGGTAATTTCCATAGACAGGAAAACAACACGGAATATACCAAGAATTGTGATTATAATCACGGGTGTAATTTTAGCAAACTCTGTTGTAAATAGAAGTTTTAAATAGATTACCTCTTGAGCAGCTTGTTTAACAGAAACATATATAGATCCGTGTGATCTTTGTATGTTTCTGCCTCTAAATAATGAAAAAAGGGCTAATTTTAGAAAAAAAAAACAGCATGGGGTTCCCCCCAAATGCATAGCCAGCCCCAGACCCTGTCAACCAGTCCTGGTTCTAAAAATACAGCGGAAAAAGTCCCCATATTTTATGAACAGCGAACAGCGGACAAAGGGCCTGATTCAGACCTGCTTGCTGAGCGCTCGCAAGTGGGTCGATGTTGGGCCAGTGCGCATGCGCATGACGGACCCGGCTCAGTCATGCAAATGCGTGAGACCTGGATAGCGATGGGCAAGCCGTTGCTATGGGTCTTGCTACAAAGGGGGTGTGCTGTCGATGGTGAGTGACAGCACGACCCCTTTGGTGGGTGTGCCGGTTCGTGGCTAGCCAGATGGAGGCGTTCCCATGGGAATGCCTACCGTCTGGGGCCGGCCCCACTGACATCACAAGTGATGTCAGTGGGAGTGCTTTTGGCTCTGATAGAGCCAAAAGCACTCCAGGGCTTGCGGCAGATGAGACCCTACCACAAGGGTCTCGTCGCAAGCCCGATGGTCGCGATGGTCTTGACCATCGTGACCATTTTTTTGGCTGCTTGCTATAGCTGTGGGTGGTCACCCACACCTATGCAAGCGGCCAGGAGGCCGCTCTAAAATCAGGAAGAATGGCCCTGATTCAGAGCGAGCGCTCTGTCAGAGCGTCCGGCTCTGAATCAGGGCCAAATTACCCATTTTATATGAACCAGCACTGGACTCTGTGAGCCACTTTTAGTTTTAACTACGGGTTACACAGGGAACATGGGAAGGAAACAGGATCATATACACCATCAGAAAACATGATTCAACAAAACTTGATTCTTGGTAAATTTTGAATGTTTCAGCTAATACAAGTCACCAAAGTTACTGCGATGCTGTACGGGTTTAAACTTGGACAATCTCAGGCCAGACATGATTCTTAGTAAATTTACCCCTATGGCCTGCACAGCACCTCTTAGGCTTAAGGATTTTACAAAACTTGAATGCAGGAACTGTTACAATTGATCAGCAGATATATATATATATAATAACGTATGGGTGTGACATTACATATCGATCTTAAATTGAGGAGCGTACACAGTCCCACAATTCAATTCCATATACTTGGATGCAGTCTTTTTGGAAACTTCAAATCATTTATGAAAAATTATCTCTTCTCCAAGACATTAACTCAAATATGGATGTAGGTGGTAGTATTACTTCAAGAAAAGAGACAATAAAAAAATTCACTAATAGGGCATTATGGTAAAATCTATAAGGATGCTAATAAGTCTACAATACAAATTTCCAATGTTATGTTTGAATAATTATAATAATCACTTACTGTAGGGACCCAGGACCCTCTGTGCAGCCAAGACTGGAGGCATTCTGTGATGAGCTGCTATTATCTGTCCAAGAGAATCCGAACATGGGCTGGGGCCAAGAAAGACTGTGAAGATAAGAAGTCTCATCTGGTCATAATTAACAGTGCTGAGGAGCAGGTGAGCTAACTGGGAGCAGCCCAGAACAGGAAATCATTTAATATAATAGAAGAGACTGAAAGGTGTATAAGTAACTGTGGGAGCACAGAGTACAGAGATGGTGTATAAGTAACTGTGGGAGCACAGAGTACAGAGATGGTGTATAAGTAACTGTGGGAGCACAGAGTACAGAGATGGTGTATAAGTAACTGTGGGAGCACAGAGTACAGAGATGGTGTATAAGTAACTGTGGGAGCACAGAATACAGAGATGGTGTATAAGTAACTGTGGGAATACAGAGTACAGAGATGGTGTATAAGTAACTGTGAGAATACAGAGATGGTGTATAAGTAACTGTGGGAGCAGTAGCTCTGAATCAGGGCCGGGCATTTTTTTTTTTAGAGTGGCCTCTTGGCCGCTCGCATAGCTGTGGGTGACCACCCACAGCTACTGCGAGCGGCCATGATGATGGTCATGATGGTCAAGACCATTGCGACCATCAGGGCTTGCGACTTATGGTAGGGTCTCACCCATCGCAAGCCCCAGACAGCTTTTAGCTCTATCAGAGCCAGAAGCTCTCCACTGACATCATTTGTGATGTCAGTTGGGCTGCCCCCAAATGGCAGGCATTCTCATGGGAATGCCTCCGTTTGGGCAGCCACCACCCCGGCCCACCCACCAAATGGGGCGAGCTGTCACTAAACATTGACAGCTCGCCACTTTTGGAGCGAGACCCGGAGCGACGGAATGCCCGTCGCTAGCCGGGTCTCGCGCATGTGCACGATGGAGCCTGCTCCGTCATGCGCTGTGGGCCACCATCGACCCAGTTGCAAGTGCTCTTCGCTTGCGACCGGGTCTGAATCAGGCACAGAGTACAGAGACGTGTATAATCAGATACAGTATATAGAGAGAACTTAGAAGTGTATTTATTAATGTACTGTTCTCTATTATTATACTTGATTAAGGCATTTGTAGGTGAGATAACCCAGCAGTTAAGAATATGGATTGGTCTCACGGATCAGGACGGCAGCTGGAAATGGGTGGACGGGACACCCTATGACTCGTCACCAAAGTAAGTTATTGAACAGTCCATCTACCATGTGCAGAATAGTAATTGTTACTGACCCCATGTATTCAGTGTGAGGGACACACTATTACTTTATACACAATGAGGGAGTAGTCAGTCTGACTTAGAGTAAATTCTGAATGCAGCTCCCCAGAAAGGCTCTGGCCATCCCCTGATTGGTAGCGCAGTCAGATTGGATACATATTTATTTGGTAAAAAATACAACAATAAAATAGGATGCAAAAATAATCATTTGATGAAATGAAACAGTTTAAAATAAACACTTAGAAGAGAACCTATAGCCAGCGGAATACGTTTTAAACTGTCCTATTCTATTAGCCAGACTGATCTTGTAAATGAACTCTGTTATGTTATAATACTCAATGAGACAATGATGCCACAAACTACATACAAAGGTTATGTGAATTAAACAAACAGTGCAGTCCATGAGTGTGCTGAATCTTCAGGTAACCGCAGAGTGTGATGACACCAGATCTGTATTGCACAAGGAATATGTCCGTTAAGGCGTCAGCCTTAATGATCGGAATTTCATAGATTTTTTGAGATTGAGTGGAAGAGTTACAACAGGTTTCTGAAATGTCCGATCATATGTAAACTATGTACACAGACAGCCACAGGAGCCATGCATGCACTGCTGAAAACTATTGCATGCTGACTTTTCCCATTAAAACCTCTTCTGCGCATGTGCGGTTATTCGGTGGTAGTATAGTTTCTAACTATCAATGGTTCCAGCTAAAACGCCCATTAATTGCAACCATTGATGAGCATCATATTAACCAGCCCCAAAACTGTTCAGCCCAGGGCTGGAATTCCTCAGAAAATAGGGACTCAAACAAATACGTTGGCATCCCCCCTTTTGAGTAACAACCAGCCCTGGGCTTTCGGCATTGGTGGTGGAGGGTACAGTGTTCATTATATCTTATTAATGTTCATTACAGGCTGTCACGACACCTCACCCCAGCCTGTGCTCAGATACGCCAAACTGATGCAGATGGGCGGTTGTGACGTGGGTTTTACCAAAGCTGCAACCATGAAGAGTATTAGAATAGCGCTCTTGCGTTCGTCAGATACTGAAATTCTCAATTATTAGCCAAGTGTAGCATGGCATCTCCAGACACGTAAATTCATTAAACACAGATATAATGCTTATAAACTTTTAAGATTTATTGAGAAATATCTCCAGAGTTAAATTACAAGGAAAAATAGGTGAATAAATAAGACATAGTTATAAATGCAGTTTGATTTCAAGTAAAAGAAAATGATAATGAATCAGAATCCTAAGTTATATTATGATGAGATCTTAGGGGGTCTGTGTGTGGAGGGGGACCACCATAGACTGCAGATGGGGGAGCACTCCTAGCATGCAGCTACTCCCTTGAAGAGTGAACCCAGTGAAACAGGGGTGGCTGGCTCTTATGGTTCATCAGCCCCCTCTCCCTTTATGGGCTCAAAAGGCACTGTCCTTTGTTCTCCCAGGGTCTGTGTAGATGTAAATTAGCACAACTACTGTACAATACCTAAACCTCATAACACTCTGGGCTTTGAAGATATTTTACTGTAGGATGACTGATAAAGTACTGTAAGGTGCTACAAATGACCCTCTTAGCAACCGGTGTGTCTGTTCTCTGGACTTGCACAATGGCCACCTAGGGTGACAGCAGACATTACTTCTGTCATGACTTTAGAAAAGTTGGCCTCCTGTGATGAAATAGACTCTGCAGACTGATATGATGGTAGCATGAACTGAGGAGGTTTTAGATAGCTTTTCCTCATAGGAGAATTAATACTTGAATCTTAGTAGCTTGTGAAAGAACATGAGGTTTTATTGAACAAACAGCAGATAATTGGGAATGATGGGTAGAATCAGAACAAAAGTCCAGAGTGATAAGAACATGAATCTTGAGAATCTGTGATGAGAAAGTGGCAGCGTAGTAGGAGTGGGACGACTGGTAAAACTGCATGAACACCACAACAAGCAGGACACTGGTCAGATGATGCTGGGAATCCTCAACAGATGGATGTAGGAATCCTGAGTCCGAGTCTCCGGGATTCACCCAGAGAGAGGAGATGAGAATACTAGGTCAGAAGTATAGAGGTTTATCCAGCTAGACTGAGATGACTTGTGCTAATCGAGGGTCTTGAGCAGCGGCGTAACTAGGGTATTTGGAGCCCAGGACAAATTAAAAAAGTGGAGCCCCCCCTCCCACTTATGTGCACGCGCCCCAGGCGTGCATGGCGAAAAATGGGTGTGGTCACAAGGGGCGTGGCCATGAAAAATGAGGCATGTCAACATGACACAGCCCTTTCTTGACACTGGGAACATTTCTTTCCATTTCCACCTTAATGCAGTGCCCCTTATACAGTCGGGGGGACTGTATAGGGGGGCTATGCAGTGCCCCTAGTAGTGGTCCCCCTTATACAGGCCCCCAGTAGTGGTCTCCCCTGGAAGCAGTGCCCTCATAGTATCCCCCCAGTAGTGGTCCCCCTTGAAGCAGTGCCCCCCGTAGTATCCCCCCAGTAGTAGTCCCCAGTTGTGGCCCACCTGAAGCAATGCCCTGAGTAGTATCCCCCCAATAGTAGTCCCCCATGATGCAGTACCCCCAGTAGTGGTCTCCCCTGGAAGCTGTGCCCTCATAGTATCCCCCCAGTAGTGGTCCCCCCTGAAGCAGTGCCCCCTGTAGTATCCCCCCAGTAGTAGTCCCCAGTTGTGGCCCCCCTGAAGCAATGCCCTGAGTAGTATCCCCCCCAATAGTAGGCCCCCATGATGCAGTGACCACAGTAGTATCACTGCCCCAGTAGTAGTCCCCAGGAGTGGTCCCCCCCGCCTGAAGCAGTGCCCCCAGTAGTATCCCCCCAGTAGTAGTCCCCAGTAGTGGTCGTCCCCAGTAGTGCCCCCAGTAGTAATCCCCTCCTTAGTAATAGAGCCCCCCCAAACACACACAGAGATGAAACAATTAAAAGAAAAATACTTACCTGTATCCACGCTCCTTCTCCTGCCGCCGCACGCACATCTGTCCTCCCAGGCTGCTCTGCATTATGGGAGAAACGTCATGACGTCTCTCCGATTACTCACTGCAGGAGGTGGACGGAAGCCCGGCTCTTGCAGTGGGTGCGCAGCAGCCAATGATTCTATCTGACTCTCATTGGCTGCTGATTCACACACACACATCGCCGCCACTTGGTGGTGATGTGTGTGCAGCAGCAGCAGCAGCCAATGAGAGTCTGTCTGACTCTCATTGTCTGCTGAATAACACACACATTGCTGCCTTGCTGGCGGCGATGTGTGTGTTAAGCACAGCCTGAGCCCGCCTGTCACCCTCCTCCTGGCGCTATTGGACAAGTGCTCAGGGTGAGGAAAGGGGCTCAGCTGTGCAGCACAGGACCAGCGCTGGAAGCCTAGCACCGGTCCTGTGTAAATGTGTAGCGCTGACCACACTCACTGCGGTCGAGGCTACACTGGCTTACTAGGGCGGGCCGGTCCCACGGCACCCAGGGCATGTACCCTGATCACACTGCCCTAGTTACGCCACTGGTCTTGAGTACACAATGCTGCATCAAACTCCAGATGAAGCACACTGAGATGCGGCATGGAGATGTGGACGGGATGCACAGGTGTGCCACTATAGGTGCTCTGGGTTTGTACCCAAAGTAGCATCTTTAGGCAAAGAGAAGGACATGATGAAATACAGGAAATGGAAGATTGCCCGGTATCAGGAGCCAATACTAGGACTTGAGAAAACGTTGTACAGGCACTGAATGAGCATCCAAGAAGGTCTTATATATGCAGTGCCTGTTGCTGATTGGTGGCTGACTCCCAGCTGACTAGAGAACCAGGAATCAATATTTAGAATGTTACTATTGAATATTATCGCTCCCTAAGTGGCCTTAATGGTGTGAAAAGAGCTGCTGCCAACCAAAGGAACGTGCAGAAGCTTCAGGACATAACAAGTAAATGGAATGTTGGCTGCGCTGATTCAACACCACCGCAAGCTCTACAGAGTTCAATATGAAAAACATTTATTACATAAAACATATTAGTAAATATTAGGGGTGAGCGGGTTCGGATTTCTGAAATCCGAGCCCCCCCGATCCGGGTCCAATCCGAGGCAGTCTCGACTTTTCCCGCCTGACTCGGATCTGAAATCGAGGCAAAACGTCATCATCCCGCCTTCCGAGTCTCGCGGGTTTTGGATCCTATATAAGGTACCCGCGTCGGCGCCATTTTCTCACTCGGCTGTGGACAGTGAAGAGGGAGGGTGGGAGTTAGGGTTGGCTGGGCTGTGTAGTGTAGTGTAGTGCTGCTGTTGTCCACTACTTCAAAGTCCATAGGGGCTGGCTGTGTTGTGCTGTGCTGCTGTTGTTAATAGGGGCTGTATCCACTACTTCAAAGTCCATAGGGGCTGGCTGGACTGTGGTGTGCAGTCAGTTCTCCATAGGGGCTGTGTCCACTCCAAAGTCCTGTGCAGTGTCCCAGTCCTAAAGGGGTGCTGTAGTGTTGTCCAGGGGGTGCTCTGTCCATCAGGGGTGCTCCCCCCAAGAGCTAAAAAAATATTTTTTCTGTGTTTTTGAATTGTGTGCGCAGTAGCCGCACGTGCATCAACAAAGTAGTGCCAAGCGTGCGCCTGTGTCATAAGTAAAGGGACGGCTGGCTTGACCGTTAAGGGTGCTGTAACCCCCGAAAGTACACTCCAGTCCAAACATTAGAAGGCTGGACTAAGTCTTGGCTGGGTGCCCTATCTTTAGAAGTGTCCTATTTTAAAAGTGTCAACTTCTTTTTAAATCGATTAATTGGCGTTATATCAGCGTTAAACAGCAGTGAAACAGAAGGAAACCCACCAAACTACAAACAACAACCTAATTAATTGGACAAAGTGGAATGAACAATTGTGAGTTCACAGTCTCCATACTACTAGCTCCTGTGGACACATAACCAGGACTTTCATTATTGAACTCCCTGTCTGGTGGCTGCATACACCTGGTGCCTCCCTTGCTACTATTGCTGCTGGCTCTGCGCTTTACATATAATCCTAATGCATACTTATCTGTGTTATGTCAGTTTTCCTCTATAATAATGTACTTTTACCTTAGCTCTTTTTCTAAGTCTTAGATCTAGCTCCTACCACTGTATATTTTACTATTTAATTTCTGCTCCCACCAAATCTCCACTTTTTTATACTCAATAATAAACTTTTGCAGTACAGACTCTTTTCCCACACTGCACTATTACTTGCTTTTCTGGAAATCTGCTCTCTCCTACATTCTGTCTTCATTCCTACTTTTAACTTTTCTTCCCCTATTTACATCTTCCTTACTATTACCATGTTTTCTTTAAATCCCACCTTCACTCAGTGTCTACCTAATCTTTTGTTCTGCCCCTTGCTTCCATCTTTATCCTTTCCCCCTTGTCTCCTCCACTTCCTCTTCCCCTTATCTCCTCTCCTCTGTTTACCTTCCTCCCCATCTTCTCCCATTACTCCACTTTCATTCTCTTATACTCCACAGGGGTCCTACAACCTCACTGCTAATCCCTCCTCCCACTCCCCTCTCCATGTCACTTTACCCCACATCCATCCACACATCATTAATTTCCCTTCCTGCCCTCCTTCTACTGGCTCCCCTTCTAGCACTGGAGTCCGCACCATCGCTACACTCTATTCAGCTCGGTCCCCCAAATTAATCTCACCCCCACGCTATAGCAACCCTGATAATCTCATTCAAATCTCTCCAACAAACTCTGTCCCTCTATCCTGTGCCCTCTGGAATGCCAGGTCAGTCTGTAATAAACTGGTCCCAACCCATGACCTTTTCATCTCCAACTCCCTGAATCTCCTAGCTATTACTGAAACCTGGATTTCACCCTCTGACACCGCTTCTCCTGCAGCTCTCTCCTCTGGGGGCCTCACCTTTTCCCACACCCAACGACCTGGGGGTCGCCATGGTGGTGGTGTTGGGGTCCTTCTATCCCCTGGTTACTCATACCAACCCATTCCCTCTGAACCATCCCTCACATTCTCTTCATTTGAAGTCCATGCTATACGCCTCTTCCACCCAGTACACCTCCAAGTAGCTGTCATTTACCGTCCCCCTGGCCCTCCCTCCAAGTTCCTTGACAACTTTGCTTCCAGGCTCCGTCACTTTCTCTCCTCAGACCTTCCCTCCATTATCCTAGGTGACTTCAATATTCCAATTGATATCCCCACAGAATCCTCTGCCTCCAAACTCCTCTCCCTCACATCGTCACTTGGTCTCTCCCAATGGACCTCCTCACCCTCCCATGTGAGTGGCCATGTGCTTGATCTGGTATTCACACACCGTTGTGATATTTCTGACCACCTCAATTCCCCATTCCCTCTTTCTGACCATCACCTTCTCTCTTTTAACCTGTCCCTCTCTCCTTCCCCTCCTCTACCTCCAAAAGCCTCCATTACTAAGCGTAACATTGACACTATCGACACAGGTTCCTTTTCTTCCCTGCTTGACTCACTTCTCTCCCCTATCCTCTCTCTCTCCTGCCCTGAACAAGCTGCCTCCCTATACAATGCCTCCCTTACTTCTGCTCTGGACTCTGTTGCCCCAGCGATCACTATTCACACTCGCAGATCTACTCCTCAACCCTGGCATTCCAAATGCACCAGATACCTGCAAAAGTGTTCTCGAACTGCCGAGCGACAGTGGAGAAGATCACGCTCTAAGGCAGATTTTCTCCATTTCAAATTTATGCTCTCATCCTATAGTGCTGCGCTCTCCCTCTCTAAACAGTCATACTTTAAGAACCTCATCTCCTCTCAGTCCTCTAATCCCCAGTGTCTCTTCACTACTTTCAAATCCCTCCTTCGCCCACCCCCTCCTCGTCTCCCCTCCTTGCTCACTGCCCTTGACTTTGCTACCTACTTTACATCTAAAATTGATTCCATACGTCAGGACATCATATCCAATCAGTCCCCCAGCTCTCCACCTCCTCCTTTCCCTAGTCACCCCTCCCCATCAACTTTACCAACTCTAACATCCTTCTCCCCTGTATCTGGAGAGGAAGTCATGGCCCTCATCCGGTCCTCCCCCCCTTCCACCTCCCCACTTGATCCCATCCCCTCCCGCCTCCTCCGCTTCCTCTCTCTTAGCCTGCTCCCATCTTGCCCACCTCATTAACCTCTCCCTCTCATCAGGCACTGTTCCTTCTGCATTCAAACATGCCCTTGTCTCCCCCATTCTTAAAAAAACCTACCCTTGATCCTAACCTTCTTTCTAACTACCGTCCCATCTCTCTCCTCCCCTTTGCCTCCAAACTCCTTGAGCGGATTGTCTACAACCGCCTTACCACTTTTCTTTCCTCCCACTCCCTCCTTGACCCTTTTCAGTCTGGCTTCTGTTCTCTCCACTCCAATGAAACTGCCCTCACAAAAGTCAGCAATGACCTCCTTGCTGCCAAATCCCAAGGCCACTACTCTCTTCTCATTCTCCTTGATCTCTCTGCTGCTTTTGACACTGTGGACCACCCTCTCCTGCTGAATATCCTTCACTCCCTTGGTCTACGTGAAACTGCCCTCTCCTGGCTGTCATCCTACCTCTCTGACCGATCTTTTTCAGTTTCCTCTCACGACTCCTCTTCCCCTCCACAGCCTCTTATAGTAGGTGTTCCCCAAGGTTCTGTTCTTGGTCCTCTCCTATTCTCCCTCTATACTTCCTCTCTAGGTGAACTCATCAGCTCTTTTGACCTCCATTATCATCTCTATGCTGATGATACTCAAATCTACCTTTCCTCCCCTGATCTCTCCCCCTCTCTTCTGACTCGTATCTCCAACTGTCTCTCTGCTGTCTCTTCCTGGATGTCCCAGCGATTTCTTAAACTTAATATGTCTAAGACAGAGCTAATCATCTTCCCACCCTCCCACATCACCTCACTTCCCACTATTTCTTTATCAATTGATGGAATAACTATCTCATCTAGTCCCAAGGTGCGCTGTCTTGGAGTTATCCTGGACTCATCCCTCTCCTTCAAACCACATATCCAGAACCTTTCACTGTCCTGTCGTTTCCATCTCAAAAATATTTCTAAGATCAGACCCTATCTCACCCAGGATGCTACTAAAACCCTCATACACTCACTGGTCATCTCCAGATTGGACCATTGTAACCTCCTCCTATCTGGCCTCCCCAAATCCCATCTCTCTCCTCTCCAGTCTGTCCTCAATGCTGCTGCACGGCTTATCTTCCTCTCCAAACATTCTGTATCTGCCTCCCCTCTCCTACAAGCCCTACACTGGCTCCCCTTCCCTTTCAGAGTCCAATTTAAGGTTCTCACGCTCGCTCACAAAGCCCTCACCCAATCTTCTCCCATATACATCTCTGATCTCATCTCCCTTCACGCTCCTCTCCGCCCTCTTCGCTCAACTAATGCACGCCGCCTTTCATGCCAGCTGATTACTTCCTCCCACTCCCGCCTCCAAGATTTTGCCCGCACTACTCCCCACCTCTGGAACTCTCTCCCACTCCGCATCAGACTCTCCACCTGTTTGCAATCCTTCAAACGGGCTCTCAAGACCCACTACTTCATCAAAGCCTTCCAGCTATCATTCTAACTCCTTGCTACATGCTCATTCGTCCCCATCTACCCCATCTGTGTCAACCCAGTTTGTCTTCCCCCACCTTTTTAGAATGTAAGCTCTCACGAGCAGGGCCATCTACCCTCTTGTGCTTCTCCTTACTATAGTGTCATTTACTTCTTACTCACCACTAGGGCACCTAACACTTGGTTGCTTATGCTCTGTTGCTTATCTGGGTGATATGGTCACTAATGTAGCAATATATATTATCCATGTCCTGTATTGTATTGTTCTGTAAGTCACTTGTATACAATTTGTTCATGTACTGTGTAAGGCGCTGCGGAACACTTGTGGCGCCATATAAATAAATGCTAATAATAATAATAATAACCAAAAAAAAAATTATTTTCTGTGTTTGTGAATTGTGTGCGCAGTAGCCACACGTGCATCAACAAAGTAGTGCCAAGCGTGCGCCTGTGTCATAAGTAAAGGGCCGGCTGGCTTGACCGTTAAGGGTGCTGTAACCCCCGAAAGTACACTCCAGTCCAAACCAAAAAAAAAAATATTTTCTGTGTTTAGCCGCACGTATATATCAAATCGATATAACATAAATGGAGGACCAAACTTTCTCTGATAAAAATAAAATAGAGAAAGATCAAGAACCACTTCCTCCTAGTGCTGAAACTGCTGCCACTAGTCATGACATAGACGATAACATGCCATCAACGTCGTCTGCCAAGGCCGATGCCCAATGTCATAGTAGAGGGCACATACAATCCCAAATGGCAAAGTTCAGGAAAATGACCTTGAAAAAGACATTTAAATCAGCTAAAGAGAAACGTAAACTTGCCAATATGCCATTTACGACACGGAGTGGCAAGGAACGGCTAAGGTCGATCCCTAGTATGTTCATGACTAGTGGTTCAGCTTCACATGACGATGGAAGCCCTCCTCCCACTAAAAAAATCAAGAGTTAAGCTGGCAAAAGCACAGCGAAGAACTGTGCTTTCTAAGAAGATATCACAAATCCCCAAGGAGAGTCCAAGTGTGGTGGTGGTTGCGATGCCTGACCTTCCCAGCACTGGATGGGAAGAGGTGGCTCTTTCCACCATTTGCACGCCCCCTGCAAGTGCTGAAAGGAGCACC
Source organism: Taudactylus pleione (assembly GCA_031769625.1). Taxonomy (NCBI): domain Eukaryota; kingdom Metazoa; phylum Chordata; class Amphibia; order Anura; family Myobatrachidae; genus Taudactylus; species Taudactylus pleione. The sequence goes on along the minus strand of JAUIMM010000254.1, from coordinate 1,713,022 downwards.
CACAGTCCACTTGCTGATATGCAAATTGAAGATGTCACTGTTGAAGTACAACAGGATGAGGATACTGGTGTAGCTGGCGCTGAGGAGGAAGTTGGCGAGGAGGATTCTGATGGAGATGTGGTTTGTTTAAATCAGGCTCCGGGGGAGACAGTTGTTGTCCGTGGGATGAAAAAGCCCATCACTGTCATGCCTGGGCAGAAGACCAAACATTCCACCTCTTTGGTCTGGCAATATTTCTATCCAAATCCGGACAACAACTGTCTTGCCATATGTACCATATGTAAAGGTGAAATAAGTAGGGGTAGGGACGTCAAGCACATAGGAACATTCTCCCTTATACGGCACCTGCAGCGCGTTCATAAAAAGTTACTGTCAAGTTCAGAAACTTTGGCTAAGACCGTAAGCAGTCCAGGGACACCTAAATCCCGTTGTCCTGTTGTATCCAAGCGCCTGCAAACCACGCCGTCAACTCCCTCCTCATCAATTTCCTCCTTAGTCAGGATCGGAAGTAGTCCTGCAGGCCATGTCACTGGCATGACTGACTCTCCTATCCGGGATTCCTCCGGAGGATCCTGCATTGCTACGCCTACTGCTGCCGCTGCTGCTGTTGCTGCTGCTGGGAGTCGTTCATCATCCCAGAGAGGAAGTAGGAACACCACTACTTTTACTAAACAATTGACCCTCCAACAGTCCTTAGCGAGGAGGATGAAGTACGACAGCAGTCATCCTGAAGCAAAACGTATAACTGAGGCCTTGACTGCTATGTTGGTGTTAGACGTGCGTCCAGTATCCGCCATTAGTGCAGTGGGATTTAGACAATTGATGGAGGTAGTGTGTCCCCGGTTCCAAATCCCGTCTAGATTCCACTTCACTAGGCAGGCGATACCGAGACTGTACAGAAACGTCAGAAAAAGTGTCCTCAGTGTCCTGAAAAATGCAGTTGTACACAATGTCCACTTAACCATGGACATGTGGACAAGTGGAACAGGGCAGACTAAGGACTATATGACTGTGACAGCCCACTGGGTAGATGTATCACCTTACGCAGCAACAGCAGCAGCGTCACCAGTAGCAGCATCTCAGAAACGCCAGCTCGTTACAAGGCAGGCTACGCTGTGTATCACCGGTTTCAGTAAGAGGCACACCGCCGACAACCTCTTAGAGAAACTGAGGGAAATCATCGACCCACTTAGACTCTCCTGGGGATTTGTGTTATCTGACAGCGCCACCAATATTGTGCGGGCATTACATCTGGGCAAATTCCAGCACGTCCCATGTTTTGCTCACACAATAAACTTGGTGGTGCAGAATTTTCTGAAAAGCGACAGGGGCGTGCAGGAGAGGCTTTGGGTGGCCCGAAAAATTTCTGGCCACTTTCGCCATTCAGTGACTGCGTGCCGAAGACTGGAGCAGCAAACACTCTTGAACCTGCCCCGCCATCACCTGAAGCAAGAGGTTGTGACGCGGTGGAACTCAACCCTCTATATGCTTCAGAGGATGGAGGAGCAGCAAAAGGCCATACAAGCCTATACATCCACCTATGACATAGGCAAAGGAGGGGGTATGCACCTGACTCAAGCGCAGTGGAGAATGATTTCCGTGTTGTGCAAGGTTCTCCAGCCCTTCGAACTTGCCACACGTGAAGTCAGTTCAGACACTGCCAGCTTGAGTCAGGTCATTCCCCTCATCAGGCTTTTGCAGAAGCAGCTGGAGAAAGTGAAGGAGGAGCTAAGACGGAGCGATTCCGCTCGGCATGTGGGACTTGTGGATGAAGCCCTTCATTCGCTTTGCCAGGATTCCAGGGTGGTCAATCTGTTGAAATCAGACCACTACATTTTGGCCACCGTGCTCGATCCTAGGTTTAAAGCCTATGTGGTGTCTCTCTTTCTGGCCGACACAAGCCTGCAGAGGTGCAAAGACCTGCTGGTGAACACACTGTCAGCTGAAGCGGAACGTGACACGTCAACGGCTCCTTCTTAATTTTCTCCCGCAACTGGGGCTGCCAGGAAAAAACTTAGGTATCCTAAGCAACCCGCTGGCGGTGATGCAGGGCAGGCAGGACCAAGTTTGGACATCTGGTCCGGACTGAAGGACCTGGCAACAATTTCTGACATGGCTACTGTCACTGCATATGATACTGTCACCATTGACAGAATGGTGGAGGATTACATCGGTGACAGCATCCAAGTAGGCATGTCAGACAGTCCATACCTGTACTGGCAGGAAAAAGAGGCAATTTGGAGGCCCCTGTACAAACTGGCTCTATTTTACCTGAGTTGCCCCCCCTCCAGTGTGTACTCCGAAAGAGTGTTTAGTGCAGCCGGGAACCTTGTCAGCGAAAGGCGTAGGAGGTTGCTTCCACAGAATGTTGAGAAGATGATGTTCATCAAAATTAATTATCAGCTCTTCCAGGGAGACCAGCCTCCAGAAGGTACAGAAGGACCTGTGGTTGTGGATTCAAGTGGGGACGAGTTAATACTTTGTGAGGATGAGGATGTACACACTGAAGAGGGTGAGGAATCTGTGGATGAGGAGGATGAGGATGACATCTTGCCTCCGTAGAGCCAGTTTGTGCAGGGACAGATTAATTGCCAGCTTGTTTTGTGGGGGCCCAAACGAACCAATCATTTCAGCCACAGTTGTGTGGCAGACCCTAGCGCTGAAATGATAGATTTGTTAAAGTGTGCATCTCCTGTTTATACAACATAAGGGTGGGTGGGAGGGCCCAAGGACAATTCCATCTTGCACCTCTTTTTTTTTTCTTTGCATTATGTACAGTTTGGGGCCTAGTTTTTCTAACTGCCATCCTGTCTGCCACTGCAGTGTCACTCCTAGATGGGTCACGTGTTTGTGCCGCCCTCTCGTGTTGCTTAGCATAGTCATCCAGCTACCTCGGTGCAACCTTTTGGACATAAAAACACTATTGTGAGGTGTGAGGTGTTCAGAATAGACTGGAAATGAGTGGAAATTAAGGTTATTGAGGTTAATAATGGCATAGGAGCAGAAAAACCTACAAATTCTGTGATTTTAGCTGTTTTTTTATGCTTTTTTAAAAAAATATACTGATCCAAAACACAAAACCAAGAACCCAAAACACGGAAGGGTGGTTTTGGCAAAACAAATCCAGATCCAAAACACGAAGAAAGATCCAGATCCAAAACCAAAACACAAAACACGAAAAGTGGCCGTTGCACACCCCTAATGTATAGTAAGAGGCAGGATAATGGAGTATTATAGATAGTATAGTATGAGGCAGGATAATGGAGTATTATAGAATGTGTAGCATGAGGCAAATAATGGAGTACTATATAATGTATAGTATGAGGCAGGATATTGGAGTATTATAGAATGTGTAGTATGATGCAGGAAAATGGAGAATTATATGATGTATAGTATGAGGCAGGATAATGTAGTATTATAGAATGTATACTATGAGGCAGGATAATGGAGTATTATATAATGTATACTATGAGGCAGGATAATGGAGTATTATATAATGTTAAATATGAGGCAGGATAATGGGGTATTATATAATATATAGTATGAGGCAGGATAATGGAGTATTTATATTGTTTAGTATGAGGCAGGATAATGGAGTAGTATATAATGTGTAGTATGAGGCAGGATAATGGAGTATTATAGAATGTGTAGTGTGAGGCAGGATAATGGAGTATTATAGAATGTGTAGTATGAGGCAGGATAATGGGGTATTATAGAATGTGTAGTATGAGGCAGGGTAATGGAGTATTATATAATGTATAGTAGAAGGCAGTATAATGGGGTATTATATAATGTATAGTATGAGGCAGGATAATGCAGTATATTATATTGTTTAGTATGAGGCAGGATAATGGAGTATTAAAGAATGTGTAGTATGAGGCATGATAATGAAGTATTATATAATGTATACTGTAAGGCAGGATAATGGAGTATTATAGAATGTGTAGTATGAGGCAAATAATGGAGTATTATATAATTTACAGAATGAGGCAGGATAATGGAGTATTATATAATGTGCAGTATGAGGCAGGATAATGCTGTATTATAGAATGTGTAGTATGAGGCAGGATAATGGAGTCTTATAGAATTTATAGTATGAGGCAGGATAATGGGATATTAAAGAATGTGAACTATGAGGCAGGATACTGGAGTATTATATAATGTGTACTATGAGGCAGGATAATGGAGTATTATATAATGTATGCTATGAGGCTGGATAATTTAGTATTATATAAAGTGTAGAATGAGGCAGGATAATGCAGTATTATATAATGTGTAGTATGAAGAATGATAATTGAGTATTATAGAATGTGTAGCATGAAACAGGATAATGGAGTATTATAGAATGTGTAGCATGAGGCAGGATAATGTAGTTTTATAAAATGTATACTATGAGGCAGGAAAATGGATAATCATATAATTTATAGTATGAGGCAGGATAATGGAGTATTATAGAATGTGTAGCATGAAACAGGATAATGGAGTATTATAGAATGTGTAGCATGAGGCAGGATAATGTAGTTTTATAAAATGTATACTATGAGGCAAGAAAATGGATAATCATATAATTTATAGTATGAGGCAGGATAATGGAGTATTATATAATGTGTAGTATGAAGAAGGATAATTGAGTATTATAGAATGTGTAGCATGAAACGGGATAATGGAGTATTATAGAATGTGTAGTATGAGCTAGGATAATGGAGTATTATTGAATGTGTAGCATGAGACAGGATAATGTAGTAATATAGAATGTGTAATATGAGGCAGGACAATGTAGTATTATATAATGTATACTATGAGGCTGGATAATGGAGTATTATATAATGTACAGTATGAGGCAGGATAATGGAGTATTATAGATAGTATAGTATGAGGCAGGATAATGGATTCTTATATAATGTATACTATAAGTCAGGATAATGTAGTATTATAGGATGTGTTGTATGAGGCAGAATAATGGAGCATTATATCATGGATAGTGTGAGGCAGGATAATTGAGAATTATAGATAGTATAGTATGAGGCAGGATAATGGAGTATTATAGGATGTGTAGTATGAGGCAGGATAATGGAGTATTATAGAATGTGTTGCATGAGGCAGTATTATGTAGTATTATAAAATGTATACTATGAAGCAGGAAAATGGAGAATTATATAATGTATAGTATGAGGCAGGATAATGGAGTATTATTGAATGTGTAGCATGAGACAGGATAATGGAGTATTATAGGATGTGTAGTATGAGGCAGGATAATGTAGTATTATATAATGTATAGTATGAGGCAGGATAATGGACTAATATAGAATATGTAGTATGAGGCTGGTTAATAAGAGTAAAATATAATGTGTAGTATGAATTAGGATAATGTAGTATTATAGAATGTGCAGCATGAGGCAGGATAATGTAGTATTATAGAATGTACACTATCAGGCTTGAAAATGGAGAATTATATGATGTACAGTATGAGGCAGGATAATGGAGTATTATATAATGTATACTATGAGGCAGGATAATGGAGTATTATATAATGTATACTATATGGCAGGATAATGGAGTATTATAGAATGTGTAGTATGAGGCAAATAATGGAGTACTATATAATGTATAGTATGAGGCAGGATAATGTAGTATTATATAATGTATACTATGAGGCAGGATAATGGAGTATTATATAATGTTAAATATGAGGCAGGATAATGGGGTATTATATGATGTATAGTATGAGGCAGGATAATGGAGTAGTATATAATGTGTAGTATGAGGCAGGATAATGGAGAATTATATAATGTGTAATATGAGGCAGGATAATGGAGTATTATAGAATGTGTAGTGTGAGGCAGGATAATGGAGTATTATAGAATGTGTAGTGTGAGGCAGGATAATGGAGAATTATATGATGTATAATATGAGGCAGGATAATGGAGAATTATATGATGTATAATATGAGGCAGGATAATGGAGTATTATAGAATGTGTAGTATGAGGCAGGATAATGGAGTAGTATATAATGTGTAGTATGAGGCAGGATAATGGAGAATTATATAATGTATAATATGAGGCAGGATAATGTTTAGTATGAGGCAGGATAATGGAGAATTATAGAATGTATACTATGAGGCAGGATAATGGAGTATTATAGAATGTATACTATGAGGCAGGATAATGAAGTATTATATAATGTATACTATAAGTCAGGATAATGGAGTATTATATAATGTATACTATAAGTCAGGATAATGGAGTATTATATAATGTATACTATAAGTCAGGATAATGGAGTATTATATAATGTGTAGTATGAGGCAGGATAATGGGATATTATATGATGTATACTATGAGGCAGGATAATGTAGTATTATAGATAGTATAGCATGAGGCAGGATAATGTAGTATTATAAAATGTATACTATGAGGCAGGAAAATGGAGAATTATATAATGTATAGTATGAGGCAGGATAATGGAGTATTATATAATGTGCAATATGAAGCAGGATAATGGAATATTATAGAATGTGTTGTATGATGCAGGATAATGGAGTAATATAGAATGGGTAGTTTGTGGTAGGACAATAGAGTGTTATAGAATGTGTAGTATGAGCTAGGATAATGGAGTATTATATAATGTGTAGTATGAGGCAGGATAATGGAGTATTATAGAATGTGTAGTATGAGGCAGGATAATGGAGTATTATAGAATGTGTAGTATGAGGCAGGATAATGGAGTATTATAGAATGTGTAGCATGAGGCAGGATAACGGAGTAGTATATAATGTGAAGTATGAGGTAGGAAAATGGAGTATTATAGAATGTGTAGTATGAGGCAGGATATTGGAGTATTATAGAATGTGTAGTATGAGGCAGGATAATGGAGTATTATATAATGTGTAGTATGAGGCAGGATAATGGAGTATTATAGAATGCGTAATATGAGGCAGGACAATGGAGTATTATATAATGTATACTATGAGGCAGGATAATGGAGTATTATATAATGTATAGTATGAGGCAGGATAATGGAGTATTATAGATAGGATACTATATGGCAGGACAATGGAGTATTATAGAATGTGTAGTATGAGGCAAATAATGGAGTATTATATAATGTATAGTATGAGGCAGGATAATTGAGTATTATAGAATGTGTAGTATGAGGCAGGTTAATAAGAGTAAAATATAATGTGTAGTATGAGGCAGGATAATAGAGTATTATAGAATGTATAATATGAGGCAGGATAATGTAGTATTATAGAATCTATACTATGAGACAGGAAAATGGAGAATTATATGATGTATAGTATGAGGCAGGATAATGGAGTATTATAGAATGTATACTATGAGGCAGTATAATGGAGTATTATATAATGTATACTATGAGGCAGGATAATGGAGTATTATAGGATGTGTAGTATGATGCAGGATAATGGAGTATTATACCATGTATAGTATGAGGCAGGATAATGGAGTATTATAGAATGTATACTATGAGGCAGGATAATGGAGTATTATGTAATGTGTAGTATGAAGCAGGATAATGGAGTATTATAGAATGTGTAGTATGATGCAGGATAATGTAGTATTATAGAATGTGTAATATGAGGCAGGACAATGGAGTTTTATATAATGTATACAATGAGGCAGGATAATGGAGTGTTATATATTGTATACTATGAGGAAGGATAATGGAGTATTATAGAATGTGTAGTATGAGGCAAATAATGGAGTATAATATAATGTATAGTATGAGGCAGGATAATGGAGTATAATATAATGTATAGTATGAGGCAGGTTAATAAGAGTAAAATATGTGTAGTATGAGGTTGGATAATGGAGTATTATATAATGTGTAGCATAAGGCAGGGTAATGTAGAATTATAGAATGTGTAATATGAGGTAGGATAATGGAGTATTATATAATGTGTAGCATGAGGCAGGATAATTGGGTATTATAGAACTGGTATTATGAGGCAGGGTAATGTAGAATTATAGGATGTGTAATATGAGGTAGGGTAATGGAGTATTATATAATGTGTAGCATGAGGCAGGATAATTGGGTATTATAGAACTGGTATTATGAGGCAGGATAATGGAGTATTATAGAATGTGTAGTATGAGGCAGGTTAATGGAGTATTATAGAATGTGTAGTATTAGGCAGGATAATGTAGTATTATGTAATGTGTAGTATGAGGCAGGATAATGGAGTTATTTAGAATGTGTAGTATGTGGGAAGATAATGGAGTAGTATATAATGTGTAGTATTAGGCAGGATAATGGAGAATTATATAATGTTTAGCATGAGGCAGGATATTGGTGTAGTATAGAATGTGTAGTATTAGGCAGGATAGTGGAGTATTATAGAATGTGTAGTATGAGGCAGGATAATGGAGTATTACAGAATGTGTAGTATTAGGCAGGATAATGGAGTATTATAGAATGTGTAGTATTAGGCAGGATAATGGAGTATAATATAATGTATAGTATGAGGCAGGTTAATAAGAGTAAAATATTATGTGTAATATGAGGTAGGATAATGGAGTATTATATAATGTGTAGCATGAGGCAGGATAATTGGGTATTATAGAACTGGTATTATGAGGCAGGGTAATATAGAATTATAGAATGTGTAATATGAGGTAGGATAATGGAGTATTATATAATGTGTAGCATGAGGCAGGATAATTGGGTATTATAGAACTGGTATTATGAGGCAGGATAATGGAGTATTATAGAATGTGTAGTATGAGTCAAGATAATGGAGTTATTTAGAATGTGTAGTATGAGGGAAGATAATGAAGTATTATATAATGTGTAGTATGAGGCAGGATAATGAAGTATTATAGAATGTGTAGTATGAGGCATGATAATGGAGTATAACATAATGTGTAGTATGAGGCAGGATAATGCTGTATTATGGAATGTGTAGCATGAGGCAGGATTATGGAGTATTATAAAATGTGTATTATGAGGCAGGATAATGGAGTAGTATATAATGTGTAGTATGAGGCAGGATAATGGAGTATTATATAATATGTAGTACTAGGCAGGATAATGGAAAATAATAGAATGTGTAGTATGAGGTAGTATAATGGAGTATTATAGAATGTGTAACATGAGGCAGGATAATGGAGTAGTATATAATGTGTAGTATGAGGGAGTATAATGTAGTATTATAGAATGTGTACTATGAGGCAGGGTAATGTAGTATTATAGAATGTGTACTATGAGGCAGGGTAATGTAGTATTATAGAATGTATTGTAAGAGGCAGGATAATTGAGTAATATAGAATGTGTAGTATGAGGCAGGATAATGTAGTAGTATATAATGTGTAGTATGAGGGAGTATAATGTAGTATTATAGAATGTGTACTATGAGGCAGGGTAATGTAGTATTATAGAATGTATTGTAAGAGGCAGGATAATGGAGTAATATAGAATGTGTAGTATGAGGCAGGATAATGTAGTAGTATATAATGTATAGTATGAGACAGGATAATGGAGTATTATATAATGTATAGTATGAGGCAGGAGAATGGAGTATTATAGAATGTGTAGTATGAGGCAGGATAATTGGTTATTATAGAATGTGTAGTATAAGGCAGAATATTGGAGTATTATATATTCTATCGTATGATTAGGATAATGAGTATTATATAATGTGTTATATGAGACAGGATAATGATAGATTATATATTGTGTGGTATAACGCAGGATAATTTAGTATTATAGAATGTGTAGTAGGGTATTATATATTATTATATATTGTGTGGTAGGACAATTACATTTTATATATGTAGTAAAAAATAATTTAGATTGTCATTTGTCTATTACAGGTTCTTGAATGAGGATCAGCCAGATAACTGGTTTGGTCACAATCTTGGAGGAGGTGAAGACTGTGCTCAGATGTTCAATTTTGATGATGGCTTTGTATGGAATGATGACCACTGTTCTAGGAGCTTTCATTACATTTGTGAGAAGAAAATTTAGTGTATCATGTAACCTCCATGATCAACTTTTTTTTCTATACCCTCACATAGGCTGCTCAGATGTTTAGTCTGATGACAACTGTATCTACTAATGATCATTTCAGTTGCCTTATAGTATCACTAGGATATGTCCATGTTATGCCCCTGATATCCCCTCCTCGGGTAGTAAGAAATTTCTGGCTGTCACATCCGTACAGAGCACATAGTGTATTTCACATGTTGTCATTTATCACCCCAAGCAGGACCTCCATCATTAGTGCCATCTACACACAAATTATTCAGGTTCCTTATGAGTTATGCACCCTACTTTGGATCTCCATCAAGAATGGACTGTACTCATATCCTGTATCATCAAAGTTCTCCCCACAAGACCTTCAGCAAAAATGCAATTAAATCAGAATCTTTTTCTTTAATGTCTTCCACTCTGCACATTCTTTATTAAGGCCTTTCTCTAAGGATTTATACACTCTGGTCCTCCATCATTAAGGCCATACAATCTGGTCCTCCATAATTAGGGCTATACACTCTGTTCATCCATCTTTAAAGCCGTACACTCTGGTCCTCCATTATTAGGTCTGTACACTACTCTAATCCTCCATCATTAAGGCTGTACACTCTGGTCCTTCATAATTAAGGCTGTCCACTCTAGTCCTCCATCATTAGAGTTGTACTCAGTGGTCCTCCATCATTAAGGCTGTACACTCTGGTCCTTCATAACTAGGGCTTAACACTCTGGTCCTCCATCATTAAGACTGTCCACTCTAGTCCTCTATCATTAGAGCTGTACCCTCTGGTCCTCCATAATTAGGACTGTACCCTCTGGTACACCATCATTAGGGATGTACCCTCCATCATTATGGCTGTACACTCTGGTCCTTCATCATTAGGGCTGTACACTCTGGTCCTCCATCATTAATGCCTTACACTCTGTTCCTTTATCACACTTGGGTCACCTTCATTCAACCATCCAATCCATTCTAACCTCCATCATTCCGGTCATCCATTCTGGCCTCCATCATTAAGGACTTCCATTATTCAGGCTATCCACTCTGGGCCACCATCATTCAGGCCATTCAATCTGATCCACCATCATTCAGGACATCCACACTGAGCCACCATCATCTAGGTCATCCACTATGGGTCTGCTTCATTCACTCTAAACTTTAATAATATGCACCGATGAATACTGACACCTATCTTAATCCCGATGCTGGTAGACAGACAGATGCTGGACCGATCAAGGTAAGTCCTGCACAACTGATCTGTTAGCAGTGGGGGAGAGGGTTAGGTTTAGGAACCTCTGGGGGGACATAGGGTTAGGCACCCACCAGGGGCTAGCGGAAAGAGAGGTTTGGGTTAAGTGCCACATTTAAGTTTAGGGTGCAGGAAGGGGAGGGTTAGGTTTAGGCACCAACCGGGAGTTTTAGGGTTATGCACCACCATGGGAGGGTTGTGGAGGATTAGAATACTTTCCAGCCCCAGTCAGGTCATTTTGGGCTTCTGCAGTGGGGATTTCAATCCCATTCCCTGTACAGCAAGTGCCTTCTGCCCTGCACAGCACTGGCCTCCTGCACCACACTGCACCTCCCTCCTGCACCATACATCACCAGCCTCCTGCACCACACTGCACCTCCCTCCTTCACCATACATCACCAGCCTCCTGCATCAAACAACACCTGCCTCCTGCACCATACATCACCAGCCTCCTGCACCAAACACCTGCCTCCTGCACAGTACCTGCCTCCTGTACCACAAAACACTTACCTTCTGCACTACACAGCACCTGCCTCCTGCACAGCACCTGCCTCCTGGACCAAAAGCACTTACCTACTGCACTGCACAGCACCTGCCTCCTGCACAGCACCTGCCTCTTGGACAAAAAAAACACTTACCTCCTGCACAGCACCTGCCTCTTTAGTACAAGTTACTGGTGATGGTCAGAATAACGGGACATTGCTGAAGCTCACTGCTACACAGCCACTGTCTGCACTAAGGGCTGATTCAGACCCATTTGCTAGGCTGCGTTTGCATGCTATGGCCGATTGTTACCCATCTGCGGATGCTTATGCATTTCACTGCACGTGCACAAGCCAGTCATTGCGATCGGGAAGCGATCAATTGGAATACATAGACAGCCCACTTGTTGAATTGACAGAATGTGCCGTTTGTGGGTGGTAACAGGGAAAGACCCTTGAAAACAAAGGAGTGTTGGTGCGGATGCTGGCATATCTGAGCATTAAAAATAGCGTTCTTTTGGCGTCCATAATTAAAGTGGAGAATCATTGTACACGTCACCAGGCTTTTTTTTGACTGAAGCACTCGCAGTACTTGCGGTAGGGTAGGGTCAACCACAAGCACTGCATATGTATCCGATGGTTCTCGATGTTACCGATTGTTAAATACACATCCTGGAGATGACGTGCTGTGAAGGGAAAGTGGCAGCATTAGACTGGCTTGCGATCACACTGCCGTCGCACGCTGACACATAGTGGGTGTCCTGAAGCCATGCCGTGCGATCGTGGGATTTGCATACTCTGCACCTGATGGCAGCATGTGAACGCAGCCTAGCAAACGGATCTGAATTGGGCCCTAATTTAGGACAAGCTTCATAGTCTTTCTGTGAGAAGGCGAGAGCTGACGCGGTCCAGGAATTCATTTATTTTTTAAAGTATGTGAAAAAGGTGATTAAAGAATAACAACTTGTTTTATCTGACGGTATTACATCGGCCATCAGGATATGTTTTTATACATTGTTCTATTTTCTGTTTTTTCTAAAAAATAAATTATACTTCGTTCAAAGTCAAAATACTTTCAAGAATGTTTCCTTAATTGCACAAAGATGTTAAAAATTCAGTATTTAGAAAATACAATAAAGTTGTCATGAAAAATATATGTAAGATTCCCTAGTAATGAGCTGATGCATTTATATGTGAAACAATATAATGTAATCAAAAAGATCTCACAATGAGGAGCAGTGATAGATTTATTGGTGACTGAATGACCAGGTGAGGGGCCAAACCATTTATTGAGAAGATAGTGCTACTCTGGAATGGTCCCAGGGGGGGTTTTGTGAGGTGGTGTGGCTGGCTTGGGGGGAAGGTGGGTGGACCTTTTTAGGGGGCTCCTTTCCATGCTGTTCTGGACCAGCACATTTTCCCTGCTGGACCTATGGTCTACAGTCTTGGTAGTCGCCAGGGGGATGTGGTGATGGTGTGGACAAGTGTGCTGCTGTCGTGGCGTCCCGCACTGTCTAGCAAGCATGAAAATGATCTACCAGTAGGTTGCCTGTGATATGGCATTGCAGATGGGGTATGGCAGCATTGGAGTGATGGAAGACTGTTCCTGGTAGGACAACAGGTGCCAGCACCGGGTGGGCATTGCTGAAGTCTGCAGCATGCATGGGGTGAGTGGTGTAACCATTAGAGGATGCTGTCCATACAACACCTTTGTGGTGATGGAAGTCTGGTCCCAGTAGGACGGTGGGTACTGGTGCTGGTGGGCAGTGCTGGGGTCTGTAACATGCCTCGATTGGTGTGGGTTGGTGCCACTGAGATGGAGTCTGTGGATGGCCACTTGCCAGGGCCTGGGTGGTTGGCGGTGGTTGGAGCCATGAAGCGGTTTGCAGAATCAGTCTCTCTGTCGTGTGGTGAGCGGGAAGCCAATGGTGGAAGGGAGTGTGATGCAGTCCAGGGCAGAGTGCCATTTGCTGAAGGTGCTCGCTGCTCCTTGGACAGATAGGACTCCTGTACACATAGGGGGGTGACAGATGTGGGCAGTCGCGGTGCTTGTTGCAACTGTGTCGGCATGCACCTCAGTGCAGGGGGGTAACTCCGGTCACAAGTGGAAAGTGGGTAGCTGGAGCAGACTGGGTCCTTGTGCTGGGGTGGCAGGAGGTAGCAAGATCTAGGAAGACCAGAGTTAAATGTGATGGCTTAAGATGTGCCTAGTATTACAAGAGGTGATGCAATCTGGTGACTGAGTTGGAGCTTTGGGAGCCGATGAAGCAGCTTGAGAGCAGGAGATGTGGCTGTGTGCTGGTGGTGTGGCTAAAGAGCTGGTGGTGCGGCTTTGAGAGCCGGTGATGTGATGCAGCTTTGAAAGCCACAAGTACAGCAGAGAGCCGGTGGAGTTACCTGAGAGCTGCTGATGTGATGTGGCTTTAAAAGCTGGAGGTGCGTCTGATTGCTGGTAGTGTGGCTTTAGAGCCGGTGATGTGATGTGGCTTTGAGAGCCGGAGGTGCGGCTGAGAGCCGGTGTAGTGGCTTGAGAACCAGGGTTGTGATGTGTCTTTGAGAGCTGGTGGTGCAGCTGATTGCTGGTAGTGTGGCTTTAGAGCTGGTGATGTGATGCAGCTTTGAGAGCCGGAGGTGAAGCGGAGAGCCAGTGTAGTGGCTTGAGATCTGGGGTTATGATGCTGTATTGAGAACCGGAGGTGCAACTGATAGCTGGTGGAGTGACTTGAGAGCTGGTGATGTGATTTGGCTTTGAGAGCTGGAGGTGCAGCTTAGAGCCAGTGTAGTGGCTTGAGAGCCGGAGTTGTGATGCTGCTTTTAGAGCCGGAGGTGTGACTGAGAGCTGTGGAGTGGCTTGAGAGCTGGTGATGTGATGCGGCTTTGAGAGATGGAGGTGCAGCTGAGAGCCGGACAGTGATATGATGCAGCTTTGAGAGCTGGAGTTGTGGTTGATAGCTGGTAGTGTGGCTTTAGAGCTGGTAATGTGATGTGGCATTGAGAGCCGGAGGTGTGACTGAGAGCTGGTGGAGTGACTTGAGAGCCATTGGTGTGATGCAGCTTTGAGAGCTGGAGGTGCGGCTGAGAGCTGGTGGAATGGCTTGAGAGCCGTTGGTGCCGCTTGAGAGCCGGGGAAACATGTGGAAGCTGGAAAGAGGTGATCCACTTCAAAAAACAAGTTCGGGGATACACCCAGACCATGTGACAAGGCTGGGAGAACTCACAGAAAATGCTAGAAAAAGTCTAGCAACAGGAACTGGAAGGGCATGTACGGAGAAGTTAAAGCCGGCAAAGCCATGAGGACACTGCCTGGTATAAAAAGGGTGATGAACCAATCAAATCAATGGGATATCATCCTGTTTTACCAGAAACCCATGACGCTGTCCGGTGTCCAGGTTGCCTAGAAACCGGTGGTGCAGTTCACACACGGCAGGCAGAAGTAGTGGAGGTGATGTCCACAGTGTCGAAGAGTGACAAGTCATGCCAGAGACTTGTAACACTGCTTTCCTAATAATAGCTTGCTCTATTTTAGCCAAACATGGGTTGGCTGCTTATAGTGTTCTCTAGTAAGCTCTATGTATTGTATGTCTGTCATTGGAATGTTTGTCATATTGTATATTGGTCTTTGGAATGCTCCCTGTATAGTATATTGTCTCTGGAATGTTCCATGTAATATATATTGAATACTCCCTGTATTGTATATCAATCTCTGATGTGCTCTTTTTATTTTATATCAGTCTATGATAATTGTCTTCAAGTTCTCTGCATTTAAAGCCTAGCACCAAAAACACCACATAAAATCCTCGTAATGTAGTAAATGTTTTTTTAATAAATAAAAGATACAATATTAAAATCTTCTCTCTCTGTCTTTCGTGTGTGAACTCCTGTGTTTTGGTTCTATCTCATCATCGTGTTTTGGTTTTTGATCTGGATTTTTTATAATTTATAAATACAGCTATAATCATAATTTGTACCTGTTTTTTGTTACTGCAATATTTTTAAGCTCAATAACATTCATTTCCAGTAAATTTTGAGCACCACAGCTAACAATATTGTTCACCAAACTAAGCTAAACTAAGTGACAGAGCAGTGGTACAAATGGACAACTGTTTAAAAGAATATATAGGATATCTATGAAACATTGCATCACATCAGCGACAGACTGGATGGCACTTTAATAAACTGTACAGCCACATAGAAAGAATGTTTTCAATAAGAAAGAACTAGATCAGACAGAGGTTCGAATGGATGTGGAGTATGTAGTGGAAGACAGGTAAAGCATTGATTAATTAAATGATTAAAAAATGTGGCATTGCAAGAGCGTTTTTTCAGCAACTAAGAAGAGAAAAGGCCATACAAGAATACAATGTTAATAGCCAAGGATTCCTGGGGAAGAGACCTGTGTAATACATTTATGAGGTGTACCAGAAAGTCTGAGTATGAGGGGAACTACAGTATTTAAAAAGGCATTCATCTGGACGAGGGATGTGATGAATACAGATGATATGTCTGCTCTCTTTAAAGTATCATATAGTGCAGTAGGTAGCAATGCCAGATATTTGGAAGAGTGAACTATTGGCGAGATTTTCTTCTGGATTGTGAAGGTTCGTATATTACACAAAGTAAGCTCTAGATTGTTAATACTGATCAATGCATATCTTTATGTATCTAACTCTCTATCAATCTATCTATATGGAATACATACGGATGGCTGGCATTCGGGATGCCTGCGGTCAGAACATAGACAGTAGCAATCTGATGCTCAGGATCCAAACAACCATTGGATAAGTATAATAGCCCTCTTCCCACTAAGCCTTCCTACACGATGCCTAACTCTAAAGGTGCGTACACAGTGGGCAATTAAAGTGGATGACTGTACGGTAACTATATTGTTATCATTCAGTCGTTCACATTATCGTCCATTTTTTCACCTAAACGATGAACGATAATGACGAACGACCAACAATGTGTCTTCCCACAGGTCGTTCATCTTTATCGTTCATTGGGCAAACATGCAGGCCAACCTGACGATAATATCAGGTTGCTGCATGTTGGGGAATGGGAGAGAGAGCCCGGTGCTGCACGATATCATTAATGATATCATTCAGTGGCTTTGCTCAATGTCAAGAACAACATTGAGCACACCCTGCCGGGGACACACTAGGCGATATCACTCAGGGAGCATATCATCTAGTGTGTATGCTCCATTATCCTCCCACTACTGCAGCCTAACCCTAGACCTTCGCTGTAGTGTCCAAAGCTAACCCTACCCACTTATTGCTTACATTTAAACCTCTTCCTTAGTGCATAACCCTAAACTATGCTTGTTAGTGCCTAACCCACCCTCCCTGCTGCCTCACCATAACCATCCACCCTTCCCAGCCTAACACTAAGCCTCTAGTGCCTAAACCTAACCTCAAAACACCGCACCCACATGGCTTACCTGTAGCCGAGAAAAGCATAATTGTAATCGATATGCTGGCTGTTGGGATTCCCAAAGCTACAATGCTGTTCCCGGAAACCTTCTCTGAGATTTTGTACAACATCCACAGAAGTTCAGCACTCAGGTCATAATCAATGACGAGTGCCAATGTTAGATTTCAATGTTTCATTCCTATTTTATTTAGGACTGCTTTCTGAATATAAAAGAAAACATAGAAAATTCTTACCTAATATTCCCAAAGAGAACCACCCACGTGCAGTGCGAACACCAGAAATGGGACCCAGCATCCATCAAAGAGACGCAAGAAAATAACGTTAGTTACTAAGTGCCTGACTCACTGTGTCTACCCCATTCCCAAGGAAATTGACATAACACCTTACTTTGAAAGAATACAATAAATTAATGAAAAATTATGTCAAAAACTGCAGTACACTTCTATAGCTATTAATACTGCTGGCCTTCTGATTCTCACATACATCTCACTGCTTATCATCCTTGTCACCATGTCAGTTTACATCTTTCCACTTTGAAACACTGGCCTGATTCAGACCCGCTTGTGAGCACACAGTGCTCACAAGCAGATCAATGGTCCCACACTGCACATGCACACGCTGGAGCCGGCTCCGGCGTGCTCATGTGCAAGACCATGTCAACGACGGGCGCTCCGTCACTAAGGGTCTTGCACCAAAATGGGGTGGCTGTTGATTGTAATTGACAGCTCGCCCCGTTTTGGAGGTGGGCAAGGGGGGTGGCTGCCAAACGGAGGCATTCCCAATGGAATGCTTGCCATTTGGGGGCAGCCCCACTGACATAACGAGTGATGTTAGTGGTGAGATTCTGGCTCTGTTAGAGCCGAAAGCTCTCTGGGGCTTGAGACATGCGAGACCCTACCACAAGGATCTATTCGCAAGTCCCAATGGTCATGATGGTCTCATCCCACAGCATTAGCAAGTGGCCAGCTGATGGTTGTCACCCACAGCATAGTGAGCGGCCAGGAGGCCGCAAAAAAAAAAAAAGTCCGGCTGTGATTCAGTGCGGTCGCTCTTTCAGAGCATCTGGCTCTGAATCAGGGCCACTGTCCTTTATCTTCGCTCTCTTGCCTAGCCGCTGTAGAAGTCTACCTTTTATCAGGTGTTTCATATAGTAATAAAGTCCAATCCAATATACTTAAGAAATTGTCATTTTATTAGTTAATTAAATAAATAGATCTAGCCCTTTTAACTGGGAGAATGTGTCTCTCAGGGTTAATGCAGCAAACAACACCCATTGACATTGTTACATAGTACTTATACCCTCTATTACAGTCCTCAGGTAATACGCCCCCTGTACACCCACTGACATTATCAGATAGACAAAGTTTGCTCTTATGGTCTTATTTCCTTCGGCTATAAAAATGAAACTAAATTCCTTTAAGAGATGCTCATGTTATGCTGCATCCCTATATTTGGTCCGAGTGTTTCTCTTGAGCACAATTATACATAAATGGGCAAGCGCTTGTACACACTTTCAGATAAACAGTTTCCCTTGGGAGCAGCTTTAAAGGCACCTTACCTAATTTCGCCATTTAAATGTGAGTTTAAAATGGATGTGCAAAGGCATATTGAATTTCATGAACTGTTTCATTATAAAGCATACAGCATAAGTAAATATGGAATTATGTAAATATGTTTCTTGCAAATTAGTCTTCCACACTTCACATCCTCTATCTGCTTACAATCTGCGTTATTTTTAAAATTCTGCACATATTAGATCCCTACTTTTAATCCTCCCTATAACAAACTTGTTAATCAGCATACATATTTACCATCACTGTTCTTTCACTTACATTTCAACAAATCTCTTCCATTCATTTTTCATTTAAATTTCCAACTTTCATTCCTCTTGTTTGCTTATAAACACCATGACAAGGTTTTCAACAACTCCCTCCTTCACTCAGTCTCTACCTAATCCTCTGTACTGCCCCCTGCTTCCACCTTTATCCTTCTCCCCCCTCATCTGTCTGCATACTCGTCCCTCCTCTCCAATTACTCCACTTTCTTCCTGTTCTACCCCCCCTCTGTCCTACTACCCCACCACCAAACCCTCCTCCTTCACTCCTTTCCCTGTCACTTCACTCTACTGCCATCCACATCTCCCACCCTGCCCACCTCCTACAGGTTCCCTTTCTAGCTCAGGTGACCACACCATCACTAAACTCTATTCATATCGGTCCCCCAAATGAATCCTGCCTTCACATTACAGCAAACCGGATAATCTTATTCACATCTCCCCACAAATGCTCTCTCTCTATCTTGTGCCCTCTGGAATGCCAGGTCTGTCTGTAATAAACTGGTCCTCACCCATGACCTTTTCACCTCCAACTCCCTGAATCTCCTAGCCATTACTGAAACTTGGATCTCACCCTCTGACACCACTTCTCCTGCTACTCTATCTTCTGGGGGCCTTGCCTTCTCCCACACACCCCACCCTAGGGGTCGACATGGTGGTGGTGTTGGGGTCCTTCTATCCACCAGTTATACCTATCAGCTATACCCTCTGAATCATCCCTTACACTCCCCACATTTGAGGTTCAAGCTATTCGCCTCTTCCAACCAGTAAACCTCAGAATAGCTGTCATTTACCATCCCCCTGGCTCTCCCTCCAAATTCCTTGACAACTACGCTTCCTAACTCCCTCACTTTCTCTCCTCAGATTTTCCCTCCATTATCCTAGGTGATTTTAATATTATTATTGACATTCCCACAGAATCCTCTGCAGCTAAACTCCTTACCATCACCTCTTCATTTGGTCTCGCCCAATAGACTTCATCACATGTGAGTGGGCACTCACTTGACCTGGTCTTTACTCACCGTTGTGATATTTCTGATTACTCCAATTCCCCATTCCCCCTCTCTGACCATCACCTTCTCTCTTTTAACTTATCCCTCTCTCCCTCCCCTCCTTTACCTCCTAAGGCTACCATTACTAAACATAATATTGAGGCTATTGACACTGTTGGTTTTTCCTCCTTGCTTAACTCTCTTCTCTGCCCTATCATTTCTCTCTCCTGTCCTGAACAAGCTACTTCCCTGTACAATTCTTCCCTTACTTCTGCTCTTGACTCATCCTCACAGATCCACATCACAACCCTGGCATTCCAAATGCACCAGATACCTGCAAAAGAGTTCAAGAATTGCAGAGCGTCAGTGGAGAAGATCACGCTCTAAGACTGACTTCCTCCATTTCAAATGTATTCTCTCTTCCTACAGTGCTGCCCTCTCTCTCTCCAAACAAACATATTTCAAGAACCTCATCTCCTCCCAGTCTTCAAACTCCTGGCATCTCTTTGCCACTTTCAACACCCTCCTCTGCCCTTCCCCTTCCCCTCCTCGCCTCCCCTCCTTGCTCTTGGCCCTTGACATTGCCACCTACTTTACATCTAAAATTGACTCCATATGTGAGGACATCATTTCTCATCAGACCCTCAGCATTCCTCCCCCTCCTTTCCCTGACCACCCTTCCCTTCTGTCTCACCAACTATGACATCCTTCTCCCCTGTTTCTGGATAGGAAGTCATGGCCCTCATCCTGTCCTCCCCTCCTTCCACCTCCCCTCTTGACCCAATCCCTTCCCGTCTCCTCTGTTACCTCTCTCCTTTTGCCTGTTCCCATCTTGCTCACCTCCTTAATCTCTCCTTATGATCTGGCACTGTCCCTTCTGCATGCAAACATGCCCTTGTCTCCCCCATTCTTAAAAAACCTTCCCTTGATCCTAACATATTTTCCAACTACCGTCCCATCTCTCTTCTCCCTTTTGCTTCCAAACTCCTTGAGTGTATTGTTTACAACCGCCTTACCACCTGTCTTTCCTCCCACTCCCTCCTTGACTCATTTCAATTTGGCTTCCATTCTCTCCACTCCACTGAAACTGCCCTCACAAAAGTCAGCAATGACCTCCTTGCTGCCAAATCCAAGGCCCACTACTCTCTGCTCATTCTCCTTGACCTCTCTGCTGCATTTTACACTGTAGACCACCCTCTCCTCCTGCAAATCCTTCACTTTCTAGGTTTACATGGCACTGCCCTCTCCTGGCTTTCCTCCTACCTCTCTGATCATTCCATCTCTGTGTCCTCTCATGACTCCTCTTCTCAACTTCCACTAACAGTAGGAGTTCCCCAAGGTTCTGTTCTTGGACCTCTCCTTTTCTCCCTATATATGTCCTCTTTAGGTGAACTCATAAAACTCCTTTGACCTCCAATATCATCCCTATGCTGATGAAACTCAAATTTACCTTTCCACCCCTGAGCTCTCCCCCTCACTCCTTACCCATATCTCCAACTGTCTCTATGCTGTCTCTTCATGGATGTTCCAGTGCTTTCTTAAACTTAACATGTCTAAGACTGAACTGATCATCTTCCCACCCTCTTCCACTACATCACTTTCCACAATTTCATTATCTATTGATGGCATAACTATCTCCTCTAGCCCCAAAGTGCACTGTCTTTGAGCTATCCAAGACTCCACCCTCTCCTTTAAACCACACATTCAGCACCTCTCGCAGTCCTGCCATTTCCATTTAAAAAATATCTCCAGGATTAGACCCTTCTTCACCCATGATGCCACTAAAACCCTCATCCACTCACTGGTTATCTCCAGATTGGACTACTGTAACCTTCTCCTAGCTGGCCTCCCAGTCTCTCACCTCTCTCCACTACAATCAGTCCTCAATGCTGCTGCTCGGCTCATCTTCCTCTCCAGATGTTCTACATCTGCTTCCCCTCTCCTTAAAGCCCTACACTGGCTCCCCTTCCCCTTCAAATGCCAATTCAAGGTTCTTACACTCGCCTACAAAGCCCTCACCAACTCCTCTCCCACATACATTTCTGACCTTATCTACCTTCACACTCCCACCCGTCCACTTTGCTCAACAAATGCATGCCGCCTCTCTTGCCAACTGATTACTTCCTCCCACTCCCGCATCCAAGATTTTGCCCATGCTGCTCCCTACCTTTGGAATGCTCTCCCTCTCCCTATCAGACCCTCCACCTCTCTACAAATCTTCAAACGGGCTCTCAAGATCCACTACTTCATTCAGGCCTTCCAGCACTCATCTTAACCCACCTCATGCTCTTTCCTCCCTATCTTCCCCTTCTGTGTCATGCCTGCCTGTCTGCTCCTCCCCTTTAGAATGTAAGCTCTAACGAGCAGGGACCTCTTCCCTCATGTGCTTCTCTTTACATTTTCTTCTACTCCTTACTCCCCATTATGTCACCTAACACGACTGCTGACTCCCTGCTGCTTATTGTGAGTGTAATAATCGCTATTGCAGCAATGTATATAAATCGTGTCCTTGTCCTGCACTGTAATGTACTGTAAGTTACTTGTTTCTTGTTCAATTATTAGTTCTATTCACTGTGTATGGTGCTGCAGATCACTTGTGGCGCCATATAAATAAAGGATAATAATAATACTAATAATATTCAAGTCAATGTGATTTTGAATAGCTGCAGGAGGGGGATCCCGAAGCTATTCACTACACCAGTGTTTAGAGAGGCTAAGGATTTCTTCTTGCACCCCCCTGGGGATACAAGGAGAAATAGAACAGGAGAGCCGGGCATTCAGCTGTTATCTAGCTTAGCGCGGTGCTAACAGCCACGTACCCGGCACTTTGGCCAGAGAATGCCGGTTCTCATGTCTAAACATCATGTTAAGTCGAAAGAATCAGCATTCTCCTACATAAAAGCTCGCTGAATTGGATAACTACGGGATCTCCCTCACAGCACTATTCAATTAGCGTTGAATTGAATTCCCTAATTCAAATGGTATATATTAATAGCATAACATACATATTATGCATTTATAAGACTAATTTTCCTAAAAAAAATCTAAAATTATCTAACTTAAGTGGCCAAAGCTATAAGGGGTAAATATTCTTTAAGTCCATTAGTGTTAATAACATTTAACGCAATAATCCACCGGGCCTCAGCCTGCCATAACTTTTTTCAACTATCACCTCCACAGGGGGACGTGCACCTGTTTGATCATACAATATCTCTTATACTAGACCATAGGTTCTCAAATTCAGGCTTAGGACCCCACACAGGTCACATGTTCCAGGTCACCCAGGAGGTGCACAGGTGTATTCATTACTCACTAACACACTTTAAAAGATCCACAGATGGAGCTAATTATTTGGAAAAAATGCACTGTTTGGGATCCAGACAACTGAGGTCCTGATTCAGAGCTGAACGAGCGCCCGCTCTGAATCAGGGCCTTTGTTTGTTTTTTTTTGTTGCGGCCTCTTGGATGCTCACATAGCTGTGGGTTACTACCCACAGCTTATGCGAGTGTCCATGATGGTCGCGATGGTCAAGACCATCGCAACCATCGGGCTTGCGACAAGACCCTTGCGGTAGGGTCTCGTGGCTGCAAGCCCTGGAGTGCTTTTGGCTCTATCAGAGCCAAAATCACTCCCACTGACATCACTAGTGATGTCAGTGGGGCTGGGCCCAGATGGTAGGCGTTCCCATGGGAACGCCTAAGTCTGGGCAGCCATGCCCACCAAAGGGGGCATGCTATCACTCACCATTGACAGCACGCCCCCTTTGGTGCGAGACCCATAACGACGGTTTGGCAGTCGTTATTCGGGTCTCGTGCATGCACACAACGGAGCCGCATCCATTGTACACATGCGCACTTGGCCAACAATGACCCACTTGTGAGCGCTCAGTGCTTGCGAGCGGGTCTGAATTAGGCCCAGAGATTGAGAACCTGTGGCATAAACAAATTGTGCCCCACTTATAGAAAGTGGCAAGCTTCAGGTCAGTTGCTTTTTACCAGTATCCAAGGCAGCACTAATCGCAGACCGGTGGGGTGCTAGTCTTTCTTTATTGTACAAAGAAGAAAACTCTTTATTCTGGGGGCACAAACTTATTATCATTTGCTAAAAATTATATTTTAATGTTATTTTTAAAAGTATATTTGGACATGGATCACACATAGACAAAAAACACAAAACATATATATAGTATATCACACTGTAATAAATTATCCCCAGACCTCCGGATTGGAAATAAATTCAGTTATTCGATACAATCAGACCCAGAGGGTATGATTAGTGTGATTTACAATAATATAGAGGGTGACAAAATATATTTAAACAATATACACCAGTGAAGTATTTTATGGAAATAACACCAGACCCATTCCTACTGTGGACTTAGGGCCTGATTCAGAGCCGCTCGTAAGCGGTCGCTCTGAGCGATGTTTGCCCAACTGCGCATGCGTACGGATCGTAATACGCATGCGCGAACCAGTCAGTGCGGCCGAAAATCAATTGTTCGCTAAATAGAGAATGCCTGCTATTTTGAGTGACAGGAGGAGGCGTATGTGGGTGGTAACAGGGGAAGGTGCTTGAAAACAGGGAGTGGAGATCCGAACGCAGGCGTGCTTAAAGGTCAAAACGGGTGTTTTAAGGATGTGCATAATTAATACAGTAGCGTCATTGACCACGTCACTGGGTTATTTTCAAGCCAGAACTGCTCGCAAAATTGTGGTAGCAAAAACCAACCACAAGAATAGCGAGCAGCTCATACCCTGGTCGATGTACTCGATTAATCTAATAAATTGCGGACATGACGTAGGATGCAAATGGCCAGGGGGCGTATTTTTTCAAAAAACGACCGCAAGTTTTGTTCGCTCGTTCAGACTTAGAGGCGTGAACAGACCGCAAAGAGCGAACGGGTCATTTGAATAGCCACCCCTATTTTCTGAATGAGCGAGCGCAAATGGCGTCCGGCTCTGAATCAGGCCCTTAGTAGAGAATAACGGAGAGGAAAAATAACTCTGGTTTAAAAGACTGCTAAGTCAGGGGAGAGAAATACTGCTGTTATATCATCTGCTATAGTGCATCCTATGACTCAGTGAGTGTATCCCCTCCTCAGTAGCAGTTATTATAGTAGGACAATAAAGGTAAGTAGCAGATATAGTGAAAACAAAGAATCAAAAAATGTCCTGCATCTGCTTTCAACCTACCGTGCCGAGGAGAAATGATGAGAGTACATTGGGAGACAGATATTGATCCTCTTTAATTAGTGCTTCTGCTATCGGATAATCTGTATCTGGCTCCTGCCGGTCAGTACCATTCAGAGTGCGAAGAAAGTGACATAGAGTCCACTACTGGTTTTATAATTCCCAAATTATATCAGATACATATGGTGAAAAATCATTCAATTTATACAATGTACTTTACTGGAGGCGACTTCATAGTCACATATCAGGTTACAGTTTATAATTTCTTCAAAGATGAACCTATAAGACATAAAGAGAACCTTCTGATCTCTAAACTAATTAGGCAGCGATAGAAGGGGATATGTACTGTATATAATGCCCTTGTTGGTAACAGGCAATCTAGTATGTGCAGAGTTAAGTGTTACTCAGGAGTATCCTATTGGTGACTCTGGTTCCCCAATTTGTAATACAATAAGTTGTCTGATATTATATCAATGGTTAGAATAGCACATCATTGTAATGCAATCATATACCTTTAGTACATCCCCCAATGTATAGTGTATAAACCATGATAGAGTGTGATCCATGTCCAAATATACATCAAAATATTATTTTTTAGCAGATGATAATAAGTTTGTTCCCCCAGAAAAAAGAGTTTTCTTTTCTTCTATGTACAATACTGCGATTTAACTCTCAAGGAGCACCGCCAACTTTATTTGTTGATGGCATTTAACTATTACAATATTTATGTAGAAAAATACGAATTCTGTTGCCATAAAACTTTGACATTGTGGCTATAATTGGACCAATTTGCTTGTGCGGAGACACTGTCCCTATATCGACTGATATGAAGAATGTGCTATTACATGTTGGGTGATGGCAAATGAAATACTTTCTAACTGAATGCGGGTGATAGTGTAAGAAATATATATATATATACACTCGAGTATATACGGTATATATATATATATATATATATATTTATATGACAGACTAGTACAATTGTAAATAACAGAAATGTGTTTAGTGTATTTTAACATTTGATTGTTCCTTTATCTATTTCAGAGAGGATGCAGCGCCCAGCTTTACAATATTCTATTGTTTGTGACAGGAGCCAACCAGATTCCACCAAGTGGGCTTGACCCAGGGCCGCAACTAGGGGGGGGCCGGAGGTGCATGCGCGCCGGGTGCGTCGCTGCACCCGGCGCCAGTGTCCATTAACCTGGTGCCGCAGGGAGCCTCCAAATCGGACGCCCGCTGAGATGTTATGCTTCCCTGCAGCGCCGCACTAGCCGGAGGCTGGAGTTTGCTCCTGAACTTAAGAGCTTCCGGCTCTCCCAACAAGCACTATAGGAGAGACGTCATGACATCTCCCCCATAGTTCCGAGGAGCAGCCTGGCAGACTTTAAGGTGGCGGTTAAGGTAAGTATTTTTCTTTGTATGTGTGTGTATGCGGCGCTACGGGGGCATTACCATGGGCTCAACAAGGGGACTACAGTGGCATTACCTACAGGAGCATTACCAGGGGGCATTACCAAGGGGCTCTACAGGGGCATTACCAGGGGGCACTAAAGGGGCATTACCAGGGGGCTCTACAAGGGCATTACCAGGGGGCTTTACAGAGGCATTACCAGGGGGCTCTACAGGGGCATTATCATGGGGGATTACAGGTGGCATTACCAGGGGACTCTACAGAAGGACTACAGTGGCATTAACTACAGGGGCATTACCATTGGGCTCTACATGGGCATTACCAGGGGGCACCAGAGCCATAACTAGACTTTTTGGTGCCCTGTGCCATAAAGAGCATTGGCGCCCCCTTCATTTTTCAAAGGGACATAATGCACCCAAAAAAGGGCCATGGCTTCATGGGGAAGGCCCAACGAAGAGATAGGAGAGACCAGGAGATGCTGGGGATGAAATAAGAGGAAGCCACAAGCAAGAATGATAATAAACAGAAATATTACATGCCCAAACAGTGCCTCCTGACCTGTGGTGCCCTGTGCGATGGCACCAGCCGCACTACCCTAGCTACGGCCCTGGGGGGCACTACAGGGACATTACCAGAAGGCCCGTATAAGGTCTGGATGTTTGGTCTGCTCAGGGTGAAAAGATTATGGCTTGGAAAGTCAGATGCCACAAGTCCAGCTGTATTTGCTCAACGCGTTTCCGTGTGTCTACACACCTTCGTCTGGAGCTCCAAACATCCAGACCTTATACGGTTCACCACCCTCTCCAATAGAGGGATTCCAGTCCCCACACAAACCGGCACGAAGCCCTTATCGGGAACCACGTCTATCCACTGTGACTGCAAAGCACCCGCTCCCAAGTGAGTGTATAGCCAAGCCGGCCGGCGGCTCCGTCAGCAGCTACACAATACCTGACACTGAACAGTGCAACACCACTGAGAGATCCCGCGTTGAAAGGGAGAAAGTCCTCTATTTACTAACGGGCACATGAAGGTATATGCTGCAGCCACTGGGATATATACACAGCAATATACGTGGAATTTTGACTTTTTTGATCTGCAGATCACAGACTGACGTACCAGCCAGGAATCGGGTGAGCTTACTTCATGTTGCAGAAACTTAGCAACAATATAACCAAACTGTTGCACATTTTTAAACAAATTGCCACAGATACAGCATATCCAACTATAAGAGGAACACTTGTTTTTCACCTTATAGTAACCTAATCAGGGAAATTGACTACACCCATTAAATCGTTTTCCCTTTTCCGATATTAACTATATGTTTTATATATATATGTCTGTATTTTTACAGTAGGAACAAATATTTGGTCGTCCTTAGTTAGTTTGTAAGGGAAATGGTAGTTTATTCCCTGTTTTAAGATGAATTAAAATATAATGTTTTGTGGCAGATATATGGGCAGATCCACTATGCCTAGAAAAGTGATAAATTGGAGAGTGTTAAAGTTCCATATAATCAACTGTAAGCCGCGTACACACTTGCCATTATTTTGAATGATAACTATATCTTAATTGTTCACAATATCGGCCAGTGTGTCTGCCATCAATGACCAATGATGCACGCTCCTGCTGGTAGTATACAATATCTTTCATCGCCCGTACTTTCAGGGAAAACTGATGATATTGTCAGGTTCTGCAAGTACGGAATGAGGGAGGAAGCTGTCAGTGAATTATATTGTTAATGATCTCGTTCAATGTGGATGCTCAAAGTCGTTAATGACATTGAGCCCAGATCTGCACTACAAGCACAAGGCGATATCTCTCATGGTGTATATAGTCTCGGGTGTATATAGTCTCGGGTGTATATAGTCTCGGGTGTATGCACCTTTAACTGTCATTTTTAGAAAACATCCTGTAACATTGCAGTTAAGTGCTGATAGGCTAGTATTAATTTTCACTCTCCACTTTATCACTTTCAAAGATTAGTACATAAGGGCCTACATTTGATGTCAAGTCATTTACTACTTTGTAATCCATTGTACTTTATTAGAGGTAATGACACAATGGTACTGCACTAAAATCACTGGAAAGTAAGTGTTGTATTAATGAGTTTTGCACTATCGTTGTTTTAAATTAATTGTTTGACCCATTGTTGAACTGAAATTTGTGCTAACCATCGTATTAAACTTTTACACTGTATATTATGCAAGCAATCCCTATGGATTTTTTAGTTGAATCCATTACAGTGACTTTCTTTATATTGTTCATGTACAATTTTTTTAGTTCTATTTTGCTCATTGTAATTCCACTCTCAGCTTGTCATACAATTCTACTTTGATGATTAGGAGAAGTTAATGTTTGTGCTTCAATAAACAAAAATAACAAAATTGGTCTTTGAATTTGAGTAAAAACACCTCCAGTCCTGCATGTACCCGGTGTGCAACCGTTTGCTTAAAATAAAAGAATGACCTGTAATAGAATCACATCAGAAATACTTTCTATATGCTAACTAAAGCATGAGTAGGAGACCCTTAGCACATGGAGATGTTTCAGTGACGTACTTGGCCAGTATCATGGAAGAGATCACAGGTTTTCTAACTCTGTCATCAGGGACCCCACACAGATCATGTTTTACAGTTCACCATGTGGAGCTTTAAAATGTGACAATTGGTGATTCCCATGGTGGATGAACAGTACAACGTGAACCGTGTGGGGCCTGAGGAACGAAGAATATAAATGGAAGAATGGAAATGTGCTGTCAAAGCAGCTAGTTCAAAGGGAGTGTGTCAAACGCCAGGTGGTAATGTAATATCAAAAAAGAGAAAGGTGGCTAAACAGTGCTGATACCATGATTCAAACTAAATATGCAGGACAATCAAATGGTAATGGTGGCAATAAATAAATTATTGATGACTCTCCTAGTTGAAAATTCAATATGGCTTGGTTCATAATATGCAGTATATAATAGTAAACCTTGACATAAAAATGAATACATAAAAAATCAGTACATAAAAAATCAGAACATGGGGATTAGTAGACAACAATGTTCTGATCCTGAGACGGATAAAATGAATAAATGAGCTCAGTCTATTGCAATCCATAGTCCATTTAGAGTATGCAAATAAATAAAAGTTACCGTGACTGGGTCACATATAATTCACGTTTGTAAAGGGGAAACGGAGTCAGAAATTGGGGCAATCCGGATAATTATCCAGCAAATGATGGAGTGAATTACAGCCATCAGAGATAGTTTAGGGCTTGGTCTCCTATGCAGCAGGTGTATGCCAGTGCCGGTGGCTGGAACAGGATGATGAAAAGATGCTGGTCTGGAACCTCCCGTAAAGTCTCTGATACAGTAACAAATCCAGGGGTGCTAAACGCGTTTCGTTGTGGAAACCCCCCACAACTTCATCAGTAGCTTTATAAAAAATGCTTCCAATATGGGGCTTATATACCCTCTGTTGAAGCTGGTTTAGTGGCTGAGACAGAATCAGTGTAAAATTAGCTTGGAGCGATGCCATCTTGTGAATGGAAACCAGACTCCATCTTAAAAATAAGAATCTGCACGATGCCATTTTGCGAATGGCCATCCAGTGCCATTTTAAGTTACAACTCACGAGCTAAGTACAGATGGCAATGTTTTTGGTAATCCTTTTAGAAGCCATGACAAGCCCATTCTGGGGACAACCTTGCATAGAAAAATACCAAAACAACTAGAAAAAAACAGCTTCCTGAGAAAAGTAATTAGAAAAGACAATACACCAGGAACTGTGGGTGTTTTTGCACGTAAAGGGAGAGACCCCACATGTGGACAGGTGTAGCTGTGGCAATTGTAATATGGCCCAGACACTTGAATTTGACTGAACAATGGTAAGAAATCTGCATGAAAAGAACTGACACAGGTATCCTAATTAGGCTGAAGAAAACTTTTAAAGTCACTGCCAGACAGGCTGGCACCAGCAATTGGCAGGGGGTCTCCACCCTGTTTGAGAGTGAAGCTCACTGCCCATAACACATTGAATTGCAGTTTGTTAGTAAGGGATGAGATATATATATATATTAGGGATGTGCAGGCTCGGTTCTACTCGGTTCCGTTCGGTTTTTTTTCCCGAATCTTATTGGGTTTCAGCTGTCACGAGTTTTGAATAGCCAATAAGATTCGGTAAAAAAAACCGAACGGAACCGAGTAGAACCGAGCCTGCACATCCCTAATATATATATATATATTAAATCCATCATAAATAGACTCACATGCATAGACACCGCACATTACGCACAGTTTTGCTGTTAACATAACGCACATCAGTGAATGCATGATATCCTGCATGTGAACGCTGTTTATTAGCTTCATGCATATGCATCTGCCACAAGGTAACTAGCATCTTTTCCCAAACCCATAATACTTACACACTGCACGCTCACATAAAAGGTTCCATAGCTTCAAAGTGTAATATCCAGGGTTTATTCATTTATTGCTATTGTTGTGAAATAAAAGATTATTTGGTATCTAAGGTTTAGTACATGATAAGCAAACAGTGTTTGGTGTTGTACTGATCGACTCTTTCTCAACAGCTTTCCGGTATCATCGGTGAGAAGATCGCAACCTGCATTCTCAACTTATGAACAGTAGAGAGTTAAAACACTAAAATGTACTTTGTAAAATTAACAGCTTAGATTTGCATGCAGGGGGAATAGAGGAGACAATAGGCTGTCAGAGGCTGATCTGTGTCCATTTGAATCAACCTGGTAAATGTCCTGTAACAGATGCACCCGCACTGGGAACCAATGAAACCATGCCAAACTTTTCTATTGTGTTGCTTAATGTTGTAAGGGTATATAATTATATATATATATATATATATATATATATATATATATATATAATATGTGTGTTCTGACCCCAATCTGGAGTCTTCATGCTGATGCTGTTGATGGAGGTTTCTTATGGATGCCGGTAACTGGTCCCAGTGCGCGTGCATATGTATAACTGTACCTTGGGTCTGTATAATTTCTTTGCGCTAAATTGTCTTTACATCACAGCATGTAACCTACTGGTTTTATGTTGAGTTATATACTTTGAGCTTTGGAAACACATTTTCAAGGTCTGAAGGCTTTTATTTTACTGTATGACTGCGTACGCAAATAGCGTCAATTTTAGAAGGTATAGGCAGGAGCATATAGAGGTTTAAATTCAGTATCCTTACCTCCTACAGATTGTAAAGTGAAAACAGCTGCAAACATTGCAATCAATCAGAATTAAGCCGTATGAAACTAAAATATATGTACTCATAGAGAGCATCAACAGATATATCATACATGTATTGTGTTGTTAATTCATAATATAAAACATATATAAAGTAAAGTATAATGCATACCTGCACTCATTTACTTCTGTGTCACGTGACAGGGACCTCTCCTGTACAGTCACGTGCACCGCTAGAGACATAGATGGAGCAGCTCAGTACGTCAGCGGTCACGTGCTGTGAAAAAACCCGTGCCACTTAAACATTGCTCGTTCCATGAATAGCTCAGTCCGTCAGTGGTCACATGGTGTAAACAAACCAATGCCACTTGACGTCACTTGCTTATGAGATCTAACTTTCCATGCATAGCTTTGTTTTAATATCTAGGGAGAATCTCCCTGAAAATATCCTCTGTATTCATTAGTATATGTGTACATAAGCTCCATATTCAAATATCCCGGGCATCACATATGGTTATGGTCACAATCTATTACATAGTATCAATATTCTCATGCTATTAGTCAAAATGACTATTGATTTTAACAATAGTGTGGGCAAATGATACTATATAATATGACCAAAAATCAAACTACTTTACTCACAACTTATCATGATAATAAGAATATGGGTATAGAAAATGGTGAACATAATAACAATGATGTGTAACATCTGTACTGTGCATATATAGACCAAAGCGGTATACCAAACAGGTTATATACTAATATAGGGAAAATACCTGACAAAGTAATAAATCATATCTATCGAGTCTAACAAATCCATAATAGTGTGCAAGACATGTTCTGTAGAGAAGTATAGTATATATTGTGTTCTCTAATTAGTCAAAGCATTAATGTAAAATAATTCAAATCGAAGCTGATGTCCCTATTAATAAGAAGGGGGGAACAGAAAGTAGGTGATGGGGACCCTATCTACCTCATCTGACCCCGTAATATAGGGTTAGATAATGTAATTAAATTCAGCTTATTTGTTTAAGCCATCTGGATGCAATGAGTTTAATTTGAACATCCAGTAAACCTCTTGGCGACAGAGAGTCCTGAACCTATCCCAACCTCTGGGGGTGGTACTGATTATCTCAGGACCCACTATCCTCATTGTTTGAGCATCACTGTTATGTTTGTTCAAAAAATGTAAAGATAAACTATGTTCTCACAACTTTAATACTATTTTGATGGTGCTCCATGAACCGTGTCTTGAGTGGTCTAATGGTGCGGCCCACATACTTGAGGCCGCAATCACATGTAATAAGATAATAATATAAGAAGAATAACAGTTCATGAAGCTGCCTAATGTATATGAACCCTGATCTGTATCTAGAGGTATGGTAGTTGTTTTCTTGGATGTGTAAGCACACATCGTACATCTTCCCTTCCCACAACAGTGAAAACCAAGGGGTCTAATCGGGAGCCTTTGTTCTCAAGGCTCAGAGGTTAAAGTGTATGATAGATTCCTTGAGGTCTTTAAATAGCTGGATTTTAGGGACTTATTCTTTCTATAGGCCATAGAGGGTCTAATAGGTAAGACATTCCTTAAGATATTATCGTGGTGTAGGATTCGATAGTTTTTGTGAATAATCTCTTTAATTTCCTTATAACAGGAATTATATTTGCAGATAACGATATATCCCTTTTGGTTGCAGATTTTTATTTTTGGTAGTCAGAATCCTTCCTTTTGGCATGTAATAGATTGAATCTGTCCAGCTCAGAAACTTCCTCCACAGCCTTCTTTAGAATATGTGAAGGATATTCTCTCTTCTCAAAGGAAGCTAGCATATTGGATGCTTGTGTCTGGAAAACCTCCAATGTGGACTCTGTGGAGCAGTTTCTTTGAAGGCGCACCAACTGTCCCTTGGGGATATTACTTTTCCAAGATTGGTAATGACCGCTTTAGAAGTGTAGATACAATTGAGTATCCACTGACTTAATGAAGTTGGATGTATGGATAGCACCATCATGAACCTCAAGGGTCACATCTAGGAAGTCCATACGTGGCAAATGGTATTGATGAGTGAAGGAAAGATTAACTACTGCACCCAACATATTGCTGCTTTGGTTTTTATTAGCACAGCCATATAAATCTGCTAAGTAATTATCTACTGCACCCAACATACTGATTACATAGTATTTCACATTATTTTAAAATCTGTATCAAGGCAGGAAATTACTCTGTATCTGTGTTGGTATATAGTCCTCTCACCATTTGTTTATTTTACTGCTCACCATTTGTTGTGTGAGGAGGATGTTAGGGGTGGGGGTGGAATCAGTGTGGACACCTGGCTTGAGTCATAGTTATTTGTCACTACTAGGCTGCCATAGCCGGGGCTGCTATAACATCAGAGCCTAGATTTGAAGTGCTTAGTTTAAAGTGTAAATAGAACATTTAAGTTAAAGCTGGAGTTATTCAGGAGTTAAACAAGAGGAGAACAGAAGGAGAATTTAACAGATTAGCAAATTCTGCTATTAAAGACTGTTTTTACCTACCACCACACTTCCACCATGCCTATGGATTGTGCCTGCATCTGGATCTTTAATGCTGCCTGCATCTCTCATGATCTCCCCATGCAATCTGCTTATCCACTCCAACTATACCTTACCAAACCACGCAACAAGATGACCTCTCAAATGGTCCTTGGCTGTTGCCCCCAAACCATGAGGCTTGGTGCAATTTTGCTGTACTCGTTTGTTTTTGTTTTTTTCATTTACTCTTAAGTTTAGACTAACCTTTCCATAGATGTTAGACTACTGTGACCCTTGTACCCAGCCCATCTGTGTCACCCATGTTTGTCTGCCCCCTCCCCTTTAGAATGTAAGCTCTCACGAGCAGGGCCCTCTTCCCTCACGTGCTTCTCCTTCACTTAATTATACTCTAATTTACAACAGCACCCAACCCTTGGTTACACTCACCATGCTGCTTATCTTGTGCTGGGCATGCACTGTGCAGTTTTCTGTCGGATATCTGTCCTGTCTGGCTGGTTGGAATGAAAACCTGATAATGTATGGGAGCAAATGACAATAGAATTTTGCTCCCATGCACTAGAAAATAGACCTGGTTATCCTTCCCACCAGACAGATTTGGTGGGTATCTGATAGATGGTTGTGGGGTGTATGCCGAGCATTATTGTTATTCAGAAATGTATAAATCATGTCTCTGTCCTGCATTGTTTGTACTGTTAATATCTGTTTTCTTGTGTGCTTATTGGTTTATGTAATGTGTAAGGAGCTGTGGAACCCTTGTGGTGCCATATAAATAAAGGATAATAATAATAATAATAATAATAATAATAATAATAATAATAAAGTGATTATTGTTAAAAAAAAGAAGCAAAAAACTTAAAGCGGTAGATAGATCCCCATCCCAAATAAAAAATAGATCGTCTATGTACATAGAAAACCAGGTTTGTGCTGAACCCGCTTCCCCACACATTGGACCTCGAACTCTCCCATATATAGGTTCATGTAGCTTGGCGCAAACCTGGTTCCCATGGCCGTCCCCATGACTTGAAGGTAAAAGGTGTCTTGAAACAAAAAATAATTGTGAGAAAGGATAAAGGAAATAGAATCTATGGTGAATTCCTTATGTTCCCGGCGTAGGTTACTATCTGGGTACAACCAGGCAGAGATGTTTTCAATGCCAAACTGATGAGGGATGTCTATATATAGGACTTTAACATCCATGGTTAGTAAGTCATATGTAGGATTCCATTGAATAGACTGAATGCATTGAAGAAAGTGTGAGGTGTCCCTGAGATGCGACCTAAGCCGTGGAACATAAGGCTGTAAGAAAGTGTCAACGAGGAACAAGTTTAGGAACCTTTGGAATAGATGTAATATGCACTTTTTGGATTCCATGCACATATTTAGCATAATGTACAGTTAACTGTACCCAATAATTGGAGGCTATTTTCAGTCACCAGGTACGATATTTTATGGTTGACAATCCAGTAATGCTCATTAACAACCTGGTGCATCAAGGAAACCTGTTTCCAAAGATTTAAGTACAAAGAAACCTTGAGTCAGAGGGCATCCAGGTAAGGATATATGTTCAACCCCTCCAGTCTCTCCAGTCTTTCCAGTCAGTAGGGGATGAGCATATTTCCTTAACTGTTAAAACAAGTATCTTTTAACAAGATAATGACTGGTGATTGCATATCTCCATGTGCAATCAACAGTCATTATCTTGTTAAAGTGTGCTGAAGGCTGGCTGCAGGGCAGAGCCCATTACTGCTAATGAGAATCCACCTCTATAAAAGTGAACATAGGTGTTACGATCCTCTAGCAAGTGCTAGGACAGAGATGGAGGTATTGGAGACATGTGTAACATAGAAGAACAGTCACAAGCAGAATATTAGAATAATGGCAGTTTACTTAATAAATGATATGGTGGACCAGGAGGGCCAGTACAAACACAACATGCCCATGATGTAATAAGGAGTTGAAACAATAGGACAGTCAATAGAATATACTGTAGACTTACAGTCCAAACTGAAGTTGTTAAGTGGCCAGGAGGCCTAGTTGACAGCGATGCTTGAAACGTGGTGTTGAAGCAGGATTGCTGGATGGCCTGGAGGGCCTAGTAGACAGCGATGCTTGAAATGTGGTGTTGAAGCAGGATTGCTGTATGGCCTGGAGGTCCTAGTAGACAGTGATGCTTGAAACGTGGTATTGAAGCAGGATTGCTGTATGGCCTGGAGGGCCTAGTAGACAATGATGCTTGGAACGTGGTGTTGAAGCAGGATTGCTGTATGGCCTGGAGGGCCTAGTAGACAGCGATGCCTGAAACATGGTGTAGAAGCAGGATAGCTGTATGGCCTGGAGGGCCTAGTAGACAGCGATGCTTGAAATGTGGTATTGAAGCAGGGTAGCGTGTATGGCCTGGAGGGCTCTGCAGACAGCGATGATTGAACCCAGGGTACTTGGGTCACTTAGAAGCCGGTGAGCAGAATACACGCAGCATGTACAAATTATAGCTGGAAGTCTGGATGCACAGAGAGCAGGTGCATAACCAAAATTTCCACATGAAAACTCTATAGGTGACAGGGTGGCAACAGTCCAGGAAGTTC
The DNA here is from genome assembly GCA_031769625.1 of Taudactylus pleione. Taxonomy (NCBI): domain Eukaryota; kingdom Metazoa; phylum Chordata; class Amphibia; order Anura; family Myobatrachidae; genus Taudactylus; species Taudactylus pleione. Next base: position 1,676,128 of record JAUIMM010000254.1, on the reverse strand, counting down.
ACATAGGATTAGCTGCCAATCAGGCAACACTAGGAGGAAACATGTGAAATCCTCTGATGTCTGGGTCTCCTAGCAACTGGCAACCTAGAAGCATGGTCAGGAGCAGGAGGAATACTGACTGGAGACAAGTCTTGGACTGGACTTGTAACAGTACCCCCCCTTGACGAGGGGTTGAAGAACCCCCAGATCCAGGTTTATCAGGAAACTTCTGAAAGAAAAGTCTTTTCAGTCTGGGAGCATGGAGTGCATCTTTCAAAACCCAGGAATGTTCCTCTGGGTCATAACCCCTCCAATGAACCAAAAACTGTACTTTACCTCTGGAAAACTTGGAGTCCAGAATTCTTTAAACAACAAATTCCTGTTGACCATGGACAGCCACTGGACCAGGTATGGCACTAGGCTTACTTCCAAATCTCGTGGAAGAAAAAAATAGTTTGAGGAGAGAGCAATGAAAAGTGTTGTTAATACGTAAATAATTGGGTAGTTGCAACTTGAAAGTGACAGGATTCACTTGAGCAATGATGCAAAAAGGCCCGATGAATCTAGGTCCCAATTTATGAGTTGGTTGGTGCAGCTTGATATTCTTAGTAGAAAGCCAGACCAAATCTCCCTTTTTAAATAAACACGGTCTTCTATGCCTGTCAGCAATACTCTTGGAACTAAGAGAAACTTTGCAGAGACTTTGATGAACTTTGCAGCAAATACGGCGTAGCTGAGACACAGATGATGGAGTAGACACACTGGAAACATTAGGTTCAAAGAAGTTAGCTCTGGGATGCTGACCAGTGACACAGAAAAATGGAGACACAGATGAAGGTGAATGACAAGCATTGTTGAACGCAAATTCTGTCAGAGGCAAATGCAGTGTCAAATCTGAATGACATCTGGAAATGAAACAACGTAAATATTGCTCAAGAGACTGGTTGGCACATTCCATCTGACCATTGGACTGTGGATGATATCCTGTAGAGAGACTGATAGAAATACCCATCGAGGAATAAAATGCTCTCCAAAATTGTGCAATGAATTGAGTGCCACGATCAGACACAATATCTAAAGGCAATCTATGAAGTCTAAAATGTGTTGTATAAATAATGAAGAAAGTTCTCTGGCCGATGGCAGCTTGGGCAAAGGAACAAAATGTGCCATTTTACTAAATCGGTCCACAACCATCCAGACAACCGAACATCAAGAGGAAACTGGAAGATCCACAATGAAGTCCATGGCATTGTGCGTCCAAGGTCTCTTAGGTGTAGACAATGGAAGAAGAAGACCAGGAGGAGCTGTCCGAGGAGTCTTATTATGGGCACAGACTTCACATGCTAACACAAACTCACGGACATCTTTAGCTAAGGATGGCCACCAGACAGAACAAGAGAGAATGTCCATAGTCTTAGTAATGCCTGGATGACCAAAGGCTTTTTTAGAATGAAAATCCAAAAGGACTGTTTTCCTAAGTCTCTCAGGAACAAAAAGAAGATGAGCAGGAACATTCGATGGAGCTTCAGATTGGCATCTCTGGAGTGTCTCAGCTAGAGTCCGGGTTAAGGCAAAATGAATGAAATCTTTAGGAATGATGGGTTCTTCAGAAACGGAGACTTGTTGGTCAGAGAAGAAACTTCTGGAGAGAGCATCAGCTTTAACATTTTTAGAACCAGGACGAAAGGAAATAACAAAATTTAAAGGAGTAAAAAATAAAGCCCAACGTGCTTGTCTGGAATTGAGATGCTTAGCTGTTTCAATATAGGCCAGATTTTTATGATCAGTGAGAAACATGACTTGATGTTTGGCCCCCTCAAGCCAGTGTCTCCAATCTTCAAAAGCCCATTTAATGGCTAGCAATTCTCTGTTCCCCACACCGTAATTACATTCAGCAGTGGCAAATTTGCGTGAAAAAAAAGCACATGGATGCAATTTCTTATCTGGAGGATTTCTTTGAGAAAGAATTATTCCAGCCCCAACCTCTGATGCATCAACTTCCAAAATAAATGGCAACTCAGGATCAGGATGATGTAGAACAGGTGCATGAGTAAAGGCAGTCTTCAGATCTTCAAAGGCCTGGATAGCCTTCAAAGGCCAATTAGCTGTATCCGCTCCTTTATTGGTAAGGTCCACAATAGGAGCCACAATGATAGAGAAAGAATTGATAAATCTCCTGTAATAATTAGCAAATCCAAGGAAACGCTGGATGCCCTTCAAAGTATTGGGCTGAACCCATTCAAGAACTGCTTTGACTTTACTGTGATCCATTGAAATCCCTCAGTAGAGCTGACATAACCCAGAAAGTATACTTGAGCGACGTGGAATTCACATTTCTCCAATTTAGCAAAAAGGTGATGCTCACGAAGCTGTTGCAAAACCAAACGAACATGTTGAACATGGAGCTCTTCTGTCTTGGAGTAAATAAGGATATCATCCAACTAGACAACCACGAAAACACCCAGGAACTCTCGAAGGATGTCATTAATTAATCCAGAAAAACAGGAGGAGCGTTAGCAAGTCCAAATGGCATGACGAGATATTCATAGTGACCTGAATGGGTGTTGCAAGCGGTCTTCCACTCATTACCTTCCTTAATGTGATTAAGGTTATAAGCTCCTCTGAGATCAATTTTGGAGAAAATTGTTGCTTCTCTGAGTTGATAAAAAAGTACAGACATAAGAGGTTGCGGGTATGAGTTCTTGATGGTTATATTGTTAAATCCTCTAAAGTCTATACATGGACGTAGAGACCAATCCTTCTTTTGGACAAAAAAGAATCCTGCACTGACCGGGGACTTGGATGGATGAATAAATCCTCTGCCTAAATCCACTTTAATATAATCCTCCATAGCTTTACTCTCAGGAATGGACAGAGAATACAAACGACCTTTAGGCAACTTGGCTCCAGGAACCAGATTGATGGCGCAATCATTAGGTTGATGTGGAGGCAATGCATTAGCTTTTTGTTTAGAAAACACATCAGCAAAATCCAAATATTGAGGAGGAATGCTACAAGCGGACAAAACTTCAGGACATTGTAGCATCCGCACACTGAGAGAAAGGCATGAGGACTGACATTCAGGGCTCCACTTAATAATCTCCCCAGAGGACCAGTCAATGGATGGATTGTGTAATTTAAGCCATGGAAGGCCCAATACAATTGGAACCAAAGGACAATGCAGAAGAAAAAATGAAACAAGTTCAATCTGTAAAACACCCACGGTAAGCCGAATAAGAGGTGTCATAGCCTTAAGAGTTCCTTTTGAGTTCAAGCCTCCATCCAGGCCACAAATGGAAACTTCTTGCTTTAATGGAACTGCTGGAATCTTTAACTTCTGAAAGAATGCATAGTCCATAAAATTAGCTGCTGCTCCTCTATCCAAAAAAGCCCATGTCTTGAACTCTTTATCAGCTAAATGAATGGATACAGGAACAAGTACTGAATTCTAGGAGGAAATTGAGGCTAGACCTAAGTGTAATCCCTTCTGTACACTTAGACCCTGCCTTTTAACGAATATCAAAGGACAGTCTTTTATGGAATGAGCCTTCCTCCACAGTATATACAGAGACCTTGTGAACGTCTTCTATGCCTTTCTCCCGGAGACAGGCAAGAAGCTCCAACTTGCATAGGCTCCTCACGATCCAGTGAAGGGGGCCACAAAGAATATCGGGGAGACCTAGTAGGCAACTGCTGCTCACTCCGTCTTTCACGTAAACGACGGTCAATAAGGATAACTGTCTGCATGAAGTCATCCACAGTCTTTGCCAGGGAATGTTATACAAGAATGTCCTTTATTACCTCAGAAAGACCAATCCGAAACTGACTACGCAAAGCTGAATCATTCCAGCCTGATTCCATTGCCCATCTACGAAATTCAGAACAGTTTTTTGAGCCTGTTTAAGAAAGCAAAGCTTGGATTCTGCAAGTAATACCTTATCTGGGTCATCATATAACAGGCCCAGCTGGAGGAAAAAGGCATCCACAGTCTGAAGGGCAACATGCGAGGAAGGCAGTCCAAATGCCCATTCTTGCAGATCACCCTGAAGCAGGGAAATAATAAGTCCAACTCTTTGTGTCTCAGAACCAGAAGAGACTGGATGCATGCAGAAATAAAGTTTACAACTATTACGGAAATTCACAAACAAGTTTCTGTCCCCAGCAAATCGATCAGGCAAGTTCATTTTGGGCTCTTTAAGAGCAGCTTGTAATGAGGAGGTACGGACATCTTCAACCTGAAGTGAGAGTTCATTAACTTTTTGAGTAAGTGTCTGAATTTGAGCTGCCAGAATTTGTGCTGGATTCTGTGCATGCTCCATCGTAGTCCAAAAATTTGGTCGGCTATAATGTTACAATCCTCTAGCAATTGCTAGGACCGAGATGGAGGTATTGGAGATACGTGGCACATTGAATAACAGTCACAAGCAGAATATTAGAATAATGGCAGTTTACTTAATAAATGATATGGTGGACCAGGAGGGCCAGTACAAACACAACATGTCCATGATGTAATAAGGAGTTTAAACAATAGGACAGTCAATAGAATATACTGTAGACTTACAGTCCAAATTAAAGTTGTTAAATGGCCTGGAGGCCTAGTTGACAGCGATGCTTGAAACGTGGTGTAGAAGCAGGATTTGCTGGATGGCCTGGAGGGCCTAGTAGACAGCGATGCTTGAAATGTGGAGTTGAAGCAGGATTGCTGTATGGCCTGGAGAGCCTAGTAGACAGCGATGCTTGAAACGTGGTGTTGAAGCAGGATTGCTGGATGGCCTGGAGGGCCTAGTAGACAGAGATGCTTGAAACGTGGTGTTGAGGCAGGTTTGCTGTATGGCCTGGAGGGCCTAGTAGACAGTGATGCTTGAAATGTAGTGTTGAAGCAGGCAGGATTGCTGTATGGCCTGGAGGGCCTAGTAGACAGTGATGCTTGAAATGTGGATGACAGCGATGCTTGAAATGTGGTGTTGAAGCAGGATTGCTGTATGGCCTGGAGGGCCTAGTAGACAGCGATGCTTGAAATGTGGTGTTGAAGCAGGATTGCTGTACAGCCTGGAGGGCCTAATTGACAGCGGTGCTTGAAACGTGGTATAGAAGCAGGATAGCTGTATGGCCTGGATGGCCTAGTAGACAGTTATGCCTGAAACATGGTGTAGAAGCAGGATAGCTGAATGGCCTGGAGGGCCTAGTAGACAGCAATGCCTGAAACGTGGTATTGAAGCAGGGTAGCGTGTATGGCCTGGAGGGCTCTATAGACAGCGATGCTTGGACCCAGGGTACTTGAGTCACTTAGTAGCCGGTGAGCAGAATACACGCAGCATGTACAAATTATAGCTGGAAGTCTGGATGCACAGAGAGCAGGTGCATAACCAGAAGTTCCACATGAAAACTCTACAGGCGACAGGGCGGCGACAGTCCAGGAAGTTCAAATAGGATCAGCTGCCAATCAGGCAACACTAGGAGGAAACATGTGACATCCTCTGACGTCTGGGTCTCCGAGCAACCGGCAACCTAGAAGCATGGTCAGGAGCAGGAGGAATACTGGCAGGAGACAAGTCCTGGACTGGACTTGTAACAATAGGGCTGTCACAATACCTAAAGAATGGAGACCCCCACCAAGTACAAACCCTAACTTAATACTGTTTCACACTCTACTTTAATAATTTAAATGACAGTGTTAATATACAGATGAATGAATAAAGTAGAGTGCAGAATTAGTGTATATTAATTTATTTACAGTTTATTATGTAACACAGAAAATTTCCATACGGTTTACAAATGGAGACAAAAGTTTGGAAATAACATGGGTAAGAACATTCAGACACAGAGGGTGAAAGGCCCTGCTTACAATCTTTAGATAAATAGCCATTAACTTTACCACATAATATTTAGCTGTTCCAGATAATCACTGGTACCTTTCAAATGTTCTACTCCATGGTTAAAATCATTTATTGTGGGATCAATTTGCAGACAAAGATTTGTTATCTCATTAACATCTAAGCAAATGGTATTATCTGGCACAACCACATTATTATTGGTTTGGATTGTGGCTATAGAGCCATAGTTATCTATGCCATACTCAGCAATGGTCACATCTGTGTCACACATAGGATTATGAAGCATTCCAATAGTCCATAACTGCATTGGGGAATGATATCGTTCAGTACTCATGGGGTGATTATTCCATTGTTGTACAAACTCTGTAACTGAACTGTTAATTATTCAAAAATATACATAATGCAAAGCAAATACATGGCACTCATTGATAGTATTAAGTATTCCTGTTTGCTCCATCCATGGAAATAAATCTTTAAAGTATTAGATAACAACTCTGTTTAATTCTGCCCATAAGCGTTCAATATGTTGATTGTGAAGCTCCCCTGTTAGGCCCTCTTCTGTTAATCATGTAACATGCTACTTATATCATATCCATTCCATCATATGACATATCCATTCAAGCATACCTCATATCCATTCCAGCATACGTCATATCCATTCCATCATACGTCATATCCATTCTATCATACCTCATATCCATTCCAGCATACCTCATATCCATTCCAGCATAAGTCATATCCATTCCATCATACCTCATATCCATTCCATCATACCTCATATCCATTCCATCATACCTCATATCCATTCCAGCATACGTCATATCCTTCCATCAAACCTCATATCCATTCCATCATACCACATATCCATTCCAGCATATGTCATATCCATTCCGTCATACGTCATATACATTCCATCATACCTCATATCCATTACAGCATATGTTATATCCATTCCATCATACCTCATATCCATTCCAGCATACCTCATATCCATTCCAACATATGTCATATCCATTCCAGCATATGTCATATCCATTCCATCATACGACATATCCATTCAAGCATACCTCATATCCATTCCAGCATACGTCATATCCATTCCATCATACCTCATATCCATTCCATAATACCTCATATCCATTCCAGCATACCTCTTATCCATTCCAGCATACGTCATATCCATTCCATCATACCTCATATCCATTCCATCATACCTCATATAAATTCCAGCATATGTCATATCCATTCCGTCATACGTCATATCCAATCCATCATACCTCATATCCATTCCATCATACCTCATATCCATTACAGCATATGTCATATCCATTCCATCATACCTCATATCCATTCCAGCATACCTCATATCCATTCCAACATATGTCATATCCATTCCGTCATACATCATATTCATTAAATTATACGTCATATCCATTCTAGCATTCCATATATCCATTCCAGCATACCGCATATACATTCCAGCATACGTCATATCTATTCCATCATATGTCCAATACATTACAGCATATGTCATATCCATTCCATCATATGTCCAATCCATTACAGCATATGTCATATCCATTCCAGCATATGTCACATCAATTATAGTATACATTACGTCATATCCATTCCATTATACGTCCTATCCATTACAGCATATGTCAAATCCATTACATCATACCTCATATCCATTCCAGCATATGTCATAACCATTCCATCATACATCATATCCATTCAAGCACACATCATATCCAATCCTACATATGTCATATCCATTCCAGCATACCTCATATAAATTCAAGTTTACATCATATCCATTCCATCATACCTCAAATCTATTACAGCTTACCTCACATCCATTCCAGCATACGTCATATCTATTCCAGCATACCGCATATCCATTCCAGCATACCTCATATCCATTCCATCATACGTCATATCCATTCCATCATACGTCATATCCATTCCATCATATGTCATATCTATTCCAGAATATGTCATATCCATTTCAGAATACGTCATATCCATTTCAGCATACGTCATATCCATTCCAGCTTTCCTCATATCCATTCCATGATACGTCATTTCCATTCCGGCATATCTCATATCCATTCTGGCAAACCTCATATCCATTCCATCATACGTCATATCCATTACATTATACCTCATATCCATTCCATCATACCTCATATCCATTCCAGCATTCCTCATATCCATTCCATTTAACCTCATATCCATTCCAGCATACCTCATATCCATTCCAGCATTCCTCATATCCATTCCATCATACCTCATATCCATTCCAGCATTCCTCATATCCATTCCATTATACCTCATATCCATTCCAGCATACCTCATATCCATTCCAGCATTCCTCATATCCATTCCATCATACCGCATATCCATTCTAGCATTCCTCATTTCCTTTCCATTTTACCTCCTATCCATTCCAGCATATGTCATATCCATTCCATCTTACCTCATATCCATTCCATCAGACCTTGAACATGTGTTCCAAAAGCATAAAGTATTATTCAAGTAAATTACAGTCAGTTAAACGCTGTGATCTAAATACAATTTAGCGCATTGAATTATACAGACCCAAGATACAGTCATACATACGCACGCGCTCTGGACCAGATCCCGGCATCAGCAAGAAACCTCCGTCAATCGGCAATCAGCAAGAAGACTCCAGACTGGGGTCACAACACACACATTTATACCCTTACAGAAACAGACAACACAATAGAGAAGTTTGTTGCTGATCCCATTGGTTCCGTATCGTGGTGCGCATGTTACAGGGCATTTAACAGGTTGATTCAAATGGACACCGAACAGCCTCTAACAGCTTGCTGCCTCCATTTTCCCACCTCATGCAAATCTTGGCTGTTGGTTTTACAATGTACATTCTGGTGCTTTAAGTCTCTACGGTCCATAAGTTGCAAATGCATGTTGCGATCTCCACACCAATGATACTGGGAAGCTGTTGAGAGAGTGCAGATCATATAATACCAAACACGGCTTACTTATCATGTATTAAACTTTAGAGAACAAAATAGCCTTTATTTCACAGCATTTGTAATAAATGAATAAAACTTGTATCTTTTACTTAATAGCTATGGAACCTTTTGTGTTTGTGTGCATTATGTAAGTATTAGGTATATGGGTAAAGACGCTAGTTTGCTTCGTGCAGAAGCGTGCGAACTAAGCTAATGAAAAGCGTTCGCATGCTGGGCATTATGCATTCGCTAATGTGCGACATTTTAACAGCGCAACTCTGTGTATTTCTCATATCCATTCCAGCATACATCATATCCATTCCAGCATACCTCATATCCATTCCAGCATACCTCATATCCATTCCATCAAACCTCATATCAATTCCAGCATATGTCATATCCATTCCACAATTCATCATATCCATTTCAGCATTCCATATATCCATTCCATCATACCTCATATCCATTTCAGCATACGTCATATCCATTCCAGCATACCTCATATCCATTCCTTCATACCTCATATACATTCCAGCAAACCTCATATCCATTCCATCAAACCTCATATCCTTTCCATCATACCTCATATCGATTCCAGCATACCACATATACATTTCAGCATAACTCATATCCATTCCAGCATTCGTCATATCCATTCCAGCATACCTCATATCCATTCCATCATACCTCATATCAATTCCAGCATGTGTCATATCCATTCCACAATTCGTCATATCCATTCCAGCATATGTCATATCCATTCCACAATTCATCATATCCATTTCAGCATTCCATATATCCATTCCATCATACCTCATATCCATTTCAGCATACGTCATATCCATTCCAGCATACCTCATATCCATTCCTTCATACCTCATATACATTCCAGCAAACCTCATATCCATTCCATCAAACCTCATATCCTTTCCATCATACCTCATATCGATTCCAGCATACCACATATACATTTCAGCATAACTCATATCCATTCCAGCATTCGTCATATCCATTCCAGCATACCTCATATCCATTCCATCATACCTCATATCCATTACAGCATACCTCATATCAATTCCAGCATGTGTCATATCCATTCCACAATTCGTCATATCCATTCCAGCATATGTCATATCCTTTCTATCATACCTCATATCCATTACAGCATATGTCATATCCATTGCATCATACCTTATATCCATTCCAGCATATGTCATATCCATTCCATCATTCCATATATCCATTCCAGCATACATCATATCCTTTCCAGCATACTAATATCCATTCCAGCATAACAGCGCAACTCTGTGTATTTCTCATACCCATTACAGCATACCTTATATCCATTCCAGCATATGTCATATCCATTCCACATTTCATCATATCCATTCCAGCATATGTCATATCCATTCCATCATACTTCATATCCATTACAGCATACGTCATATTCATTACATTATACATCATATCCATTCTAGTATTCCATATATCCATTCCAGCATACCGCATATAAATTCCACCATACGTCATATCCATTCCAGCATACGTCATAACCATTCCAGCATACGTCAAATCCATTCCAGCATACGTCAAATCCATTCCAGCATACCTCATATCCATTCCAGCTAAGGATACTGGATTTCTACCTCTATACGCACCTACCAATACCTTCTAAAACCTGCCTATATACCTCTAAAGTTGACGCTATTTGCGTACACAGTCATACAGTAAAATAAAGACTTTAGACCTTGAACATGTGTTCCAATAGCATAAAGTATTATTCAAGTAAAGTACAGTCAGTTACACGCTGTGATCTAAATAAAATATAGCGCATAGAATTATACAGACCCAAGATACAGTCATACATACGCACGCGCTCTGGACCAGATCCCGGCATCAGCAAGAAACCTCCGTCAATCAGCACATGTCATATCCATTCTATCATACGTCATAACCATTCCATCAAACCTCAAATCCATTCCAGCATACCTCAAATCCATTCCAGACAACACAATAGAGAAGTTTGTTGCTGATCCCATTGGTTCCCCATCGTGGTGCGCATGTTACAGGGCATTTAACAGGTTAATTCAAATGGACACAGAACAGCCTCTAACAGCTTGCTGCCTCCATTTTCCCACCTCATGCAAATCTTGGCTGTTGGTTTTACAATGTACATTCTGGTGCTTTAAGTCTCTATGGTCCTTAAGTTGTGAATGTATGTTGCGATCTCCACACCAATGATACCGGGAAGCTGTTGAGAGAGTGCAGATAAGTATAATATCAAACAACGCTTATTTATCATGTATTAAACCTTAGATACCAAAATAGCCTTTATTTCACAGCATTTGTAATAAATGAATAAAACTTGTATCTTTTACTTAATAGCTATGGAACCTTTTGTGTTTGTCTGCATTATGTAAGTATTAGGTATATGGGTAAAGACGCTAGTTTGCTTCGTGCAGAAGCGTGCGCACTAAGATAATGAAAAGCGTTCGCAAGCTGGGCATTATGCATTCGCTAATGTGCGACATTTTAACAGCGCAACTCTGTGTATTTCTCATATCCATTCTAGCATACATCATATCCATTCCAGCATACCTCATATCAATTCCATCATACCTCATATCAATTCCAGCATATGTCATATCCATTCCACAATTCATCATATCCATTCCAGCATATGTCATATCCATTCCAGCATACATCATATCCATTCCATCATACGTAATATCCATTCCAGCATACATCATATCCATTCCAGCATACCTCATATCAATTCCAGCATACCTCATATCAATTCCAGCATACGGCATATCCATTCCATCATACCTCATATCCAATCCATCATACCTCATATCAATTCCATCATACCTCATATCCATTTCAGCATACGTCAAATCCATTCCTTCATACCTCATATACATTCCAGCAAACCACATATCCATTCCATCAAACCTCATATCCTTTCCATCATACCTCATGTCCATTCCAGCATACGTCATATCCATTCCAGCATACGTCATATCCTTTGCATCATACGTCATATCTATTCCAGCATACCTCATATACATTCCAGCATAGGTAATATCCATTCCATCATACCTCATATTCATTCCATCATAAGTCATATCCATTCCAGCATATATCATATACATTCCAGCATAGGTCATATCCATTCCATCATACCTCATATTCATTCCATCATAAGTCATATCCATTCCAGCATACCTCAGATCCATTCCAGCAAACCTCATATACATTCCAGCATAGGTCATATCCATTCCAGCATATGTCATATCCATTCCATCATACCTCATATTCATTCCATCATAAGTCATATCCATTCCAGCATATGTCATATCCATTTTGCATACATCATAACCATTGCATCATACCTCATATCCATTCCAGTTTACATCATGTCCATTCCAGCATACGCCATATCTATTCCAGTATACAGTATGTCATATCCATTCCATCATATGTCCTATCCATTCCAGCATACGTCCTATCCATTCCAGCATGTGTTAAACCCATTCCATCATACTTAATATCTATTCAAGCATACAGTACATCATATCCGCTCCAGCATACATCATATCCATTCTAGAAAACCACATATCCATTCCAGCATACGTCATATCCATTCCAGCATACGTCATATCCATTCCAGCAATCCTCATTTCCATTCCATCATACGTCATATCCATTCCATCATACATCATATCCATTCCAGCATACGTCATATCCATTCCAGCATATATCATATCCATACCAGCATACGTCATATGCATTCCAGTATACCTCATATCCATTCCAGCATACACTATCCCATTCCTACATTCCTCATATCCATTCCAGCATTCGTCATATCCATTCCAGCACACCTCATATCCATTCCAGCATACGTCATATCCATTCCAGCATTCCTCATATCCATTCAATCATAACACATATCCATTCCAACATACGTCATATCCATTTCAGCATACCTCATTTCCAGTGCAGCATAACTCATATCCATTCCAGCATTACAGATATCCATTCCATCAAACCTGATATCCATTCCAGCATTCCTCATATCCGTTCCAGCATACGTCATATCAATTCCATCATATCTCATATCCATTCCATCATACCTCATATCCATTCCATCATACCTCATATCCATTCTTGAAAACCACAAATCCATTCCAGCATGTGTCATATCCATTCCATCATACCTCATATCCATTCCATCATACTTCATATCCATTCCATCATACCTCATATCCATTCCATCATACCTCATATCCATTCCATCTTACTTCATATCCATTCCATCATACCTCATATCCATTCCAGCATACCTCATATCCATTCCATCTTACCTCATATCCATTCTAGAAAACCACATATCCATTCCAGCATGCGTCATATCCATTCCAGCATTCCTCATATCCATTCCAGCATTCCTCAAATCCATTCCAGCATTCCTCAAATCCATTCCAGCATACGTCATATCCATTCCAGCATACGTCATATTCATTCCATTATATGTCATATCCATTACATCACACATTATATCCATAGCATCATATGTCATATCCATTCCATCTTACGTCATATCCATTTCCATTATACGTAATATCCATTTCCATCATACCTCATATCCATTCCAGCATACCTAAAATCCATTCCAGCATACGTCAGATCCATTCCATCATATGTCATATCCATTCCGGCATACGTTATATTCATTCCATCATAGTTCATTACCATTCCAGCATTCCTCATATCCATAATACCTAATATCCATTCCAGCATACTTCATTTCCATTCCAGCATTCCTCATATTCAGCATACCTCATATCCATTCTAGCATACGTCATATCCATTCCAGCATTCCTCATATCCATTCCAGCTTACATCAAATACATTTCATCATACCTAATGTTCATTCCATCATACATCACATACATTCCAGCATACATCATAACCATTCCTTCATACCTCATATTCATTCCATCATAGGTCGTAACCATTCCAGCATACGTCATATCCATTCCAGCATACGTCATATCTATTCCAGTATACAGTGCATCATATCAATTCCATCATATGTCCTATCCATTCCAGCATAAGTCATATCCGCTCCAGCATACATCATGTCCATCCCAGCATATGTCATATCCATGCTAGCATATGTAAAATCCATTCCAGAATAGGTCATATCCATTCCAGCATACGTCATAACCACTCCATCATACGTCATATCCATTCCATCATAAATCATATATATTCAAGCATACATCATATCCATTCCAGCATATGTCGTATCCTTCCCACCATTCTTCATATCCAGCATATCTCATATCCATTCCAGCATACATCAAATGTCTTCCAGCATACGTCATATCCATTCCAGCATACGTCATAACCATTCCAGCATTCCTCATATCCATTCCAGCATACCTCATATCCATTCCATCATACCTCATATCCATTCCATCATACGTCATATACATTTCATCATACTTCATATCCATTCCATCATACCTCATACCCATTCCATCATACCTCATGTCCATTCCATCATACGTCATAACCATTCCATCATACCTCATATCCATTTCAGCATAAGTCATATCCATTCCAGCATACGTCATATCCATTCCAGCATACGTTATATCCATTCAAGCATACATCATATCCATTCCAGCATATGTCATATCCATTCCAGCATCTCTCATATCCATTCCAGCATACCTCATATCCATTCCATCATACCCATTCCATCATACATCATATCCATTCCATCTTACATCATATCCATTCCATCATACATCATATCCATTCCAGCATACCTCATATCCATTCCAGCATACCTCATATCCATTCCAGTATACGTCTTATCAATTCCAGCATATGTCATATCCATTCCACAATTCATCATATCCATTCCAGCATATGTCATATCCATTCCAGCATACGTCATATCTATTCCAGTATACAGTGCATCATATCAATTCCATCATATGTCCTATCCATTCCAGCATACGTCATATCCACTCCAGCATACATCATGTCCATTCCAGCATATGTCATATCCATGCTAGCATATGTAAAATCCATTCCAGAATAGGTCATATCCATTCCAGCATACGTCATAACCACTCCATCATACGTCATATCCATTCCATCATAAATCATATATATTCAAGCATACATCATATCCATTCCAGCATATGTCGTATCCTTCTCACCATTCTTCATATCCAGCATATCTCATATCCATTCCAGCATACATCAAATGTCTTCCAGCATACGTCATATCCATTCCAGCATACCTCATATCCATTCCATCATACCTCATATCCATTCCATCATACGTCATATCCATTCCATCATACTTCATATCCATTCCATCATACCTCATGTCCATTCCATCATATGTCATAACCATTCCATCATACCTCATATCCATTTCAGCATACGTCATATCCATTCCAGCATACGTCATATCCAAACCAGCATACGTCATATCCATTCCAGCATATGTCATATCCAAACCATCATACGCCATATCTATTCAAGCATACATCATATCCATTCCAGCATATGTCATATCCATTCCAGCATCTCTCATATCCATTCCAGCATACGTCATATCAATTCCAGCATACGTCAAATCCATTCCATCATACCTCATATCCATTCCAGCATACGTCATAATCATTCCAGCATATCTCATGTCCATTCCAGCATACGTCATATCCATTCCAGCATACCTCATATCCATTCCAACATATGTCATATCCATTTCAGCATACCTCATATCCATTCCAACATACGTCATGTCCATTCCATCATACCTCATATCCATTCCATCATACGTCATATCCATTCCAGCATACGTCATATCTTTTCCAGCATATGTCATATCCATTCCAGCATATGTCACATCCATTCCAGCATTCCTCATATCCATTACAGCATACATCATATCCATTCCAGAATACGTCATATCCATTCCAGCATACTTCATATCCATTCCAGCATACGTCATATCCATAACAGCATACGTCATATCCATTCCAGCATATGTCATATCCATTCCAGCATACGTCATATCCATTTCAGCATACGTCATATCCATTCCATCATACATCATATCTATTCAAGCATATGTCATATCCATTCCACCATATGTCATATCCTTCGCACCATTCTTCATGTCCAGCATATCTCATATCCATTCCAGCATACGTCATATCAATTCCAGCATACCTCATATCCATTCCAGCCTACGTCATATCAATTCTAGCATACGTCATATCCATTCCATCATACCTCATATCCCTTTCATCATACCTCATATCCATTCCATCATACCTCATATCCATTCCATCATACCTCATATCTATTCCAGCATACATTATATCCATTTCAGCATACATCATATCCATTCCAGCATACATCATTTCCAGTGCAGCATACGTCATATCCATTTCAGCATAAGTCATATCCATTTCAGCATACGTCATATCTATTCCAGCATACCTCATATCCATTTCAGCATACCTCATATCCATTTCAGCATACGTCATATCCATTCCAGCATACGTCATATCTATTCCAGCATACCTCATATCCATTTCAGCATACCTCATATCCATTTCAGCATACGTCTTATCAATTTCAGCATACGTCATATCCATTTCAGCATACGTCATATCCATTCCAGCATCCATCATATCCTTTCCATCATACCTCACATCTATTCCAGCATACCTCATATCCATTTCAGCATACCTCATATCCATTTCAGCATAAGTCATATCCATTTCAGCATACGTCATATCTATTCCAGCATACCTCATATCCATTTCAGCATACCTCATATCCATTTCAGCATACGTCTTATCAATTTCAGCATACGTCATATCCATTTCAGCATACGTCATATCCATTCCAGCATCCATCATATCCTTTCCATCATACCTCACATCTATTCCAGCATACCTCATATCCATTCCAGCATACCTTATATCCATTTCAGCAAAGGATACTGGATTTCTACCTCTATACGCACCTACCTATACCTTCTAAAACCTGCCTATAAACCTTTAAAGTTGACGCTATTTGCGTACGCAGTCATACAGTAAAATAAAGACTTTAGACCTTGAACATGTGTTCCAAAAGCATAAAGTATTATTCAAGTAAAGTACAGTCAGTTACACGCTGTGATCTAAATAAAATATAGCGCATAGAATTATACAGACCCAAGATACAGTCATACATACGCACGCGCTCTGGACCAGATCCAGGCATCAGCAAGAAACCTCCGTCAATCAGCATATGTCATATCCATTCTATCATACGTCATAACCATTCCAGCATACCTCAAATCCATTCCAGACAACACAATAGAGAAGTTTGTTGCTGATCCCATTGGTTCCGTATCGTGGTGCGCATGTTACAGGGCATTTAACAGGTTAATTCAAATGGACACAGAACAGCCTCTAACAGCTTGCTGCCTCCATTTTCCCACCTAAGGCAAATCTTGGCTGTTAGTTTTACAATGTACATTCTGGTGCTTTAAGTCTCTATGGTTCATAAGTTGCGAATGTATGTTGCGATCTCCACACCAATGATACCGGGAAGCTGTTGAGAGAGTGCAGATAAGTATAATATCAAACAACGCTTATTTATCATGTATTAAACCTTAGATACCAAAATAGCCTTTATTTCACAGCATTTGTAATAAATGAATAAAACTTGTATCTTTTACTTAATAGCTATGGAACCTTTTGTGTT
Organism: Taudactylus pleione; assembly: GCA_031769625.1. NCBI lineage: Eukaryota > Metazoa > Chordata > Amphibia > Anura > Myobatrachidae > Taudactylus > Taudactylus pleione. Next base: position 1,658,517 of record JAUIMM010000254.1, on the reverse strand, counting down.
TGTCTACATTATGTAAGTATTAGGTATATGGGTAAAGACGCTAGTTTGCTTCGTGCAGAAGCGTGCGCACTAAGATAATGAAAAGCGTTCGCATGCTGGGCATTATGCATTCGCTAATGTGCGACATTTTAACAGCGCAACTCTGTGTATTTCTCATATCCATTCCAGCATACATCATATCCATTCCAGCATACCTCATATCCATTCCATCATACCTCATATCCATTCCAGCATATGTCATATCCATTCCACAATTCATCATATCCATTCAATAATACGTAATATCCATTCCAGCATACGTCATATCCATTCCAGCATACCTCATATCCAATACATCATACCTCATATCAATTCCAGCAAATGTCATATCCATTCCAGCATACGTCATATCCATTCAATCATACGTCAAATCCATTCCAGCATACCTCATATCCATTCAATCATAAAACATTTCCATTCCAGCATATGTCATATCCATTCCAGCATACGTCATGTCCATTCCTTCATACCTCATATACATTCCAGCAAACCTCATATCCATTCCATCAAACCTCATATCCATTCGATCATACCTCATGTCTATTCCAGCATAGGTCATATCCATTCCAGCATACGTCATATCCATTCCAGCATACGTCATATCCTTTGCATCATACGTCATATCCATTCCAGCATACGTCATATCCATTCCAGAATACGTCAAATCCATTCCAGCATACATCAGATCAATTCCATCATATGTCAAATCCATTCCAGCATACCTCATATCCATTCCATCATACCTCATATCAATTCCAGCATATGTCATATCCATTCCACAATTCATCATATCCATTCCAGCATATGTCATATCCATTCCAGCATACGTCATATCTATTCCAGTATACAGTGCGTCATATCAATTCCATCATATGTCCTATCCATTCCAGCATACGTCATATCCGCTCCAGCATACATCATGTCCATTCCAGCATATGTCATATCCATGCTAGCATATGTAAAATCCATTCCAGAATAGGTCATATCCATTCCAGCATACGTCATAACCACTCCATCATATGTCATATCCATTCCATCATAAATCATATATATTGAAGCATACATCATATCCATTCCAGCATATGTCGTATCCTTCCCACCATTCTTCATATCCAGCATATCTCATATCCATTCCAGAATACATCAAATGTCTTCCAGCATACGTCATATCCATTCCAGCATACGTCATAACCATTCCAGCATTCCTCATATCCATTCCAGCATACCTCATATCCATTCCATCATACCTCATATCCATTCCATCATACGTCATATCCATTCCATCATACTTTATATCCATTCCATCATACCTCATGTCCATTCCATCATATGTCATAACCATTCCATCATACCTCATATCCATTTCAGCATACGTCATATCCATTCCAGCATACCTCATATCCATTCCATCATACGTCATATCCATTTCAGCATACGTCATATCCATTCCAGCATACGTCATATACATTCCAGCATACGTCATATCCATTCCAGCATACATCATATCTATTCCAGCATACGTCATATCCAAACCAGCATACGCCATATCTATTCAAGCATACATCATATCCATTCCAGCATATGTCATATCCATTCCAGCATATGTCATATCCATTCCAGCATCTCTCATATCCATTCCAGCATACGTCATATCAATTCCAGCATACGTCATATCCATTCCATCATACCTCATATCCATTCCAGCATACGTCATAATCATTCCAGCATACCTCATATCCATTCCAGCATACGTCATATCCATTCCAGCATACCTCATATCCATTCCAACATATGTCATATCCATTTCAGCATACCTCATATCCATTCCAACATACGTCATGTCCATTCCATCATACCTCATATCCATTCCATCATACGTCATATCCATTCCAGCATACGTCATATCTTTTCCAGCATATGTCATATCCATTCCAGCATATGTCACATCCATTCCAGCATTCCTCATATCCATTACAGCATACATCATATACATTCCAGCATACGTCATATCCATTCCAGCATACGTCATATCCATAACAGCATACGTCATATCCATTTCAGCATACGTCATATCCATTCCATCATACATCATATCTATTCAAGCATATGTCATATCCATTCCACCATATGTCATATCCTTCGCACCATTCTTCATGTCCAGCATATCTCATATCCATTCCAGCATACGTCAAATGTCTTCCAGCATACGTCATATCAATTCCAGCATACCTCATATCCATTCCAGCATACGTCATATCAATTCTAGCATACGTCATATCCATTCCATCATACCTCATATCCCTTTCATCATAACTCATATCCATTCCATCATACCTCATATCCCTTTCATCATACCTCATATCTATTCCAGCATACATTATATCCATTTCAGCATACGTCATATCCATTCCAGCATATGTCATATCCATTCCAGCATACATCATATCCATTCCAGCATAACTCATATCCATTCCAGCATACTTCATTTCCAGTGCAGCATACGTCATATCCATTTCAGCATACGTCATATCCATTTCAGCATACGTCATATCTATTCCAGCATACCTCATATCCATTTCAGCATACCTCATATCCATTTCAGCATACGTCATATCCATTCCAGCATACGTCATATCCATTCCATCATACATCATATCTATTCAAGCATATGTCATATCCATTCCACCATATGTCATATCCTTCGCACCATTCTTCATGTCCAGCATATCTCATATCCATTCCAGCATACGTCAAATGTCTTCCAGCATACGTCATATCAATTCCAGCATACCTCATATCCATTCTAGCATACGTCATATCCATTCCATCATACCTCATATCCCTTTCATCATACCTCATATCCATTCCATCATACCTCATATCCCTTTCATCATACCTCATATCCATTTCAGCATACGTCATATCCATTCCAGCATATGTCATATCCATTCCAGCATACATCATATCCATTCCAGCATAACTCATATCCATTCCAGCATACTTCATTTCCAGTGCAGCATACGTCATATCCATTTCAGCATACGTCATATCCATTTCAGCATACGTCATATCTATTCCAGCATACCTCATATCCATTTCAGCATACCTCATATCCATTTCAGCATACGTCATATCCATTCCAGCATACGTATTATCCATTTCAGCATACGTCATATCCATTTCAGCATACGTCGTATCCATTCCATCATACCTCATATTCATTCCATCATAAGTCATATCCATTCCAGCATATGTCATATCCATTTAGCATACATCATTACCATTGCATCATACCTCATATTCTTTCCAGTTTACGTCATGTCCATTCCAGCATACGCCATATCTATTCCAGTATACAGTACGTCATATCCATTCCATCATATGTCCTATCCATTCCAGCATACGTTCTATCCATTCCAGCATATTTTAAATCCATTCCATCATACATCATATCTATTCAAGCATACAGTACATCATATCCGCTCCAGCATACATCATATCCATTCTAGAAAACCACATATCCATTCCAGCATACGTCATATCCATTCCAGCATACGTCAAATCCATTCCAGCAATCCTCATTTCCATTCCATCATACGTCATATCCACTCCATCATACATCATGTCCATTCCAGCATACGTCATATCCATTCCAGCATACATCATATCCGTACCAGCATACGTCATATGCATTCCAGTATACCTCATATCCATTCCAGCATACACTATCCCTTTCCAGCATTCCTCATATCCATTCCAGCATACGTCATATCCATTCCAGCACACCTCATATCCATTCCAGCAAACGTCATATCCATTCCAGCACACCTCATATCCATTCCAACATACGTCATATCCATTTCAGCATACGTCATTTCCAGTGCAGCATAACTCATATCCATTCCAGCATTCCTTATATCCATTCCATCAAACCTGATATCCATTCCAGCATACGTCATATCAATTCCATCATATCTCATATCCATTCCAGCATACCTCATATCCTTTCCATCATACCTCATATCCATTCTAGAAAACCACATATCCATTCCAGCATGCGTCATATGCATTCGATCATACCTCATATCCATTCGATAATACTTCATATCCATTCCATCATACCTCATATCCATTCCATCATACCTCATATCCATTCCATCATACTTCATATCCATTCCATCATACCTCATATCCATTCCAGCATACCTCATATCCATTCCATCATACCTCATATCCATTCTAGAAAACCACATATCCATTCCAGCATGCGTCATATCAATACCAGCATTCCTCATATCCATTCCAGCATACGTCATATCCATTCCTGCATACGTCATATTCATTCCATTATATGTCATATCCATTACATCACACATTATATCCGTAGCATCATACGTCTTATCCATTCCATCATACATCATATCCATTCCATCTTACGTCATATCCATTTCCATCATACCTCATATCCATTCCTGCATACATAAAATCCATTCCAGCATACGTCAGATCCATTCCATCATATGTCATATCCATTCCAGCATATGTCATATTCATTCCATCATAGGTCATAACCATTCCAGCATTCCTCATATCCATAATACCTAATATCCATTCCAGCATACTTAATTTCCATTCCAGCATTCCTCATATTCAGCATACCTCATATCCATACTAGCATATGTCATATCCATTCCTGCATTCCTCATATCCATTCCAGCTTACATCAAATACATTTCAGCATACCTAATGTTCATTCCATCATACTTCACATACATTCCAGCATACATCATAACCGTTCCTTCATACCTCATATTCAATCCATCATAGGTCGTAACCATTCCAGCATATGTCATATCCATTCCAGCATACGTCACATCCATTCCAGCATTCCTCATATCCATTACAGCATACTTCATATCCATTCCAGCATACGTCATATCCATTTCAGCATACGTCATATCCATTCCAGCATACGTCATATCCATTCCAGCATACCTCATATCCATTCCAGCATACGTCATATCCATTTTAGCATACCTCATATCCATGCCAGCATACGTCATATCCATTCCAGCATACGTCATATCCATTCCATCATACCTCATATCCATTCCATCATACATCATATCCATTCCAGCATACATCATATCCATTCCAGCATACGTCATTTCCATTCCATCATACGTCATATCCATTCCATCATACGTCATATCCATTCCAGCATACGTCATATCCATTCCATCATACGTCATTTCCATTCCATCATACGTCATATACATTAAATAAATAAATGAATAAAACTTGTATCTTTTACTTAATAGCTATGGAACCTTTTGTGTTTGTCTGCATTATGTAAGTATTAGGTATATGGGTAAAGACGCTAGATTGCTTCGTGCAGAAGCGTGCGCACTAAGATAATGAAAAGCGTTCGCATGCTGGGCCTTATGCATTCGCTAATGTGCGACATTTTAACAGCGCAACTCTGTGTATTTCTCATATCCATTCCAGCATACATCATATCCTTTCCAGCATTCAATCATAATGCATATCCATTCAAACATACGTCATATCCATTTCAGCAATCCTCATTTCCATTCCATCATGCGTCATATCCATTCCATCATACATCATGTCCATTCCAGCATACATCATATCCATTCCAGCATATATCATATCCATACCAGCATACATTATCCCTTTCCTACATTCCTCATATCCATTCCAGCATATGTCATATCCATTCCAGCACACCTCATATCCATTCCAGCATACGTCATATCCATTCCAGCATACCTAATATCCATTCAATCATAACGCTTATCCATTCCAGCATACGTCATATCCATTCCAGCAATCCTCATTTCCATTCCATCATGCGTCATATCCATTCCATCATACATCATATCCATTCCAGCACACGTTATCCCTTTCCTACATTCCTCATATCCATTCCAGCATACGTCATATCCATTCCAGCACACCTCATATCCATTCCAGCATATGTCATATCCATTCCAGCATACATAATATCCATTCAATCATAACGCATATCCATTCCAACATACGTCATATCCATTTCAGCATACGTCATTTCCAGTGCAGTATAACTCATATCCATTCCAGCATTCCTGATATCCATTCCATCAAACCTGATATCCATTCCTGCATTCCTCATATCCGTTCCAGCATACGTCATATCCATTCCATCATACCTCATATCCATTCCAACATAAGTCATGTCCATTCCATCATACCTCATATCCATTCCATCATACGTCATATCCATTCCAGCATACGTCATATCTATTCCAGCATATGTCATATCCATTCCAGCATACGTCACATCCATTCCAGCATTCCTCATATCCATTACAGCATACCTCATATCCATTCCAGCATACGTCATATCCATTCCAGCATACATCATATCCATTCCAGCATACGTCATATCCATTCCAGCATACGTCATATCCATAACAGCATACGACATATCCATTCCAGCATACGTCATATCCATAACAGCATACGTCATATCCATTCCAGCATATGTCATATCCATTCCAGAATACGTCATATCCATAACAGCATACGTCATATCCTTTGCATCATACGTCATATCCATTCCAGTATACGTCATATCCATTCCAACATACGTCATATTCTTTGCATCATACGTCATATCCATTCCAGCATACATCATATCCATTCCAGCATACGTCATATCCATTCCAGAATACGTCAAATCCATTGCAGTATACATCATATCAATTCCATCATATGTCATATCCATTCCAGCATACCTCATATTCATTCCATCATAAGTCATATCCATTCCAGCATATGTCATATCCATTTAGCATACATCATAACCATTGCATCATACCTCATATCCATTCCAGTTTACGTCATGTCCATTCCAGCATACGCCATATCTATTCCAGTATACAGTACGTCATATCCATTCCAGCATACGTTCTATCCATTCCAGCATAGGTTCTATCCATTCCAGCATATTTTAAATCCATTCCATCATACTTCATATCTATTCAAGCATACAGTACATCATATCCGCTCCAGCATACATCATATCCATTCTAGAAAAACACATATCCATTCCAGCATACGTCATATCCATTCCAGTATACGTCATATCCATTCCAGCAATCCTCATTTCCATTCCATCATACGTCATATCCATTCCATCATACATCATATCCATTCCAGTATACGTCATATCCATTCCAGCATACATCATATCCATACCAGCATACGTCATATGCATTCCAGTATACCTCATATCCATTCCATTATACATTATCCCTTTCCAGCATTCCTCATATCCATTCCAGCATACGTCATATCCATTCCAGCACACCTCATATCCTTTCCAGCATACGTCATATCCATTACAGCACACCTCATATCCATTCCAGCATTCGTCATATCCATTCAATCATAACGCATATCCATTCCAATATACGTCATATCCATTTCAGCATACGTCATTTACTTTGCGACATACGTCATATCCATTCCAGCATACGTCATATCCATTCCAGCATACGTCATATCTATTCCAGCATACTTCATATCCTTTGCATCATACGTCATATCCATTCCAGCATACGTCATATCCATTCCGGAATACGTCAAATCCATTCCAGCATAGGTCATATCCTTTCCAGCATAGGTCATATCCATTCCATCATATCTCATATTCATTCCATCATAAGTCATATCCATTCCAGCATACATCATATCCATTCCAGCATACCTCATATACATTCCAGCATAGGTCATTTCCATTCCAGCATATGTCATATCCATTCCATCATACCTCATATTCATTCCATCATAAATCATATCCATTCCAGCATATGTCATATCCATTTAGCATACATCATAACCATTGCATCATACCTCATATTCATTCCAGTTTACGTCATGTCCATTCCAGCATACGCCATATCTATTACAGTATACAGTACGTCATATCCATTCCATCATATGTCCTATCCATTCCAGCATACGTTCTATCCATTCCAGCATATTTTAAATCCATTCCATCATACTTCATATCTATTCAAGCATACAGTACATCATATCCGCTCCAGCATACATAATATCCATTCTAGAAAACCACATATCCATTCCAGCATACTTCATATCCATTCCAGCATACGTCATATCCATTCCAGCAATCCTCATTTCCATTCCATCATACGTCATATCCATTCCATCATACATCATGTCCATTCCAGCATACGTCATATCCATTCCAGCATACATCATATCCGTACCAGCATACGTCATATGCATTCCAGTATACCTCATATCCATTCCAGCATACACTATCCCTTTCCAGCATTCCTCATATCCATTCCAGCATACTTCATATCCATTCCAGCATACGTCATATCCATTCCAGCACACCTCATATCCATTCCAACAAACGTCATATCCATTCCAGCACACCTCATATCCATTCCAGCATACGTCATATCCATTCAATCATAACGCATATCCATTCCAACATACGTCATATCCATTTCAGCATACGTCATTTCCAGTGCAGCATAACTCATATCCATTCCAGCATTCCTGATATCCATTCCATCAAACCTGATATCCATTCCAGCATGCGTCATATCAATTCCATCATATCTCATATCCATTCCAGCATACCTCATATCCATTCCATCATACCTCATATCCATTCTAGAAAACCACATATCCATTCCAGCATGCGTCATATGCATTCGATCATACCTCATATCCATTCGATAATACTTCATATCCATTCCATCATACTTCATATCCATTCCATCATACCTCATATCCATTCCATAATACCTCATATCCATTCCATCATACTTCATATCCATTCCATCATACCTCATATCCATTCCAGCATACCTCATATCCATTCCATCATACCTCATATCCATTCTAGAAAACCACATATCCATTCCAGCATACGTCATATCCATTCCATCATACATCATATCCATTCCATCTTACGTCATATCCATTTCCATTATACGTAATATCCATTTCCATTATACCTCATATCCATTCCAGCATACATAAAATCCATTCCAGCATACGTCAGATCCATTCCATCATATGTCATATCCATTCGAGCATATGTCATATTCATTCCATCATAGGTCATAACCATTATAGCATTCCTCATATCCATAATACCTAATATCCATTCCAGCATACTTCATTTCCATTCCAGCATTCCTCATATTCAGCATACCTCATATCCATTCTAGCATATGTCATATTCATTCCAGCATTCCTCATATCCATTCCAGCTTACATCAAATATATTTCAGCATACCTAATGTTCATTCCATCATACTTCACATACATTCCAGCACACATCATAACCGTTCCTTCATACCTCATATTCATTCCATCATAGGTCGTAACCATTCCAGCATACGTCATATCCATTCCAGCATATGTCATATCTATTCCAGTATACAGTGCGTCATATCAATTCCATCATATGTCCTATCCATTCCAGCATATGTCATATCCATTCCAGCATACGTCACATCCATTCCAGCATTCCTCATATCCATTACAGCATACTTCATATCCTTTCCAGCATACGTCATACCATTTCAGCATACGTCATATCCATTCCAGCATACGTCATATCCATTCCAGCATACCTCATATCCATTCCAGCATACATCACATCCATTCCAGTATTCCTCATATCCATTACAGCATACTTCATATCCATTCCAGCATACGTCATATCCATTCCAGCATACGTCATATCCATTCCAGCATATGTCATATCCATAACAGCATACGTCATATCCATTCCAGCATACGTCATATCCATTCCAGCATACGTCATATCCATTCCAGCATATGTCATATCCATGCAAGCATATGTAAAATCCATTCAAGAATAGTTCATATCCATTCCAGCATACGTCATAACCACTCCATCATACGTCATATCCATTCCATCATAAATCATATATATTCAAGCATACATCATATCCATTCCAGCATATGTCATATCCTTCCCACCATTCTTCATATCCAGCATATCTCATATCCATTCCAGCATACGTCATAACCATTCCAGCATTCCTCATATCCATTCCAGCATACGTCATATCCATTTCAGCATACCTCATATCCATTCCATCATACGTCATATCCACTTCAGCATACGTCATATCCATTCCTGCATACATCATATCCATTCCAGCATATGTCATATCCATACCAGCATACGTCATATCTATTCAAGCATACATCATATCCATTCCAGCATATGTCATATCCATTCCAGCATCCCTCATATCCATTCCAGCATACGTCATATCCATTCCATCATACGTCATATCCATTCCATCATACGTCATATCCATTCCATCATACATCATATCCATTCCATCATTTGTCATATCCATTCCATCATACCTCATATCCATTCCAGCATACCTCGTATCCATTCCAGCATACCTCGTATCCATTCCAGCATACGTCATATCAATTCTAGCATATGTCATATCCATTCCATCATACCTCATATCCATTCCAGCATACCTCATATCCATTCCAGCATATGTCATATCCATTCCATCATACGTCATATCCATTCCTTCATACCTCATATCAATTCTAGCATACATCATATCCATTCCATCATACCTCATATCCATTCCAGCATACCTCATATCCATTCCAGCATATGTCAGATCCATTCCATCATACGACATATCCATTCCATCATACCTCTTCTCCATTCCAGCATACAGCATATCCATTTCAGCATACGTCATATCCATTCCATCATACGTCATATCCATTCCGTCATACGTCATATCCATTCCATCATACGTCATATCCATTGCAGCATACGTCACATCCATTGCAGCATACATCATATCCATTTCAGCATACGTCATATCCATTCCATCATATGTCATATCCATTCCCGCATACCTCATATCCATTCCAGCATACGTCATATCCATTCCAGCATACTTCATATCCATTCAGCATACGTAATATCCATTCCAGCATACCTCATATCCATTCCAGCATACGTCACATCCATTCCAGCATTCCTCATATTCATTACAGCATACTTCATATCTATTCCAGCATACGTCATATCCATTCCAGCATACGTCATATCCATACCAGCATACATCATATCCATTCCAGCATACGTCATATCCATTCCAGCATACGTCATATCCATTCCAGCATACGTCATATCCATAACAGCATACATCATATCCATTCCAGCATATGTCATATCCATTCCAGCATACGTCACATCCATAACAGCATACATCATATCCATTCCAGCATATGTCATATCTTTCCAACCATTCTTCATTTTCAGCATATCTCATATCCATTCCAGCATACGTCAAATGTCTTCCAGCATACGTCATATCCATTCCAGCATACGTCATATCAATTCTAGCATACGTCATATCCATTCCATCATACCTCATAGCCATTCCATCATACCTCATATCCCTTTCAACATACCTCATATCTATTCCAGCATACATCATATCCATTTCAGCATACGTCATATCCATTCCAGCTTACGTCATATCCATTCCGCATACGTCTTATCCATTCCAGCATACGTCATATCCATTCCAGCATACGTCATATCCATTCCATCATACCTCATATCCATTCCATCATACGTCATATCCATTCCAACATATGTCATATCCATTTCAGCATACATCATATCCATTCCATCATATGTCATATCCATTCCATCATACCTCATATCCATTCCAGCATACGTCATATCCATTCCAGCATACCTCATGTCCTTTCCAACATATGTCATATCCATTCCAGCATACCTCATATCCATTCCATCATAGGTCATATCCATTCCATCATAACTCATATCCATTCCAGCATACATAATTTCCAGTGCAGCATACCTCATATCCATTCCAGCATACGTCATATCCATTTCAGCATACATCATATCCATTCCAGCATACGTCATATCCATTTCAGCAAACGTCATATCCATTCCAGCATACGTCATATCCATTTCAGCATACGTCATGTCCATTCCAGCATACGTCACGTCCATTTCAGCATACGTCATGTCCATTTCAGCATACATCATGTCCATTCCAGCATACGTCATGTCCATTCCAGCATACGTCACGTCCATTTCAGCATACGTCACATCCATTTCATCATACCTCATATCCATTCCATCATACGTCACGTCCATTCCAGTATACGTCATATCCATTTCAGCATACGTCATATCCATTTCAGCATACGTCATGTCCATTTCAGCATACGTCATGTCCATTTCAGCATACGTCATGTCCATTTCAGCATACATCATGTCCATTCCAGCATACGTCATGTCCATTCCAGCATACGTCACGTCCATTTCAGCATACGTCACATCCATTTCATCATACCTCATATCCATTCCATCATACGTCACGTCCATTCCAGTATACGTCATATCCATTTCAGCATACGTCATGTCCATTTCAGCATACGTCATGTCCATTTCAGCATACGTCATGTCCATTCCAGCATACGTCATGTCCATTCCAGCATACGTCACGTCCATTTCAGCATACGTCACATCCATTTCATCATACCTCATATCCATTCCATCATACGTCATATCCATTCCAGCTTACGTCATATCCATTCCAGCATACGTCCTGTCCATTCCAGTCATGTCCATTCCAGCTTATGTCATATCCATTCCAGCATACGTCATATCCATTCCAGCATATGTCATACACAGAAAGCAATAACTTAGGTATATGATATATCCAGAAAGCGGTAATTTTTACTTGAGTGGCCCCTCATACACCTACAGTAAGTTATTGCTTTATAAATGTGATTTTGCGACCACAATTTAGCATATAGTGTACTATGACTGTACCATTTAAGATTTGAAATAATATGTAGATATTCTGTTTGGTCCCTATAGTGTCACTTTGTATTAGCTGCAGTAACTAATGTTGAAGTCAAATAATTGGTTATGATCACTTGCAAATTATGATCTGATGATCTCGTCGTCGATGGTCTGTTGAAGAGCGATTTGGATGCTACTCTGCATCGGCGCAATCCAATACACACAATTGTGTTCCCACCACACCCACATACACGGACGCACACTTTCACACATATGTATAGATGCATACACATAGACGATCGCATGTGTATCCTCATACATACACACAGACGCTTTTATGCGTACACACATATACACAGTTGCTATTACAATATATAGATGGACAACGCACTTTAGTGAATAAAATATAAACACACACACAGCGCATTTTTGCACTGTACACAACACATGCCCACAGCGCACATTTTGCGCTGCGTTCAGACGCACAACACATACTGGCAAATTCATGTAAATATTACACATCTTACAAATGTAAGCAGATATGCAAAGGTTCCCAAGCATGAAGGTTAATATTGAGGGTTTTGTTAGCCAATAATTAGGTTGCAAAATGTATGTATTTGATATTAAAGGTATAGAACATCGTAGATATGTCATGTTTAGCATTATACTGACACCATGTTTATTTGCAGTCTTCCGGTCCAATCAGCAAGGGAGTCGCATCATGCGCCCGCAAGATATGGCTTATAGGGAGATATTGGTTAGATATTGTCACTCTGGGCCTGATGCAAACCCGCTCACGAGCGAAGGACGCTCACAAGCGGGTTGACGGTGGCCGAATGCGCATGTGCACGATGGAGCTAGCTCCGTCGTGCGCATGCGCGAGACTTGGTGAGCGACGAGGAATTCGTCACTCGGGGTCTCACACCAAAGGCGGCGTGCTGTCGATGGTGACTGACAGCACGCCCCCTTTGGTGGGCGTGCCGTGGGCGTGGCTGCCAGGTGGAGGCGTTCCCATGGGAACGCCTACCATCTGAGTCCGGCCCCACTGACATCACTAGTGATGTCAGTGGGAGTGATTTTGGCTCTGATAGAGCCAAAATCACTCCAGGGCTTGCGGTTTCCAAGTCCCTACTGCAGGGTCTCGTTGCAAGCCCGATGGTCGTGATGGTCTTGACCATCGCGCCCATCATCATTGACGCACGCATAGCTGTGGGTTGTAATCCACAGCTATGTGAGCGTCCAAGAGGCCGCTCCATTTTTAGGGAGGAGGGCCCTGATTCAGAGCGAGCGCTCTGGTCAGAGCGTTTGGCTCTGAATCAGGCCCTCTGTATGTTGTGTCTTAGCTAGATTCAACCAGTTGTTTGGTGGGAAAACTGCATAAAGAGACATTTGGAGAATGAAGCCATACCCCTAGTGACACAGGGAGTCATTCAGACCCACTCGCGAGCGGCTGTCCGCTCGCAAGTGGGTCGATGGTCCCCAATGTGCATGCGCACGATGGATCGAGCTCCATCGTGCGCATGCGCGAGACCCGATGAGCGAAGGACTTTCCTTCGCTCGGAGTGTCTCATCAAAGGGGGCGTGCTGTCGATAGTGACTGACAGCACGCCCCCTTTGGTGGGCGTGCCGAGGGGGTGGCTGCCAGACGGAGGCGTTCCCAAGGGAACGCCTACCGTCTGAAGCCGGCCCCACTGACATCACTAGTGATGTCAGTGGGAGTGATTTTGGCTCTGATAGAGCCAAAATCACTCCTGGCCTTGTGGTTGAAAAACCCAACCGCAGGCTTTTACTCGCAGTTCTGATGGTCGCGATGGTCAAGACCATCGCGACCTTCATTTTGCACGCGCGTATATGCTGTGGGTGGTGACCCACAGCTATACGAGCGTCCAGGAGGACGCTCCATATTAATGGAGTTGGGCCCTGATTCAGAGCGAGCGCTCTGGTCAGAGCGTCCGGCTCTGAATGAGGGCCACAGTATGAACTGACCAATAACAAAGATCATCCAGAAGAATGAACCAATGAAGACCTGCAAACTAGCTCCTTTGTTTATGTAAGATTCTGTGAGGTATATAGCTTGCTTCCCGACCCCAGTCTACAGCCATTCTTTTGGATGACCACAGACCTCTGGATTGACGACTGTAGACTGGGACCAGTGCGCATGCGTATATATTGAGCTGTACCTTGTAATATACTTGCTTCTTTGCACTAATTGTTTAGATCAAAGCGCGTATTACTTTTTATTGAATAATATAACTTTTTGTGCTTTGAAATCACAATTGGACTGGAAAGCAATTATTTCTTTAGTGACTCGCAGCGCTAAAAAGCAACTAGCGATTAAGGGGTATCAATACTAAATATTTTTTACTTATGTAGTTATAAAGCAGAATGTGATAGTAAAGAGTTAGGATTTGGGTAGAGACAACGCAATTTACTTTTATTGGTTAGAAGCAACTTACTGTACACCCACAAACACCCCGACTTATATACAGACACTCCAATTGTAAGACTCACATAGCACTATATAGTATGTAGTTGGCATCCCAACATCCGTTCAGAATCTCGGTACCAGTATCCAGCTGTCTGCACCCTTACAATAAGTATTGGGGATAGGGGAGGGTTAGGATTAGGCTGTCTGGAGGTGTAGGTTTATGGTCAGGCACTCTGGGGTAGGGTTTGGTTTAGGCTGCAGGGGAGAGGGTTAGGTTTAGGCTGCAGGGGAGAGGGTTAGGTTTAGGCTGCAGGGGAGAGGGTTAGGTTTAGGCTCTGGGTAGGGAGGGTTAGGTTTAGGCTGCAGGGGGAGGGTTAGGTTTAGGCTGCAGGGGGAGGGTTAGGTTTAGGCTGCAGGGGGAGGGTTAGGTTTAGGCTCTGGGTAGGGAGGGTTAGGTTTAGGCTGCAGGGGGAGGGTTAGGTTTAGGCTGCAGGGGGGAGGGTTAGGTTTAGGCTCCGGGTAGGGAGGGTTAGGGTTATGGTAATGTAATGTAAACAGGAACAAAATAGCTGTTTCCTTTATTTTTAAGGAATTCAAAACTGAACCCAAACCAAAACACTTGAGGGTGGTTATTGCCAAAACACGATGATGACTTAGAACACAAAACAAAAACTCAGGGGTCTGCGCACATCTCTAGTTTTTAGATCCGATTTCCACACTTGGCGATAAGACCTGAGTCAGGACTCATTCTAATCTGAGTTCCAACGTTCGAATGTGTTCTGTTCTCAGTTATACAGAATCGCTCATCTCTATGTAGAACCTTTCCTGCTTTATATCATCTGTATGTTTCTCTGTAGTTATATCATTTATCATTTATTAATGTGTTATACTAAATATATAACTGCATATATATTGGAGGCATGAGACAGTGGTGGCAGCTTACACATGGAGGTAGTGTATATACCTATATACTGTATATAACGCATCACTACTGACTGCGAGCGCTCACTGCCGCAACCTATTCCTATAAACAAATGATACCCCCAGCAAGCCAGGGACACAATACAGACAAGACGGAGTAATGGATCTATTCATTACAATCACATACATGTGACCATCCTCAGGATAGACATGTACATGTACAACACGTATGTTACTGTGTAATGTGTGATAATGCTATGTAGCAAGTTTATGTGACACAATGTAATCAGAATCCCCACTTAGTGGTGAGGTGTAAACCGGCATCAGTGCTCATGCAGGATGGTAATAGTCTGGGGACAGTGTGTTGTGTCGCCCTAGTCCGTCAAAATACAGCAATAAGTATTAGAAAAGCAGTGTGCAACTGCGCAGTCTCCAGCAATATCAATCGCCAAGGGATACTTTGTTTCCCCTACCAAGATGGCCACCAATACTATACCTGGGCATGCACGGCAGCATCTTGTTCACTGTGTATGAGCGATACAGTGGAGGATGGCTGCATTTCCTTAGCTCCTGAGACCTCAGACATGTACACGAATTTCACCAAACTGTTACCACAATACCTGAGACAGTCATTGGCTGGTTGAGCTGCCTATCCCCGCTCCCCTACAAGCTCCACTACAAGCTCACCTATCAGCTCCCCTACAAGCTCTGATACAAGCTCGCCTACAAGCTCACCTACCAGCTCCCCTACAAGCTCTGATACAAGCTCCCCTACAAGCTCACCTATCAGCTCCCCTACAAGCTCTGATACAAGCTCCCCTACAAGCTCACCTACCAGCTCCCCTACAAGTTCTGATACAAGCTCCCCTACAAGCTCACCTATCAGCTCCCCTACAATCTCCCCTACAAGCTCACCTACCAGCTCCCCTACAAGCTCTCTACAAGCTCTGATACAAGCTCCCCCACAAGCTCCCGTACAAGCTCCCCTATATGCTCCCCTACATGCTCCTCTACAATCTCTGCTACAAGTTCCCCTACAAGCTCCCCTACAAGCTCACTACAAGCTCCCTTATAAGCTTCCCCATAAGCTCCCCTACAAGCTCCCCTACAAGCTCCCTTACAAGCTCCCCTACAAGCTCCCCCATAAGATCCCCTACAAGCTCCCCTACAAGCTCCCCTACATGCTCTCCTACATGCTCCCCTACATTCTCCCCTACATGATATCCTACAAACTCTCCTACAAGATCCCTACAAGCTCCTCTACTAGCTCTGCTAAAAGATCCCCTACATGCTCCCTGACAAGCTACCCTACAAGCTCACATAGATACTCCACTACATGCTCCACTACAAGATCCCCTACATGCACCCCTACATGCTCCCCTACAAGCTCCACTACATGGTCCCCTATAATCTCCCCTACATGCTACCCTACATGATCCCCTACAAGTACCACTACAAGCTCCAATACAAGCTCCCTTTTAAGCTCCTGTAAAAGCTCCCCTACATGCTCCCCTACATGCTCCCCGACAATATTCAGTAAATGTTCCCCTACATGCTCCCCTACAAGCTCCAATACAAACTCTCCTACAATCTCCCCCACAAGCTCCCCTACATGCTCTCCTACATGCACCCCTACATGCTCCCCTACATGATATCCTACAAACTCCCCTGCAAGATCCCTACAAGCTCCTCTACAAGTTCTGCTAAAAGATCCCCTACATGCTCCCTGACAAGCTCCCCTACAAGCTCCCATAGATACTCCCCTACATGCTCCACTACAAGATCCCCTACATGCACCCCTACATGCTCCCCTACAAGCTCCACTACATGGTCCCCTATAATCTCCCCTACATGCTACCCTTCATGCTCCCCTACAAGCACCACTACAAGCTCCGATACAAGCTCCCTTTTAAGCTCCCGTAAAAGCTCCCCTACATGCTCCCCGACAAGCTTCAGTAAATGCTCCCCTACATGCTCCCCTACAAGCTCCAATACAAACTCTCCTACAATCTCCCCCACAAGCTCCCATAGATACTCCCCTACATGCTCCACTACAAGATCCCCTACATGCACCCCTACATGCTCCCCTTCAAGCTCCACTACATGGTCCCCTATAATCTCCCCTACATGCTACCCTACATGTTCCCCTACAAGCACAACTACAAGCTCCGATACAAGCTCCCTTTTAAGCTCCCATAAAAGCTCCCCTACATGCTCCCTTACATGCTCCCCGACAAGCTTCAGTAAATGCTCCCCTACAAGCTCCAATACAAACTCTCCTACAATCTCCCCCACAAGCTCCCCTACATGCACCCCTACATGCTCCCCTACAAGGTCCCCTACAAACTCCCCTGCAAGATCCCTACAAGCTCCTCTACAAGCTCTGCTAAAAGATCCCCTACATGCTCCCTGACAAGCTACCCTACAAGCTCCCATAGATACTCCCCTACATGCTCCACTACAAGATCCCCTACATGCACCCCTACATGGTCCTCTATAATCTCCCCTACATGTTCCCCTACAAGCTCCCCTACAAGCTCCCATACAAGCTACCCTACATGCTCCCCTACAAGCACCACTACAAGCTCCAATACAAGCTCCCTTTTAAGCTCCCGTAAAAGCTCCCCTACATGCTCCCCCTACATGCTCCCCGACAAGCTTCAGTAAATGCTCCCCTACATGCTCCCCTACAAGCTCCTGTACATGCTCCCCTACAAGCTCCAATACAAACTCTCCTACAATCTCCCCCACAAGCTCCCCTACAAGCTCCCCTACATGCTCTCCTACATGCACCCCTACATGCTCCCCTACAAGCTCCCCTACATGATATCCTACAAACTCCCCTGCAAGATCCCTACAAGCTCCTCTACAAGCTCTGCTAAAAGATCCCCTACATGCTCCCATAGATACTCCCCTACATGCTCCCCCACAAGCTCCCCTACATGCTCCACTACATGCTCCCCTACAAGCTACCCCACAAGCTCCCCCACAAGCTGTGGACATCCAGTGTAGCAGTGACTACAGCTGTACACAATAAACCACACACTATGGACTTCCCTGGACTAGGCCGCTGGTTTGTACAAGAACAACACGGAATCATTTCCCCTCTGTTACTAGGAAGCTGCTGCCGTGGTTTAAAGAGAAGGGAGATCTGCTCAGCTCAGTACATTACATGTCACAATGGCAGGAGGAGATTGTTTTTACTGTAGTAATTGTGACTTATACATTCATCATCACTTAGGTCCATTTACTGCCAACTTATCATATTCAAGTGTAATTTATTAGTAACTGACCCATTTATCCAGCTTGTAATGCAGGAGATATCACTGTCATCTGTTATAATTGTTGCTCGATAGTGTGCGCCGTACACAGACTTAGGGGTATATTTACTATATAGTGAAGATTTTGCCCATAGCAACCAATCAGATTCTAGCTATATATGTGCTGTTATTATGCAGTAAATTAATTTGTAATTATATGACCCAGAGTGGGTGCTACTATTAGGTAACAATAATTATTTTGGGGTGAGCATTTGGGCGTGGGGCCCCCGGAGTTGCTCTGCCTGGGCCTTTTTCAGGGTATCATCACTTAATTCACATAGAAATATTTTCATCACCTTTCTATTTGTTTGTCTATTATTTATGTAATTTAAATTTTCTCTCATTATATTAACATTTATTGATTTATCTTTACACATCTATACTTTACACTTCACTATCACCATTCTTCCCTTTTTGTGTGATGCCCTGGGGATGGTCTTTGGCTGGATTATTATTGGGGTGCCTTGTGCCTCTGACGTGAACCCGTTAATGTTAGGGACGCCAGTATAGAGGAGCCTTGATGTTGGCCTGGCGCTTATTCATATATTTGCAAATGTATGTAACTAATACCTCTGAATTTCTATTATTATGTAGGATTCAAGTATTTTTGCTGACATTGCTGCAGTGTGCTGGTGGGAAAATAACTTTTTTTCTGTAGTTCAGTGTAACCCCCGCCCTTTACAAGCACCTGTGCTATATCATTAAGCTGATCTGAGCGACCACCATACTTTTTATTTGAGATTCTACTTATTATCTGCTAGAAGGTGGTAGAGAAATGTTAAGTAGAATATTATTGGTTGTTATGGGCAACATCTCCATTTCTAAAACCATTTAGTAAGGGGACAGAGGAATTATACCATTGATAAAGTTCCAAAAAAGGTTTTTCCTGGATAATGTGAGTGTTACTGTATAGCATACTGAGATGACGTACAGCTCCCATTTCCCTTCACAATCTGCGGTTTACATGCCAGATCCCTCCCCGCTATCTCCACACTTATCATCCGGGCACTACCAGCAGCAGGAGGGCAGCGACTGTCTTATGTATATACCTGTCAACCGGGAAATACTAGCAGCAGGAGGGCAGCGACTGCCTCATGTATATACCTGTCACCTGGGCAGTACCAGCAGTAGGAGGGCAGTAACTGTCTTATGTATATACCTGTCACCGGGGCAGTACCATCAGTAGGAGGGCAGCGACTGTCTTATGTATATACCTGTCACCAGGGCAGTATCAGCAGCAGGAGGACAGTGACTGCCTTATGTATATACCTGTCACCTGGGCAGTACCAGCAGCAGGAGGGCAGTGGCTGCCTCATGTATATACCTGTTACCCGGGCAGTACCAGCAGCAGGAGGGCAGTGGCTGCCTCATGTATATACCTGTTACCCGGGCAGTACCAGCAGCAGGAGGGCAGCGGTGCCTAATGTATATATCTGTCACCTGGGCAGTACCAGCAGCAGGAGGGCAGAGGTGCCTAATGTATATACCTGTCACACGGGCAGTACCAGCAGTAGGAGGACAATGACTGCCTCATGTATATACCTGTCACCCGGGCAGTATCAGCATAAGGATGGCAGCGGCTGCCTCATGTATATACATGTCACCCGGGCAGTACCAGCAGCAGGAGGGCAGCGGCTGCCTCATGTATATACATGTCACCTGGGCAGTACCAGCAGCAGGAGGGCAGCGGCTGCCTCATCTATATACCTGTCACCCGGGCAGTACTAGCAGCAGGAGGGCAGCGGCTTCCTCTTGTATATACCTGTCACCCGGGCAGTACCAGCAGCAGGAGGGCAGCGGCTGCCTCATGTATCTACCTGTCACCTGGGCAGTACCAGCAGTAGAATGACAGCGGCTGTCTCATATATATACCTGTCACCCGGGCAGTACCAGCAGCAGGAGGGCAGTGACTGTCTCATGGATATACCTGTCACCCAGCCAGTACCAGCAGCAGGAGGGCAGCAACTGCCTCATGTATCTACCAGTCAACTTGGCAGTACCTGAAGCAGGAGGGCAGCGACTGTCTCGTGTATATACCTTTCACCCGGGCAGTACCAGCAGCAGGATGGCAGTGGCTGCCTCATGTATACACTTGACACCCGGGAAATACCAGAAGCAGGAGTAAAGCGGTTGTCTCAGGTATATACATATAACCCGGGCAGTACCAGCAGAAGGAGGGCAGCGACTGTCTCGTGTATATACCAGTCAACCGGGCAGTAAATGCAGAAGGATGCAGCGGATGCCTCATGTATATACCTGTCACCATTACCAGCAGCAGGAGGGCAGCACCAGTCTCGTGTATATACCTGTCACCCGGGCAGTACCAGCAGCAGGAGGGCAACGGCTGCCTTATGTATCTACCAGTCAACTGGGCAGTACCAGCAGCAGGAGGGCAGCAACTCTTTTGTGTATATACCTTTCACCCGGGCAGTACCAGCCGCTGGATTGCAGCGGCTGCCTCATGTATTCACTTGTCACCCGTGAAGTACCAGCAGCAGGAGGGCAGCGACTGTCTCGTGTATATACCTGTCACCCGGGCACTAAAAGCAGAAGGATGCAGCGGCTGCCTGAAGTATATACCTGTCACCATTACCAGCAGCAGGAGGGCAGCACCTGTCTCATGTATATACCTGTCACCCGGGCAGTACCAGCAGCAGGAGGGCAGCAACTGTCTCTTGTATATACCTGTCACCCAGACAGGACCAGCAGGAGGAGGGCAGCGATTGCCTCATGTTTATACCTGTCACCCGGGCATTACCAGCAGCAGGTGGGCAGCGGCTGGCTCATGTATATACCAGTCACCCGGGTAGAACCAGTAGCAGGAGGGCAGCGGCTGTCTCATCTATATACCTGTCACCCGGGCAGTACCAGCAGCAGGAGGGCAGCGACTGTCTCATGTATATACCTGTCACCATTACCAGCAGCAGGAGGGCAGCACCTGTCTCATGTATATACCTGTCACCCGGGCAGTACCAGCAGCAGGAGGGCAGCGGCTGGCTCATGTATATACCAGTCACCCGGGTAGAACCAGTAGCAGGAGGGCAGCGGCTGTCTCATCTATATACCTGTCACCCGGGCAGTACCAGCAGCAGGAGGGCAGCGACTGTCTCATGTATATACCTGTCACCATTACCAGCAGCAGGAGGGCAGCACCTGTCTCATGTATATACCTGTCACCCGGGCAGTACCAGCAGCAGGTGGGCAGCGGCTGGCTCATGTATATACCAGTCACCCGGGTAGAACCAGTAGCAGGAGGGCAGCGGCTGTCTCATCTATATACCTGTCACCCGGGCAGTACCAGCAGCAGGAGGGCAGCGACTGTCTCATGTATATACCTGTCACCATTACCAGCAGCAGGAGGGCAGCACCTGTCTCGTGTATATACCTGTCACCCAGGCAGTACCAGCAGCAGTTGGGCAGCGGCTGGCTCATGTATATACCTGTCACCTGGGTAGAACCAGTAGCAGGAGGGCAGCGGCTGCATCAAATGTATACCTGTCACCCGGCCAGTTCAGTAGAAGGAGGGCAGCGGCTGCCTCATGTATCTACCTGTCAATTGGGCAGTAACAGCAGCAGGAGGGCAGTGACTGTCTCGTGTATATACCTTTCACCTGGGCAGTACCAGCAGCTGGATGGCAGTGGGTGCCTCATGTATACACTTGTCACCCGGGCAGTACCAGCAGCAGGAGGGCTGCGGCTGCCTCATGTATTTACCTGTCACCCGGGCAGTACCAGCAGCAGGAGGGCAGCGGTGTCTCACGTATATACCTGAAACCCAGGCAGTACCAGCAGTAGTAGGGCAGCGACTGTCTCGTGTATATACCTGTCACCTGGGTATTACCAGCAGCAGGAGGGCAGCGACTGTCTCTTGCATATACTTATCACCCAGACAGGACCAGCAGCAGGAGGGCAGCGATTGCCTCATGTATATACCTGTCACCCGGGCATTACCAGCAGTAGGTGGGCAGCAGGTGGCTCATGTATATACCTGTCACCCATGTAGAACCAGTAGCAGGAGGGCAGCGGCTGTCTCATCTATATACCTGTTACCCAGGCAGTACCAACTGCAAGAGGGCAGCGGCTACCTCATGTTTATACCTAAGACCTGGGCAGTACCAGCAGCAGGAGGGCAGCAGTGCCTCATGTTTCTACCTGTCACCTGGGCAGTACCAGCAGCAGGAGGGTAGCGGCTCCTTCATGTATATTCCTGTAATCCGGGCAGTACCACCAGCAGGAGGGCAGTGGCTGCATCATGTATATACCTGTCACCCGGGCAGTACCAGCAGCAGGGCAGCGGCTGCCTCATGCATATACCTGTCACCCGGGCAGTACCAGCAGCAGGAGGGTAGCGGCTCCTTCATGTATATACCTGTAATCCAGGCAGTACCACCAGCAGGAGGGCAGTGGCTGCATCATGTATATACCTGTTACCCTGGCAGTAATAGCAGCAGCAGGGCAGCGGCTGCCTCAGGTATATACCTATCACCCGGGCAGTACCAGCAGCAGGAGGGCAGTGACTGTCTCATGTATATACCTGTCATCCGGACATTACCAGCAGCAGGATGCCAGTGGCTTCCCCATGTTTCTACCTGTCAACCCGGCAGTACCAACAGCAGGAGGCAGAAGCTGTCTCATGTATATACCTGTCACCCGGGCAGTACCAGCAACAGGAGGGCAGCAGCTGTCTCATGTATATACCTGTCACCCGGGCAGTACCAACAGCAGAAGGGTAGCAACTGTCTCATGTATGTACCTGTCATCCAGGCAGAACCAGCAGCATGAGGGCAGCGGCTGTCTCACGTATATACCTGTCACCAGGGCAGTTCCAGCAGCATGAGGGCAGCGGCTGTCTCATGTATATACCTTTCACCCGGGCAGTACCAGTAGAAGGAGGGCAGCGACTGTCTCATGTACATACCTGGAGAGTTTAGTGATCCTGGACACACTTCCATAAATCTGTCTCCGCTGAGCAGTGGGTATAAACCATAAATATCACACATCACATTATGATCATGAGGAATAGGCCTAATAATGTGCATCTAATGACATTATCCAACGTGGGGGTAATGCTGTGGTGTCGGACATATTAATAGCTTTTATTTATATTGTGACACAAAATGTTCTCATCGATGTTCAGAGTAATACCAAACATTTCACATTAACAGGGTCCCATTTATCAAAGATACATATGACCTCATTCAGACCGGGTGTCAAGTGCTGAGCGCTCATAACAGGGTCAATGTTTGCCCACTGGGCATGCGCACGTCGGAGCCGGCTCTGACGTACGCATGCGTGAGACCTGGCTAGCAATGGGTGCTCTGTCGCTACAGGTCTCGCACCAAAGGGGGCGAACTGTCGATGGTGAATGACATCTCACTTCATTTGGGAGGCAAGCAGGGGGGGTGGTCAGCCAAATGGAGGCGTTCCCAACAGAACACTTGCCATTTGGGGGTGGCCCCACTGACATCAGCAGGAAGCTCCCTGGGGCTTCCGGTTGCCGAGACCCAACCTTAGGGTTCTCGTTGCAAGCCCCGATGGTCTCGATGGACTTGACCATCAACCTGGTCACTTGCTAGAGCTGTTGATGGTAACCCACAGCTTAGCTAGAGACCATGAAGCTGCACTTCACAACACAAGTGGCAACCCTCATTCAGAGTGACCGCTTCTATCTAGCGATCAACTCTGAATGAGGGCCATAATCCCTTTATCACTCGCTAATGGGGTTACATCCTCCTTTCAGTATTCACCATACAGCGGTAATATAAGATCACAGCTGTTTGTCACTGTACAAGCGCTAATGCCATCTTTACATGGCGAGAATGATATGACCCCCCCCTACCGGTAATGGTGTCCTAGCAGTGTCCTCTCCGGCTTCAGTGGACTGAACTGCGATCCTTACTGAATCAGGCCCTCAGAGTGATGTTCTACTCGAATGGAGGACTTGACATTAAGTGTTCTCACTATTCTGACCAGCCCAACAGGTCCTGAAACCCCTAATTACTACTGTTATGGGAAGCCAGAATGCCCTGTGATGAGGAGGGTGGTAGATATCTGCCCCTGGCAGGAATAGACCCTCATAATTTATTACTTTCCTAAAACATCTGGTGGACTTTTGAATCTTGGGTGGCTCTCCTGGATGCCCAGAAAAGTAGGTAAAAACTCCTGGGGCCCCTTACTGCCACCCATTTCCTGAGTGCAGGTGGCAGTATGGGTGACTTGTTCATGAGGTTGGTGATGAATTGCTTCATGGTGGCCTCTTCCCTGATTTACAATGTTGGCAATTACAGCTGTATGTATAAAAGGAGGTGGAAGGGGACAGCGAAGATGCCGCAACCATGTATTACAGGCAGGACTCAGCTCTGGGCTGTCTGGTGAGACTCAGTGCCACGCAATAAAGCCCCACTTGTCCATACAAAGGAGCCTGATTTCCCCAGAGACACTTCTTGGTTTATCATCTTAAAGTCTTCTTTATTTGCCTTAAGTTTCAGCCCAATTGGCACTTCTGGTGAAGTGTGGTGCCGGCACACTGGCGCGTTAAATAGAGCTAAGAACTAGAGCTGAGCTACAGGAGGCTCAGGAGATGCATCTGCTATGGAATCCATAAGTGGGGCAACTCCTAAGCTGGCACCAACACCCACTGTGCAGGCTAGAGCTTCATCACTGGTACACTACCCACATTATAAGGTTGGGGGTCTGCTCCTTGGAACAAGATCAGGGATGTCATGCACAGAGAATAAATAGTTTGCCCACTGTACACCCCCTTCTAGCCATACTGTGTAGTAATATTGCTGTAATGTGCATTTGTGTGTGCATTGTAATTTTGTAATGAATGACATCATTTTGTATGTATTATTATATGTCACCAGGCAGGGTGCCCACACTGCCATTGTGATGCCTATGTGTGATACCCCCAATCTTGGGAGTATCACTAATGGGTACCTGCTTTTGTGATACATTGTAAATGTGTTTTTATAAAGTATATTGGCATTGACATGCCCCATTATATGCCATCTGGATATTCTCTATGCCCCCCCTGGACTTATGGACTACTCCCTGCTATGGACTAGTGATATAGGTGGGGCACGAGGCCAGGACTTCCCCACTTGATTGAAGAGGGGAGCCCAGCTTTCCCTCCTGCAATAACATGGCCAGTGACTGTTTTGTAGCACGCGTGCCTGGCAGGAAGAACAGCCAGCTTGTGCCAAGTACCCAGAAGGAGTCTTCAAACGAAGCTGCACAGCTGACTCTGAGGAGAGTCCTGAAGTGGCCAAGTACAGTGCAGTGTCCGTGTGCTCACCTGTGGGGCGGAGGAAATCGCTGTTGGGAGTCAGAGGAGTGGGGTGAGCCCATTGCTAACTGGAAAGCAGCAGCGGAGTATGACATAAGAAGATCGGTGCCTGCTGGGAGAGTAGGCGGGCTAGAGCTATATCAAAGGTGGGCTGTGGGAGGTCCAAGTGGTGGAGGCTGCTCCAGAGAAGGGAGGATCCCTCTACCCTGCTGTCTGTGCAAGCTTCCAGAGAGGCCTGTAATAAACAAACACCTACACAAAGTTGCATTATATTGGTGCTACCCTTCAGCCAGGTTAGCTGAACATTTAGTGAAGAGAAGGGACAACTATTGTGCCACTGAGCTTCAGTGTTAATAAACTCTTTGGATAATTCCCTCAGGCAGTAATAGCCTTATAGACAGAATATAGACTGCGATCATCTACTGTCAGCATTAGACTCACCACTCAGTCAAGAACCCCCTCCCTCCGTCCGTGTGGGGAGTGTATAAGCTCCATAGTTCTGTCAATCAAACAAAGCCAAATTATCCTCCTATACTAAAGCACCAGCATATTGCAGAAAAGTTGCAGTTATAAAAGCAGGGATTATTTCCTAGACTGGTCACTGGTTAGCTGTAACTTACTGTCACAGATGCCCGCTATCGACATAAAGTATTAGCTGAAATTATCTTAATTGCAGCCAGCATGTGAGAGCAGGAAGTCTAAAATACTTATCAGGGTGGGTAATAGTGACAGTACAGCTGCCCCTACAGTTCAGAAAGCCATACAGGAAAAGATACCTAGAGAGTGTCTGGACACAGGAATTACTCACAGCCAGCGCCCTGTTGCCCTAGGAGTTACCATACTGTAACAAATACTAATTATCATCTGCATAGAGAGCGTATCCTCACTGAACTCAGCAAAGCCAGTACCAGAGCAGTAATATTGCAACAGTGTTGACAGTGCAAAGCTGTGTTTATAGGTAAGCAGGGATCTGCAAATGATTCCGATGCAGATAAGCGCTGTAGTATTGTGGGGATAGTGTGTAAGAGTTGTTCGGCTATCTGTAGTACACATGAAAGGAAGTAATGATTAGTGTGTCAGGGGACAGTGACTTCAGGAAAACGCAGGGTTAAAGGTGGAATTTCAAGACAAGGGAGGTCCAAGGGGCATGGAAGGGGTGGCGACTTGGAAGGACAAAAGGCTGATGTACAGATCCAGCATCCTCTTTTACAAGAGATCACGTGGGACAGGATAAGTACCAATCGCTGGGGCCTAGTTTGGGCTGATTGTTTAAATATCCCTTGTGGGCTTACACTGTTTTCTCTAGGGGTTTAATCCTTACCTCTGCATTCTAAGCTGCCCTACCACATTTCTCAGCTTTCATTTCCGTACCTTCCAGCTCTCACCCCTTTCCAAAAAAAAAAAAAAGAAAGAAACCTTTAAAAACATTTAGGGCCTGATTCAGACCCACTCGCGAGCGGCTGTCCGCTCGCAAGTGGGTCGATGTTATGCACTGAGCATGCGCACGACGGAGGGAGCTCCGTCGTGCGCATGCGCCAGACGCGACGAGCGAAGGAAAGTCCTTCGCTCATTGTGTCCGATCAAAGGGGGCGTGCTGTCAATGTTGATTGACAGCACGCCCCCTTTGGTGGGCGTGCCGGGGGCGTTCCCACGGGAACGCCTCCCGTCAGAAGCCGGCCCACTGACATCACTAGTGATGTCAGTGGGAGTGATTTTGGCTCTGATAGAGCCAAAATCACTCCGGAGCTTGCGGTTGAAAACCTCAACCGCAGGCTCCGGTTCGCAATTTCGATGGTCGCGATGGTCTCGACCATCGCGGCCATCACAAAGCACGCTTGTATAGCCTGTGGGTGGTGACCCACAGCTATACGAGCGTCCAGGAGGACGCTCCATGAAAATGGTGCCCGGCCCTCATTCAGAGCGTGCGCTCTGCTCAGAGCGTACGGCTATGAATGAGGGCCTTAGTCTCTCCCTCTACTTTTCATCCCATAACCCCTGTCTCTTTCTTCATACCTATTGAATACTGTCGTACCTTATCTGGGTTCTTTGCATCTTGTAACATCAATTGCTGTTGTTTCATAATCGCTGCATATCGTATTTTAAATTGTTATAAGTTAGAGTTTGCATTTGGTAACATCAATTGCTGCATGATTGTTATATAATCGCTGCATATCGTATTTTAAATTGTTAAATTGAGTTTAAGTTGTTGGGATTGGTTTTGCATTGGTTTTGCATTTGGAACATAGGGCCTGATTCAGAGCTGGACGCTATTTGTGCTCGCTCGTCAAGAAAATAGGGGTGGCTATTCAAATGAACCGTTCGCTGTTTGCGGGCTGTTCACGCCTCTAGGTCTGAACGAGCGTACAAAACTTGCGGTCGTTTTTTGGGAAACTACGCCCCCTGGCCACTCGCATCCTACGTCATATCCGCTATTTATTAGATTAATCGAGTACATCGAACAGGGTATGAGCTGCTCACTATTCTTGTGGTTGGTTTTTGCTACCACAATTTTGCGAGCAGTTCTGGCTATAAAATAGCCCAGTGACGTGGTCAATGACGCTGCTGTTTTAAATATTCACACCCATAAAACGCCCGTTTTGACCTTTAAGCACGTCTGCGATCGGATCTCCACTCCCCGTTTTCAAGCACCTTCCCCTGTTACCACCCACATACGCCTCCTCCTGTCACTCAAATTATCAGGCATTCGCTATTTTGCGAGCACATGAATTTCGGCCGCACTGAGTGGTTCACGCATGCGTATAACGATCCGTACGCATGCGCAGTTGGGCAAACATCGCTCTGAGCGAACGAGCAGCCACTTGCGTCCGGCTCTGAATCAGGGCCATAAATCGCTGCATGTATTGTTATATAAATGCTGTGCATTAGAATTTGAATTGTTAAACTAAGGTTTGCATTGTGCAACAACAATCGGTGCACATATGATTGAGAATCGCTGTATATCATAGTAAATGTAGTAAAACTATGGGTCAGATTAAGTTCCCTTTAACAGCCCTTACCATAAATGCCCCATCCCCCGACTGCCTTGTGCTCTCTGGTTTCACTGTCCCAGTTTGTCAGGCCATTTCCCCAAGCAACTGGGAGCCCCCTCTGCTGCATTTAATAGGAAGTAGGTGCAACTCCCCAACATTCTGTTTCGCTAAACTATTTCATAAAAACAACCAGCCTAATGACATTGGCCCGGCGAGGCCCATCCATTATACACTTTATAACAAAAACTGAGCCCTCCTGAGCAGGGAAATTGCTTCAGGCCAGCATTCAGTTTGTTCATTCACCAAGTTTCTGCCACATATATTTAGTTTTGTCCCCATCACCCCCCTTTTCTAAATAATTAGTAATTTGAGGTAGCTGTATATCTATTTGACTTATCGCCCGCTCTGTCCTCACCTATCTGTGGCTTGCTTTTCAAATGTCTGATAACAATATAAAGTATGTGGTCTTCTCTTCTGTTTTCTTGTAAGCAAAAAGACCCCCCTGTGTCCTTCCTTTGTTCATAACAACACACACTAATTTGAAGTCCTGAGTCTGGCATATTCGTGACAGTTTTCTACCCTAATGATTCTGCGCATGCTTTCTTTGGTCCCTATTTTCTGCTCTCTTGCGAACAATGTGGATTTTTCTTTGAATTCCTTAAAAATCTAAATTGTGCCTTTGTAGTCTCGTATGCATAGTTAACCAGGGCTTAGTAATCTGCCATATATGGTTTGACAAACAGCAATTGGCAGATGTTAAAAGAAGGGCCATGGCTTCATGGGGAAGGGCAAAGGAAGAGACAGGGGAGGCCAGGAGATGCTGGGGATATAGAGGGACATAATATAGTGCACCTGAGAGAGGGCCATGGCCTCATGGGGAAGGGCCAGGGAAGAGATAGGGGAGGCCAGGAGATGCTGGGGATATAGAGGGACATAATATAGTGCACCTGAGAGAGGGCCATGACCTCATGGGGAAGGGCCAGGGAAGAGATAGTGAGGCCAGGAGATGCTGGGGATAAATAGGGACATAATATAGTGCACCTGAGAGAGGGCCATGGCCTCAGGGAGAAGGGCCAGGGAAAAGATAGGAGAGGCCAGGAGATGCTGGGGATAAATAGGGACATAATATAATGCACCTGAGAGAGGGCCATGGCCTCATGGGGAAGGGCCAGGGAAGAGATAGGGGAGGCCTGGAGATGCTGGGGATATAGAGGGACATAATATAGTGCACCTGAGAGAGGGCCATGGCCTCATGGGGAAGGGCCAGGGAAGAGATAGGGGAGGCCAGGAGATGCTGGGGATATAGAGGGACATAATATAGTGCACCTGAGAGAGGGCCATGACCTCATGGGGAAGGGCCAGGGAAGAGATAGTGAGGCCAGGAGATGCTGGGGATAAATAGGGACATAATATAGTGCACCTGAGAGAGGGCCATGGCCTCAGGGAGAAGGGCCAGGGAAAAGATAGGAGAGGCCAGGAGATGCTGGGGATAAATAGGGACATAATATAATGCACCTGAGAGAGGGCCATGGCCTCATGGGGAAGGGCCAGGGAAGAGATAGGGGAGGCCTGGAGATGCTGGGGATATAGAGGGACATAATATAGTGCACCTGAGAGAGGGCCATGACCTCATGGGGAAGGGCCAAAAAGAGATAGGGGAGGCCAGGAGACGCTGGGGATAAATAGGGACATAATATAGTGCACCTGAGAGAGGGACATGGCATCATGGGGAAGGGTCAGGGAAGAGATAGGGGAGGCCAGGAGATGCTGGGGATAAATAGGGACATAATACAGTGCACCTGGGAGAGGGCCATGGCTTCATGGGGAAGGGCCAGGGAAGAGATAGTGAGGCCAGGAGATGCTGGGGATAAATAGGGACATAATATAGTGCACCTGAGAGAGGGCCATGGCTTCATGGTGAAGGGCCAGGGAAGAGATAGGGGAGGCCAGGAGATGCTGGGGATAAATAGGGACATAATATAGCGCACCTGAGAGAGGGCCATGACCTCATGGGGAAGGGCAAGGGAAGAGATAGGAGAGGCCAGGAGATGCTGGGGATAAATAGGGACATAATATAGTGCACCTGAGAGAGGGCCATGGCCTCATGGGGAAGGGCCAGGGAAGAGATAGGGGAGGCCTGGAGATGCTGGGGATATAGAGGGACATAATATAGTGCACCTGAGAGAGGGCCATGACCTCATGGGGAAGGGCCAGGGAAGAGATAGTGAGGCCAGGAGATGCTGGGGATAAATAGGGACATAAAATAGTGCACCTGAGAGAGGGCTATGGCCTCATGGGGAAGGGCCAGGGAAGAGATAGGAGAGGCCAGGAGATGCTGGGGATAAATAGGGACATAATGTAGTACACCTGTGAGAGGGCCATGGCCTCATGGGGAAGGGCCAGGGAAGAGATAGGGGAGGCCAGGAGATGCTGGGGATAAATAGGGACATAATATAGTGCACCTGAGAGAGGGCCATGGCCTCATGGGGATGGGCCAGGGTAGAGATAGGGGAGGCCAGGAGATGCTGGGGATAAGCAGGGACATAATATAGTGCACCTGAGAGAGGGCCATGGCCTGATGGGGAAGGGCCAGGGAAGAGATAGGGGAGGCCAGGAGATGCTGGGAATAAATAGGGACATAATATAGTGCACCTGAGAGAGGGCCATGGCCTCATGGGGAAGGGTCAGGGAAGAGATAGGGGAGGCCAGGAGATGCTGGGGATAAATAGGGACATAATATAGTGCACCTGAGAGAGGGCCATGGCCTCATGGGGAAGGGCCAGGGAAGAGATAGGGGAGGCCAGGAGATGCTGGGGATAAATAGGGACATAATATAGTGCACCTGAGAGAGGGCCATGGCCTCATGGGGAAGGGCCAGGGAAGAGATAGGGGAGGCCAGGAGATGCTGGGGATAAATAGGGACATAATATAGTGCACCTGAGAGAGGGCCATGGTCTCATGGGGAAGGGCCAGGGAAGAGATAGGAGAGGCCAGGAGATGCAGGGGATAAATAGGGACATAATGTAGTGCACCTGAGAGAGGGCCATGGCCTCATGGGGAAGGGCCAGGGAAGAGATAGGGGAGGCCAGGAGATGCTGGGGATGAAATAAGAGGAAGCTACAAGCAAGAATGAAAATAAACAGAAATATGAGAGGCCCAAACAGTGCCCCCTGACCTGTGGTGCCCTGTGCGATGGCACCGGCCGCACTACACCCTAGCTACGGCCCTCACTGAGAGACACGCATGGGTCAGTGCATATATGTAGGAATAATTAAATACTGTAGGCATGTTGCTATGTTATTGTGTCAATTATATAGGTAAGCTTATATATGAATATGTGCATGTATGTGTAGGTAGGTATATTGTAGTTGCATATATATGGGTGGGTATATATACAATTTTAAATTAGGTACATGGGGATATACATGTTTATGTGCACGGGCACATATGTTCAAATCTAGTGGAATGTAAGGGTATGCTTGCGGGTGTATATATATATATATATATATATATATGCTAGTAGGAAGCCATATGTACATAGATATAGAAATGTACACATATAGATAGAAGTTAGGCACTTAGGTATGTGTATAGATGGGTATACATATATAGATAGGTGTGGGTATATTCCTGGGCACAGCAAAGTGGAGACACATCATAGGCTAGATAAATTTAATATGTGGCTGCTTATGCACGAAGACTGGTGCAGTCCAAACCCTAATCTTTCTGCCTCCTCAGGTGAGGTGCAGGACAATGTACAGAAGCGGCTTAGCCTCGGATGACTCAAGAACAGAGACCTGGAATCGGGGTAGTAGCCGGTCCTCAACAGTGGCGTAAGTTCATCCCAGACGCCCAGAGTCAAGTTCTAATTTGGTGCCCCCCCTGTCACAGCTGCTGACACTGCAATGTAGCAATTTGCATGCAGACAGTCTATAGATAGACGAAGGCAGCAGCTGACTGTCTTACATGGAGCTCTCCACTAGTGTATTGTGACTTCTCAGGTGCCTGGAGGGGTGCCAAGTATTGGGCGGCCGTGACGGTACACTCTGGGTGCATAGTTACAGCCCTAAGTGGGGTGAATATGTTGTGGACAATGGAGGAGGTGCCCCTTCAGAGCTGGAGCCCGGCGGCAGGCGCCTCCATTGTCTTCCATAGTTCTGCCCCTGGTCCTCAATCCTGGCTGGCTCATGGGGTCACATGCTGGCAGCATATTTCCCATTGTAGATTTTGAGTATGATAATGTGCAAATCTTGGATTTGTACGTATTGCCTGGGTATATAAACTCTGATAACAAAACTCGGTCTAGGAAAGCTCATGTGCTTGGTGTTCCACAGAGTGCAGAACAGGCACAAATGCATGAGTACAGTGTCAGTAGTAAGGGTTAGATATTGGGGCCAAACAGAAGATGCCAAAGCAAGCAGACCTCATCCCTATACATCACTTCCTCTTACTTAGGTCTTACTTAAGTTTACCAGCCCCCTGCTTTCCTTTGGTGGGCAGGCTACATATTTAGCTTAGCCACAGTGTTTATCCACTGACTCCCCATTTACAGGCTGCTGTGGGCTGGAGGATTCTCCCCATCATTAAGCAGGCTCACTGTCTTGGCTGGGTATAATTTGAATCCTCACGGGACCAATGAACCCCTCATAGAAATATTGGAGCTCCCAGCTAAGATGTCCCCCCCCCTGTTCTCATCCACAGAAATCTCTACAGCTCAGCCCCTCATTCTCTGTAATAATATATGAATCAGAGTTTTCTATAATCTGATTCTCACAGCTTTGCTAACACTGACATTCTTACAAAGCAAACTGCGCAGGCAGACAGGAGTGTAAAGTAGGTGGTAAGGTCTGTCTGGTAGTGCCTATGCTCACATATAATAGAATGGGGATTAACCACAGGCTACAGTATACCAGTATATAACTGGGGTGATGTGTATCATGGTAGAAATAATCTGCCAATAGCAGTTCCAGCCCACAGTACAAACTGTGCAATCTTTGAGGGCAGCAAATGAGAGTCCTTTTTGCTTTAATAATTAATGAAAAAATCACTATGTGTACAAGAAAACATACCGAGTGTCATGGGTATGTACTATGTTGGGGCAGATAGAGGACATGTTGTCGAGATTTCAGTGGGAAAGTGTGGGTTCAGTTTCTCGATATGAATCTAGGTAAAACCAGAAGTCGAGTTATATTAGATTACATCTGGTAGAATTACATTTAAGGTCATTCATACTGTAGGTGTTGGTCCATGAACTTACGAGGTAAGAAGGACATCACCAGAGGTTTTCTGATCTCAAAAGCACCGGAAGTTTAGGTGAGATGTTAACCCATAAAAGAGGATATAGAGAGATCTATGGACCCACAAATGTTAACATTGGTGGGTTCGAGCAGCAGGGTTGCTAGAAACCCCATATGGGTGCCTTTTTCCACTGGCTTCGTGTGGGTGGCTGTACCAGAAATGATCAGGAGTTGGGAATGATTTCCACAGTTCACAAGTCTCAAACAAATTAGGGTATGGCACTGGCATAACATGAGAACAAGGAAATATGCCACTCCACCTGCCATCACATTACACAGTTCTAAAGCTGTGTAGTAGCAGGTGAGAAATGGCCGGGTGGTTTAACTTTTTTAATTTGCCTACTTCGGGGCTGTCAGGATGGAAGAATTGGTGGCAGCATTCAGAAGGTCACACAACAGAGTTTTGCTTTACGTTAGCATCATGATCAGGGAAGCAAGAGTGCTATAAAAAATTGAAAGATCCAGAATGGATCAGGCGGATTGGTGGTGTGGGAAATGCAGTTGCAAACTAAATCATCATAAAGTTACAATGATAATCATGTGGTGCGGGGATGATATGTCCTCGGGGGGCCGTGTAGCGATTTTGCAAGTTATTTGGCTCATCTGCCTAGCAACGGGAAGCGGGCACCTATGTCGATGGGTGACACCTATGCCAGTGCATGCAGCAATGCTGCGGTGATTGTCACAGCCCCCATTGATATTGGAGATCATGAAGGCTCCTCCCAAAATAAAGGACTGTGGGGCACTTTGCACTGCGCAGTGAGGTAAGAGTTTTGCTGACTTCATGATCAGTGGGATTGGAAGAACCCAATCCATGGGTAGGATTACCCATTCGGTTGACCAAATTTGAGTAGTACAGTTTGCAACTGTTTTTTTCCCTAGGCCACAAACTTTATTGAGGGAAATAGTTACAGGAGTTACATTAGACCAGGGAAATAGGCAGATGTGGACTCACACTCATCATGATTTCGGGTGAAGTGAGGGGACCTACCTCTGAGGGGGTTTTTATTTTTACTCATGTCGCTATAAATTCTAACTTCTCCAATTGGCTCTAGACATGAGGTTTTTGTTTTCACCCCCTTCAAGGGTCTTGAACCTCAAGTGAGCACGCATTAGTAGTAGTTAGAACAAAGGAAGAGGGGTTGAAAGTTTTCTGCATTACAATGTTACTGACATGTTTTTTCCAAATTTCAGAGTCGCACAGTGGCGGAGACACCTGGATCGTGGGGAATTCTTTTGTCTTATGGGCGGAGAGATATGTAACAGAGAATGGTTTAGTGCAAACTGCAGAGAGACAGTGGGGTCGGATCAGGTGGTTGGGAAGGAGAGGAATGAAGTGGGAACAACTAGACACAGAAATTGCTAGGGCGGCTAGGCAATATGGATATCCAAGGAAGATAATATTACACTTGGGGGAAATGACTTAGGCAAGACAAGTTTCTGGAGCCTAGTTAGGGCAATCAAAATAGACATAAACAAGGTACACTCATGTTGGCCAGACACACTTCTAGTTTGGTCAAACATAGTTCCTAGAAGGCAGTGGCAGGGACAAGCAGGGCAAGCTATGCTTAGGACAGGGTGGAAGGTAAATAGGATAATAGGCAAATTCATAACCAACTTAGGAGGTAGGGTCATTAGGCACCCTCAAATAGTGGCTTCGCTGGAATCACTATACAGGGCAGGTGGAGTACATCTGTCAGACCACGGAATGGCCTGGTTGATAGAGGATCTACTAGCAGAGGGCGGGGAGTAGGTGGTAAGTTGGTGGTGGGCTAGTTCCTAAAAAGGCTCTAGCTGTGGCGGGAAACGCAATTGCAAACTAAATCATAATAAAGTTACAATGATAATCATGTGGTGCGAGGATGATATGTCCTCCGGGGAGCGTGTAGTGATTTTGAAAGTGATTTGGCTCATCTGCCTAGCAACGGGCAGTGGGCACCTACGTCGATGTGTGACACCTATGCCGGTGAATGCAGCAGTGCTGCGGTGATTGTCACGGCCCCCATTGATATTGAAGATCGTGAAGGCTCCTCCCTAAACGAAGCGGTGCATGAGTCTAGATACGGACTTTACACTGCGTAGTGAGGGAGGAGTTTTGGCTGACTTCACGATCAGTGGGATTGGAAGAACCCAATCCGTGGGTAGGATTACCCACTTGGTTGACCAAATTTTGAGTAGTACAGTTTGCAATTGCTTATCCTAGGCCACCAACTTTATGGAAGTGATAAATAAAATTTGGACCTTCTTCCTGCCAGCTATGGTGTGTAGTGTCTTTATTTTATTGGGTTTTAAGAGGTAATGATGAAGGAATCTATAGGTGGCTAACAAATTATGCAAACACACAGAAGCCATCATACTTAAGCGGCTTATCAGCACTTCATTATACAGGGAGGCTTAAGAGGAGAGACAGGAAAGTACAGCAGAGACAGTAACAAAGACTTAACAAGTTTATTGAGGAAAGTCATCCATGTTTCTCATGAGCTAATAGACTCATTAAAACAACGATTGTGCACCACCGATTAGAGTAAAAGCTGGCCAGCAATTTCTGAACTCAATTGACATTATAACTGTTCTAGTTATTTATGATAAGTTGTAGGATCATATTGTATTGTTTAAGAATTATTGTCTGGTTAACCTTGATTCATGTTCTAGGAACTGTGAGCGGATGAATCAGCAGTCAGCAGAGTTCCAGCATAATAAAAGCTGACATGTTCTAGGTGTACTTACTTACCTACATATATATTTCTGTATTTCTATGTTACAAAGTATTGAGATTTGTTTTATTGCCTATACTGTTAGCTTAACAATTGTGAAGGCAAATAAAGCACCACAAACTCGTAGACACTTTTAGGTCACTTTATTGTGTGAGGACTTGGTTTTCCTAATCTCCATTTAGAAAGCACATCACTGAAGGGAAAGTTTGTGAGGGCTACCTACTCCATCAGTGGTAAGAAACCCACACCTCACTACACAATACAACCGCAGTTAGCTGGGTATTACAAATGTTCTACAGGAAATGCATCTTTGTACATCCAGTGGGCATCTCACATGGCAACAAGGATCATGGTGGCTGTAAATAGACTAAGAAGCCTCTACAAACTTGGTTACTTTGTGCACCCTCCAAACGGGGAAAGATGCTGGGCATCTTCCCCTTCACATGAAGATGAGACTCAGCAGATGGGATTGCACATTGGTGTGACTGAGACAAATGCACTGGTGAGTGATTGGGGAGGGGGGTGTAATTTAAAGCATAGTGAGCCCCCATATATTAATGCCATTTTTGGCTATTGTATAGTGTTGCAAATTTATATATACAGAACCTTTTACACTGGCTGAGAGTCTGTGTGAGACCCCAACGTGTCCAGATTAAAGTGAATATATTCATGGACATAGCACAGAGTACAGTGGTGCCTAGTAATGTGCTAACATTAATATATGACACATATAGAGCCTTGTGCTTAGCACAGACTAATAATACAGTAATAGTAATATTATGAAATATTTATACTGTGCTGAATCTGCAGTTGGTGTCTTTTAGGGATGTGCGGACAAACTCTCAACAATGATGAAACTAAACAATCTGACAAATTTCCTAATTCTGAAGAATTTTGAATGAAGGAGGAGGGAGTGGTGTAGGGCAAAGGAAAGGGGGTGACACATAAGGGCAGTAAGGTATATTAGAGTTTAAACATAAAAAATAATTGGGCCCCACCTTCTATATAAAAATATCTGCAGTCTACTAGCAGTAGCACTAAACTACAGCAGTAACAGATACAGAGGGGACCTGACACCAGGAGCTGATACCAGGAGAGGACACAGACAGAGCTGATACCAGGTGAGGACACAGAGCTGATTCTAGGTGAGCACAGAGACAGAGCTTATACCAGGTGAGGATAAAGACAGAGCTGATACCAGGTAAGGACACAGAACTGAGCAGATACCAGGTGATGGCACAGACAGAGCTGATACCAGGTAAGGATACAGAACTGAGCTGATACCAGGTGAGGGCACAGACAGAGCTGATACCAGGTGAGGGCACAGACAGAGCTGATACCAGGTGAGGGCACAGACAGAGCTGATACCAGGTGAGGGCACAGACAGAGCTGATACCAGGTGAGGGCACAGACAGAGCTGATACCAGGTGAGGGCACAGACAGAGCTGATACCAGGTGAGGGCACAGACAGAGCTGATACCAGGTGAGGACACAGACAGAGCTGATACCAGGTGAGGACACAGACAGAGCTGATACCAGGTGAGGACACAGACAGAGCTGATACCAGGTGAGGACACAGACAGAGCTGATACCAGGTGAGGACACAGACAGAGCTGATACCAGGTGAGGACACAGACAGAGCTGATACCTGGTGGGGGCACAGACAGAGCTGATACCAGGTGAGGGCACAGACAGAGCTGATACCAGGTGAGGGCACAGACAGAGCTGATACCAGGTGAGGGCACAGACAGAGCTGATACCAGGTGAGGGCACAGACAGAGCTGATACCAGGTGAGGGCACAGACAGAGCTGATACCAGGTGAGGGCACAGACAGAGCTGATACCAGGTGAGGGCACAGACAGAGCTGATACCAGGTGAGGACACAGACAGAGCTGATACCAGGTGAGGACACAGACAGAGCTGATACCAGGTGAGGACACAGACAGAGCTGATACCAGGTGAGGACACAGACAGAGCTGATACCAGGTGAGGACACAGACAGAGCTGATACCAGGTGAGGACACAGACAGAGCTGATATAAGGTGAGGACAAGAACAGAGCTAATACCAGGTGTGGAGATAGACAAAGCTGATACCAGGTGAGGACACAGACAAAGCTGATTCTAGGTGAGCACAGAGACAGAGCTTATACCAGGGGAGGACACAGACAGAGCTGATACCAGTAAGGACACAGAACTAAGCTGATTCCAGGTGAGGGCACAGACAGAGCTGATACGAGGTGAGGACAAGAACAGAGCTGATACCAGGTGTGGAGAAAGACAGAGCTGATACCAGGTGAGGACACAGACAGAGCTGATACGAGGTGAGGACAAGAAAAGAGCTGATACCAGGTGTGGAGAGAAACAGAGATGATACCAGGTGTGGAGATAGACAGAGCTGATACCAGGTGAGGGCACAGACAGAGCTGATACCAGGTGAGGACAGAGACAGAACTGATACCAGGTGAGGACAGAGACAGAGCTGATACCAAGTGAGGACACAAAGCTGATACCAGATGAGGATACAGAAAGAGCTTATACATGGTGATGACACAGCCATAGCTGATAACAAGTGAGGGTACAGACAGCTGATACTAGATGAGGGCTGAGACCGAGCTGATACCAGGTGAGGGCAAAGAAAGAGCTGATACCAGGTGAGGAGAGAGACAGATCTGATACAAGTGAGGCCATAGACAGAGCTGATACCAGGGTAGGACAGAGACAGAGCTGATACCAGGTGAGGTTAGAGACAGAGCTGATACCAGATGAGGGCACAGACAGAGCTGATACCAGGTGAGGGCACAGACAGAGCTTATACCAGGTGAGGGCACAGACAGAGCTGATACCAGGTGAGGACACAGACAGAGCTGATACCAGGTGAGGACACAGACAGAGCTGATACCAGGTGAGGACACAGACAGAGCTGATACCAGGTGAGGACACAGACAGAGCTGATACCAGGTGAGGACACAGACAGAGCTGATACCTGGTGAGGGCACAGACAGAGCTGATACCAGGTGAGGGCACAGACAGAGCTGATACCAGGTGAGGGCACAGACAGAGCTGATACCAGGTGAGGGCACAGACAGAGC
Organism: Taudactylus pleione; assembly: GCA_031769625.1. Lineage (NCBI taxonomy): Eukaryota > Metazoa > Chordata > Amphibia > Anura > Myobatrachidae > Taudactylus > Taudactylus pleione. The sequence continues at coordinate 1,617,504 of JAUIMM010000254.1, read as the reverse complement.
TGATACCAGGTGAGGGCACAGACAGAGCTGATACCAGGTGAGGGCACAGACAGAGCTGATACCAGGTGAGGGCACAGACAGAGCTGATACCAGGTGAGGGCACAGACAGAGCTGATACCAGGTGAGGGCACAGACAGAGCTGATACCAGGTGAGGGCACAGACAGAGCTGATACCAGGTGAGGACACAGACAGAGCTGATACCAGGTGAGGACACAGACAGAGCTGATACCAGGTGAGGACACAGACAGAGCTGATACCAGGTGAGGACACAGACAGAGCTGATACCAGGTGAGGACACAGACAGAGCTGATACCAGGTGAGGACACAGACAGAGCTGATACCAGGTGAGGACACAGACAGAGCTGATATAAGGTGAGGACAAGAACAGAGCTAATACCTGGTGTGGAGATAGACAAAGCTGATACCAGGTGAGGACACAGACAAAGCTGATTCTAGGTGAGCACAGAGACAGAGCTTATACCAGGGGAGGACACAGACAGAGCTGATACCAGTAAGGACACAGAACTAAGCTGATTCCAGGTGAGGGCACAGACAGAGCTGATACGAGGTGAGGACAAGAACAGAGCTGATACCAGGTGTGGAGAAAGACAGAGCTGATACCAGGTGAGGACACAGACAGAGCTGATACGAGGTGAGGACAAGAAAAGAGCTGATACCAGGTGTGGAGAGAAACAGAGATGATACCAGGTGTGGAGATAGACAGAGCTGATACCAGGTGAGGGCACAGACAGAGCTGATACCAGGTGAGGACAGAGACAGAACTGATACCAGGTGAGGACAGAGACAGAGCTGATACCAAGTGAGGACACAAAGCTGATACCAGATGAGGATACAGAAAGAGCTTATACATGGTGATGACACAGCCATAGCTGATAACAAGTGAGGGTACAGACAGCTGATACTAGATGAGGGCTGAGACCGAGCTGATACCAGGTGAGGGCAAAGAAAGAGCTGATACCAGGTGAGGAGAGAGACAGATCTGATACAAGTGAGGCCACAGACAGAGCTGATACCAGGGTAGGACAGAGACAGAGCTCATACCAGGTGAGGTTAGAGACAGAGCTGATACCAGATGAGGACACAGAGAGAGCTGATACAAGTTGAGGACACAGAGCTGATACCAGGTGAGAACAGAGACAGAGCTGATACCAGGTGAGAATAGAAACAGTGCTGATAACAGGTGAGGACAGAGACAGAACTGATACCAGGTGTGGGCAAACACAGAGATGATAGCAGGTGAGGACATAGACAGAGTTTATACCAGGTGAGGACACAGAGCTGATACCAGATGAGGGCACATACAGAGCTGATCCCCGTTGAGGACACAGACAAAGCTGCAACCACGTGAGGACAGAGAAAGAGCTGATACTAGGTGAGGACACAGACAGCTAATACCAGGTGAGGGCACAGACAGAGCTGACACCAGGTGATGACACAGAGAGAGACAATTTCAGGTGAGGACACAGACAGAGCTTATACCAGGTGAGGACACAGAAAGAGTGGATACCAGGTGAGGACAGAGACAGAGACAGATGATACCAGGTGATGACACATACAGAGCTAATACCAGGTGATGACACTGAGAGAGACAATTTCAGGTGAGGACACAGACAGAGCTGTTACCAGGTGAGGACACAGAAAGAGTGGATACCAGGTGAGGACATACCGAGCTTATAACAGGTGAGGACAGAGACAGAGACAGATGATACCAGGTGATGACACATACAGAGCTAATACCAGGTGAGGACACAGAGCAGAGCTGATACCAGGTGAGGACAGAGACAGAGCTGATAACAGGTGAGGACAGAGACAGAGCTTATACCAGGTGAGGACACAGACAGAGCTTATACCAGGTGAGGACACAGACAGAGCTGATACCAGGTGAGGCCATAGACAGAGCTGATAACAGGTGAGGACACAGACAGAGCTGATACTAAGTGAGGAGAGAGACAGAGCTGATACCAGATAAGGACACAGAACAGAGCTGATACCAGGTGAGGAGACAGACAGAGCTGATACCAGATGAGGACACAGAGCAGAGCTGATACCAGGTGAGGAAACAGACAGAGCTGATACCAGGTGAGGGTATAGACAGAGCTGATAACAGGTGAGGACACAGACAGAGCTGATACTAAGTGAGGAGACAGACAGAGCTGATACCAGATAAGGACACAGAGCAGAGCTGATACCAGGTGAGGAGACAGACAGAGCTGATACCAGATAAGGACACAGAGCAGAGCTGATACCAGGTGAGGAGACAGACAGAGCTGATACCAGGTGAGGAGACAGACAGAGCTGATACCAGATGAGGACACAGACAGAGCTGATACCAGGTGAGGACACAGACAGTGCTGATACAAGGTGAGGACACAGACAGTGCTGTTACCAGGTGGGATGAGAGAGAGAGATAGAGAGACCAGAGATGACACCAAGGGCCCCATATAACAAGCCATGACACCTTTAGCAATTACTACAGTAGTTATGTCCTCCTTTCAGTAACAGCAGTAAAATAAGATTACCGCTGGTTGTCACTGTAATGTTTTGCCATATATATAGCAATTGGGGGCTCAGCACAACCTTCCTGGCTTTAGTGAATCTTTCCAGGCACTGCCAGCACCCCACTAGGTATTGTGTAATACACATGACATAGCAGCCCGTCACTGGCAGATTGACCGTACGCTCTTTCTGAGAGGTATCTGTACAGGGACCATGTAGATGCATAGAATCATTCTGTCTCATAGGACTCTATCTGGTGGTCTCTCTTTAGTCCTCTCTTCCCCGCCCCTCTACTGTTCTTTTTTATCTACCCTCCTCCTGGTTGTCACCTATCCCGCTCTCTTGTTACCACATTTATCTACCATAACTGGTCCTCTCTCACACCCCTTCCCATGTGTGGATCTGTTTTGCCTCCTCCCATCTGATTCCGCCCTGTCTTACCCCTCTCTTTTTCTCTGTTTTATCTCCCACCCTCCGAACCTCATTCTTACTACTCTTCTGGTCCTCTCTTCTTTCTCCACCTCTCTAGTTCTCTCTCCTTGTGATTCTTTATTATTCTAATCCCTCTAATACTTTGCTTCACCCTCAGACTCTCTCTCGTTCCCCTCTGAATCCCTGTGCCCCCTTTCTGATTCTCTCTGTATCTCTCTAATCTCCCTCTGTATCTCTCTGCTCCCCCCCTCCAAATCTCTGTGCTCCCATCTGATTCCCTCTGCTCAACCTGTGATTCTCTCTGATCCCCCGCTCACTCTCTCCGACCCCTCTGATTCCTCTGATCCACCTCTGTCTCTCTCTGACCCTCTCTGATTCCTCTGATCCCCCTCTGATTCCTCTGATCCCTCTCTAATTCCTCTGATCCCTCTCTAATTCCTCTGATCCCCCTCTGACTCTCTCCGACCCCCTCTGATTCCCCTGATCCCCCTCTGACCCTCTCTGATTCCTCTGATCCCCCTCTGACTCTCTCTACTCAACCCTCTGAATCTCTCTAATCTTCCTCTGTAACTCTCAGAAAAAAAAGTGGATTTTCCCTCCAGCACACTGCAGCAAAAACAAAAATACTTGAATCCTACATGATAATAGAAATTCAGAGGTATTGGTTTACATACATTTGCAAATATATGAATATGTAGGATTCAAGTATTTTTGTTTTTGCTGCAGTGTGCTGGAGGGAAAATCTCCTTTTTTTTTCTGTAGCTCAGTGTAAACCCCACCCTTTACAAGCACCTGTGCAATGTCATTAAGTTGATGTGAGCGACCACCATACTTTTTGTTTGCTCCCCTCTGATACTCTCTGCTCTCCCATCTGATTCTCTGCTCCCCCTCTCTGTTTCTTGCTGCTCTCCCCTCAGATTATCTCTGCTCTTTCCTCTGATTCTCTCTGCTCCCCTCTCTGATTCTTCTGCTCTCCCCTCTGAATCTCTCTGCTCTCCCCTCTGAATCTCTCTGCTCCCCCCTCTGATTCTCTCTGCTACCCCCTCTGATTCTCTCTGCTACCCCCTCTGATTCTCTCTTCTTACACCTCATATTCTCTCTGCTCTCCCCTCTGATTTTCTCTGCTACCCCTGATTCTCTGTTCTTATCCCTCAGTTTCTCTCTGATTCTATCTTCTCACCCAATGCATCTGTCTGCTACCCCTCTGATTCTGTCTGCTCCAGTTGATTATCTCTTCCCCCCCTCAGATTTTTTCTGCTCCACCTCTGATTCTGTGTACACTCTCTCTTATACTGTCTGCTTCCCCTGATTCTCTTTTCTCACCCATCAGATTCTGATTCCCCCTCTGATTCTTTCTGCTCCCCCTCAGATTATCACTATTCCCCCTCTGATTCTCTCTGCCCCAACCTCTGATTCTCTTTACTCCCCCTCTTATTCTCTGTGCTCCCCCCTCTGATTCTCGCTACTCACCCTCTGATTCTCTCTGCTCACCCTCTGATTCTCTCTGCTCACCCCCTCTGATTCTCTCTGCTCCCCCCCTCTGATTCTCTCTGCTTACCCTTTTAATTCTCTATGTTCACACTTTTATTGTCTCTGCTCCCCCTGATTCTCTATTCTTATCCATCAGACTCTCTCTGATTCCCCCTCTGATTCTCTCTTCTCACCCAATGCATCTGTCTGCTCCCCCTCTGATTCTGTCTGCTCCCCTTGATTAATTCTTCTCCCCCACTGATTCACTCTGCTCTACCTCAGATTCTCTCTGATTCCCCCTCTGATTCTATCTTCTCACCCAATGCATCCGTCTGCTACCCCTCTGATTCTGTCTACTCCAGTTGATTATCTTTGCTCCCCCTCTGATTTTTTCTGCTCTCCCTCTGATTCTGTATACTCTCCCTCTCATACTTTCTGCTCCCTCTGGTTCTCTTTTCTCACCATCTCAGATTCTCTGATTCCTCCTCTGATTCTCTCTGCTCCCCCCTCTTATTCTCTCTGCTTCTCCTTCTATTTCTCTCTGCTCCCTCCTCTGATTCTCTATGCTCCTGCCTTTGAATCTGTCTGCTCTCCCTGATTATCTCTGGTCCCCCGTCTGATTCTCCCTGCTCCCCATCTGATTCTCCCTGCTCTCCACTCTAAATCTCTCTGCTCCCCCCTCTGATTCTGTCTGCTCTCCCCACCCCCCCTCTGTTTCTGTCTGCTCTCCCCTCTGATTCTCTCTGCGCTCCCCCCTCAGAATCTCTCTGCTCTAACCTCTGATTCTCTCTGCTCCCCCCTCTGATTCCCTATATTCCCCCTCTGTTTCACTCTGCTCCCCCTCTGATTCTCTCTGCTCCCCCTTCTGTTTCTATCGACTCTCCCCTCAGATTATCTCTGCTCTCCCCTCTGATACTCTCTGCTCTCCCCTCTGATTCTCTGCTCTCCCTCTATGTTTCTTGCTGCTCTCCCCACAGATTTTCTCTGCTCTCCCCTCTGATTCTCTCTGCTCCCCTCCCTGATTCTTTCTGTACTCCCCTCTGATTTTCTCTGCTTCCCCCTCTAATTCTGTCTGCTCTCCCTCTGATTCTCTCTGCTCCCCCCTCTGATTCTCTCTGCTCTCCCCGCCCCCCTCTGTTTCTGTATGCTCTCCCCTCTGATTCTCTCTGCTCCCCCTCTGAATCTCTCTGCTCTCCCATCTGACTCTCTCTGCTCCCCCCTCTGATTCTCTCTGCTCCCCCCTCTGATTCACTCTGCTCCCCCCTCTGATTCACTCTGCTCCCCCTTCTTTTTCTATCTACTCTCCCCTCAGATTATCTCTGCTCTCCCCTCTGATACTCTCTGCCCCCCCATCTGATTCTCTCTGCTACCCCTGATTCTCTCTTCTTACACCTCAGATTCTCTCTGCTCTCCCCTCTGATTCTCTCTGCTACCCATGATTCTCTATTCTTATCCCTCAGTTTCTCTCTGATTCTATCTTCTCACCCAATGCATCAGTCTGCTACCCCTCTGATTCTGTCTGCTCCAGTTGATTATCTCTGCCCCCCCTCTGATTTTTTTCTGCTCCCCTTTTGATTCTGTTTACTCTCTTTCTCATACTGTCTGCTCCCCCTGATTCTCTCTTCTCACCCATCAGATTCTCTCTGATTCCCCTTCTGATTCTTTCTGCTCCCCCCTCTGATTCTCTCTGCTCCCCCTCTGATTCACTCTGCTCTCCCCTCTGATTCTCTCTACTCCCCCCTCTGATTCTCTCTACTCCCCCCTCTGATTCTCTCTACTCCCCCCTCTGATTCTCTCTACTCCCCCCTCTGATTCTCTCTTCTCTCCCCTCTGATTCTTTCTGCTCCCCCCTCTGATTCTTTCTGCTCCCCCCTCTGATTCTCTCTACTCTCTAAGGAAGACTGCTATAGATCATATACCAGGGATGTGTGTGTGTATACAGAATACACACACCTCCATGGTAATTACAATGACTAGCATAGACCAGTGAATTTTAATGAAGTTTTCTTCTCACAGAACATGTCAAAGGATTATCAAGAACTCCAGAACTTTCACAGGGACTCAACACAAGGCAGCATTGCAGGATCCAATTGGTGGAAAAAACAAGGTGATAGTAATATGGGAACGCTCTCTTGCGCCCTTACAATGCAAGAGAGTATTGTAAGGGTGCTGGCTCTCAATGTACCATATATGGCAAGTTTGTCCTTCTCTTTGCGGGGGGATCTGGGCACTTTTTATACAGAAGCATTCTGACTGGGCCCAGGAGGGAGGCGAGTCCTTTGCAGCATGAGACTGTTTTTAGGGGGGCATTTCAGTTGTCCCCCAAGTATGTCTCCATCTAGAAGGCTGGAACTGGAATTGCAGTGTCTCCTGGCCACTTTGGTTAGGTGAATTCATAAATAAAAGCTGTGACCTTTAGCCAAGCTGTGATTATGTCCATCTAGTTATTAGTTATGTTTGGTGTTAAGGTAAGTAAGGATGTTTTAAGGGGTTAATCAGCGATAAACCAATGGAGGTCTTAATATATTCCTGGAGTGGTTGATGAAATGTAGAACTTTCAGTCCCATCAGTGACCGGTCCTAGGGACAGGCCTGTGGCAGATCCTCTCATCCTTCTCCCTCTCCATCTCCGCAGGTGCCATGATGAGCAGAGGGGTCTCACAGTCCCCCTATCTGACCTGTGCTCTGTCCTTGCTCTGTGCTGGTCTCCTTGTCATCATCATCCTCATTGTGGCCATGACAAGTGAGTGCGTCACATCCACAGATTCATATTATAGTAACACTCACCTTATATCTACATACTATGGGGAATACTTACCAAACACATGATGCAGAGAACACCTTAAGTAAGTATCCCCAGATGTACATTGGAGGCGCCACAGCAGGTATTTCTGTAGTAGGAGTGTCACACAGTGATGTTACTGGGGTAGATGACATACAAAGGGAGCCAATTAGACTCCCTGCATTAGCACATGTGGCCAAAAAAGAGGATGTGGCACCATAGGGGAATTTTGAATGGATTCAGGGAAAGGATGTGGTGTCATAGGGGAAAGGGCATGGACTCAGGGAAAAGGACATGGCGTCATAGGGGAAAGGGCAGGGACTCAGGGAAAAAGATGTGGCATCTAAGGGGAAAGGGCAAGGACTCAGGGAAAAGGATGTGGTGTCATAAGGGAAAGGGCATGGACTCATGAAAAATGACGTGGCATCATAGGGGAAAGGGCATGGACTCAGGAAAAAGGACGTGGCATCATAGGGGAAAGGGCATGGACTCAGGGTAAAGGATGCGGTGTCATAGGGGAAAGGGCATGACTCAGGGAAAAGGATGTGGCGTTATAGGGGAAAGGGCATGGACTCAGGGAAAAGGATGTGGCGTTATAGGGGAAAGGGCATGGACTCAGGGAAAAGGACATTGCATCATAGGGGAAAGGGCTTGGACTCAGGGAAAAGGACATGGCATCATACGGGAAAGGGCTTGGACTCAGGGAGAAGGACGTGGCGTCATAGGGGAAAGGGCATGGATTCAGGAAGGACATGGCAACATAGAGGAAAGGGCATGGACACAGGGAAAAGGACGTTGCATCATAGGGGAAAGGACGTGGTGTCATAGGGGAAAAGGCATGGACTCATAGGGAACAGGGCATGGCACCACAACCCCTCCCCCCATTTTAATCACTCTAGGGGAAGGCCCAGCACTCACAGATATGCCCCGAGAGATTCTGCCCACACCACCAGCTCCTCAGTGACTGAGGAGATATAAATCACAGTGCAGCGCCCAGCTCTAGGTCAATGAGGAGGAGCCAGTATTTTGATTTCTCCCCTTAAGAGAAATCGTATGGTATCGTATGTACATATCAAGGCCGTAGCTAGGGCAGTGTGGCCGGTGCCATTGCACAGGGAACCACAGGTCAGGGGGCCTGTCAAATTTCTATTTATTATCATTCTTGCTTGTAGCTCCTCTTATTTCATCCCCAGCTTCTCCTGGCCTCTCCTATCTCTTCCCTGGCATTCCCCATGAGGCCATGGTCCTCGCTCAGGTGCCCTAACTTTTGTCCCTATTTATCCCCAGCATCTCCTGGCCACCCCTATCACTTCCCTTGCCCTTCCCCTTGATGCCATGACCCTCTCTCAGGTGCACAATATTATGTCCCTATTTATCCCCAGCATCTCCAGGCCTCCCCTATCTCTTCCCTGGCCCTTCCCCATGAGGCCATGGCCCTCTCTCAGGTGCACTATATTATGTCCCTATTTATCCCCAGTGTTTCCTGGCCTCCCCTGCCTCTTCCCTGGCTCTTCCCCAAGAGGCCATGGCCCTCTCTCAGGTGCACTATATTATGTCCCTATTTATCCCCTGCATCTCCTGGCCTCCCATATCTCTTCCCTGGCCCTTCCCCATGAGGCCTTGGCCCTCTCTCAGGTGCACTATATGATGTCCCAATTTATCCACAGCATCTCCTGGCCTCCCCTATCTCTTCCCCGGCCCTTCCCCATGAGGCCATGGCCCTCTCTCAGGTGCACTATATTGTGTCAGTATTTATCGACAGCATCTCCTGGCCTCCCCTATCTCTTCCCCGGCCCTTCCCAATGAGGCCATGGCTCTCTCTCAGGTGCACTATATTGTGTCAGTATTTATCCCCAGTATCTCCTGGCCTCCCCTATCTCTTCGCTGGCCCTTCTTTCAGGTGCACTATTATATATATCCCTATTTATCCCCAGCATCTCATGGCCTCCCCTATCTCTTCCCTGGCCCTTCCCCATGAGGCCATGGCCATCTCTCAGGTGCACAATATTATGTTCCTATTTATTCCCAGCATCTCCTGGTCTCCCCTATCTCTTCACTGGCCCTTCCCCATGAGGCCATGGCCCTCTCTCATGTGCACTATATTATGTCCCTATTTATCCCCAGCATCTCCTGGCCTCTTCTATCTCTTCCCTGGCCCTTCCCCATGAGGCCATGGCCCTCTCTCAGGTGCACTATATTATGTCCCTATTTATCCCCAGCATCTCCTGGCCTCTCCTATCTCTTCCCTGGCCCTTCCCCATGAGGCCATGGCCATCTCTCAGGTGCACTATATTATGTCCCTATTTATCCCCAGCATCTCCTGGCCTCCCCTATCTCTTCCCTGGCCCTTCCCCATGAGGCCATGGTCCTCTCTCAGGTGCACTATATTATGTCACTATTTATCCCCAGCATCTCCTGGCCTCCCCTATCTCTTCCCTGACTCTTCCACATAAGGCCATGGCCCTCTGTCATGTGCACTATATTATGTCCCTATTTATCCCCAGCATCTCCTGGCCTACCCTATCTCTTCCCTGGCCCTTCCCCATGAGGCCATGGTCCTCTCTCAGGTGCGCTATGTTATATCCATATTTATCCCCAGCATCTCCTGGCCTCCCCTATCTCTTCCCTGGCCCTTCCCCATGAGGCCATGGCCCTCTCTCAGGTGCACTATATTATGTCCCTGTTTATCCCAAGCTTCTCCTTGCCTCCCTATCACTTCCATGACCTTTCCCATGAGGCCATGGTCCTCTCTCAGGTGCACTATATTATGTTTCTATTTATCCCCAGCTTCTCCTGGCCTCCTCTTTCTCTTCCCTGGCCCTTCCCAAAGAGGCCATGGCGCTCTCTCAGGTGCACTATTTTATGTCCCTATTTATCCCAAGCATCTACTGGCCTCCCCTATCTCTTCGCTGGCCCTTCCCCATGAAGCTGTGTCCCTTTTTTGGATACATTATGTCCCTTTGAAAAATTATGGGGGCACCAATGCTCTTTCTGGCACAGGGCACCAAAAAGTCTACCTCCGGCTCTGGTACCTACTTTCCCTAGTGAAATCACTGGCACAATGTAACCTGAAGATATTTCATGTGTTACAGGAATGATAAATGGGGCTAACACTCAAATGATACAAAATTAGGTGAAAATGTTATTTTCCCCTTTTTTGGTATACATACAGGGGGTGATGTATGAAGCTCCAAAGCAGTATCAGTGCACGTTAAGTGCACTGATACCGCTTCTCCCCGATGTAAGCAGAGCCCCTGTCATTATCGGTGCTACTATCTACAAGATAGCAAAGCCGAATGGCAGGGCATGTATGAACGGTCAGTTATCCGGAAAGTTATGCCCACTGTAGCTGTCCCTATCAACAGCAGGGACAGCGATATCACTGTTGAAGGGGCTGCTGGCTCCAGGGCTGCACACGGGATCTTGCAATACTTGCGAGATCCGCGCATGCTCAGGGTAGCCAAACAGGACTGAGACACAGGGCATCAGCACTAGGCACCTGCACTGTGTACTCGGGCAGAGATCGCTGGAGGGGGGAGTTATCACTCCCCTGATCGGGCCGAAGAGATATTAATACATCTCATCATTAGTGCTTCCTGTTTCTCCTCGGTAAAGAGGCGAAGCAGGAATCAATATAGCGGCACTTAACATGCAGCTATAATACATCACCCCCTAAGTGAAGATGTATAGACTATCACACACATTGAGAATAAATGTTGCTTTCCTTTCTACCAAAGACAGTGCAGCAAACCGGACAGAGCTGAGCTTCAATTCCAGGCTGGATAATCTTAGTGTGATTCTAAACTCAATGGCGGAGCATCAGTCTCAGGATGGTGAGTGATTCTTCAGAGGGTGGTCTGGTCAGACGGGGTGCTTGTTATTCTAACCCTGTAACCAAATCCTGTCTACAGGTGCCGGCATGATGGAAAAACTAAACGACATTGAGACAACAATAACACAAATATCTAAAGGTGAGAGATGGAGCTGGCAATAATGTGTGTGACACTTACACATGGCTGGGGAGAGTGAGAGGTGAGAGATGGAGCTGGCAGTAATGTGTGTGACACTTATACATGGCTGGGGAGAGTGAGAGGTGAGAGATGGATCTGGCAGTAATGTGTGTGACACTTATACATGGCTGGGGAGAGTGAGAGGTGAGAGATGGTGCTGGCAGTAATGTGTGTGACACTTATACATGGCTAGGGAGAGTGAGAGGTGAGAGATGGAGCTGGCAATAATGTGTGTGACACTTATACATGGCTGGGGAGAGTGAGAGGTGAGAGATGGTGCTGGCAGTAATGTGTGTGACACTTATACATGGCTGGGGAGAGTGAGAGGTGAGAGATGGTGCTGGCAGTAATGTGTGTGACACTTATACATGGCTGGGGAGAGTGAGAGGTGTGAGATGGTGCTGGCAGTAATGTGTGTGACACTTATACATGGCTGAGGAGAGTGAGGGGTGAGAGATGGAGCTGGCAGTAATGTGTGTGACACTTATACATGGCTGGGGAGAGTGAGAGGTGAGAGATGGAGCTGGCAGTAATGTGTGTGACACTTATACATGTCTGGGGAGAGTGAGAGATGGAGCTGGCAGTAATGTGTGTGACACTTATACATGTCTGGGGAGAGTAAGAGATGGAGCTGGCAGTAATGTGTGTGACACTTATACATGTCTGGGGAGAGTGAGAGATGGAGCTGGCAGTAATGTGTGTGACACTTATACATGGCTGGGGAGAGTGAGAGGTGAGAGATGGTGCTGGCAGTAATGTGTGTGACACTTATACATGGCTGGGGAGAGTGAGAGGTGAGAGATGGTGCTGGCAGTAATGTGTGTGACACTTATACATGGCTGGGGAGAGTGAGAGGTGAGAGATGGAGCTGCAGTAATGTTTGTGACACTTATACATGGCTGGGGAGAGTGAGAGGTGAGAGATGAAGCTGGCAGTAATGTGTGTGACACTTATACATGGCTGGGGAGAGTGAGAGGTGAGAGATGGAGCTGGCAGTAATGTGTGTGACACTTATACACGGCTGGGGAGAGTGAGAGGTGAGAGATGGAGCTGGCAGTAATGTGTGTGACACTTATACATGGCTGGGGAGAGTGAGAGGTGAGAGATGGTGCTGGCAGTAATGTGTGTGACACCAATACATGGCTGGGGAGAGTGAGAGGTGAGAGATGGAGCTGCAGTAATGTTTGTGACACTTATACATGGCTGGGGAGAGTGAGAGGTGAGAGATGAAGCTGGCAGTAATGTGTGTGACACTTATACATGTCTGGGGAGAGTGAGAGATGGAGCTGGCAGTAATGTGTGTGACACTTATACATGGCTGGGGAGAGTGAGAGGTGAGAGATGGTGCTGGCAGTAATGTGTGTGACACTTATACATGGCTGGGGAGAGTGAGGGGTGAGAGATGGAGCTGGCAGTAATGTGTGTGACACTTATACATGGCTGGGGAGAGTGAGGGGTGAGAGATGGAGCTGGCAGTAATGTGTGTGACACTTATACATGGATGGGGAGAGTGAGAGGTGAGAGATGGTGCTGGCAGTAATGTGTGTGACACTTATACATGGCTTGGGAGAGGGAGAGGTGAGAGATGGATCTGGCAGTAATGTGTGTGACACTTATAAATGCTGGGGAGAGTGAGAGGTGAGAGATGGTGCTGGCAGTAAGGAGTTTGACACTTATACATGGCTGGGGAGAGTGAGAGGTGAGAGATGGAGCTGGCAGTAATGTGTGTGACACTTATAAATGCTGGGGAGAGTGAGAGTTGAGAGATGGAGCTGGCAGTAATGTGTGTGACACTTACACATGGCTGGGGAGAGTGAGGGGTGAGAGATGGTGCTGGCAGTAATGTGTGTGACACTTATACATGGCTGGGGAGAGTGAGAGGTTAGAGATGGAGCTCGCAGTAAGGTGTGTGACACTTATACAAGGCTGGGGAGAGTGAGGGGTGAGAGGTGGTGCTGGCAGTAATGTGTGTGACACTTATACACGGCTGGGGAGAGTGAGGGGTGAGAGGTGGTGCTGGCAGTAATGTGTGTGACACTTATACACGGCTGGGGAGAGTGAGAGGTGAGAGGTGGTGCTGGCAGTAATGTGTGTGACACTTATACATGGCTGGGGAGAGTGAGAGGTGAGAGATGGAGCTGGCAGTAAGGTGTGTGACACTTATACATGGCTGGGGAGAGTGAGAGGTGAGAGATGGAGCTGTCAGTAAGGTGGGTGACACTTATACATGGCTGGGGAGAGTGAGAGGTGTGAGATGGTGCTGGCAGTAATGTGTGTGACACTTATACATGGCTGGGGAGAGTGAGAGGTGAGAGATGGTGCTGGCAGTAATGTGTGTAACACTTATACATGGCTGGGGAGAGTGAGAGGTGAGAGGTGGTGCTGGCAGTGATGTGTGTGACACTTATACATGGCTGGGGAGAGTGAGAGGTGAGAGATGGAGCTGGCAGTGGTGTGTGTGACACTTATACATGGCTGGGAAGAGTGAGAGGTGAGAGATGGTGCTGGCAGTGGTGTGTGTGACACTTATACATGGCTGGGGAGAGTGAGAGGTGAGAGATGGAGCTGGCAGTAATGTGTGTGACACTTATACATGGCTGGGGAGAGTGAGAGGTGAGAGATGGTGCTGGCAGTAATATGTGTGACACTTATACATGGCTAGGGAGAGGGAGAGGTGAGAGATGGAGCTGGCAGTAATGTGTGTGACACTTATAAATGCTGGGGAGAGTGAGAGGTGAGAGATGGTGCTGGCAGTAAGGAGTTTGACACTTATACATGGCTGGGGAGAGTGAGAGGTGAGAGATGGAGCTGGCAGTAAGGTGTGTGACACTTATACATGGCTGGGGAGATTGAGAGGTGAGAGATGGTGCTGGCAGTTATGTGTGTGACACTTATACATGGCTGGGGAGAGTGAGGGGTGAGAGATGGTGCTGGCAGTAATGTGTGTGACACTTATACATGGCTGGGGAGAGTGAGAGGTGAGAGATGGAGCTGGAAGTAATGTGTGTGACACTTATACATGGCTGGGGAGAGTGAGAGGTGAGAGATGGTGCTGGCAGTAATGTGTGTGACACTTATACACGGCTGGGGAGAGTGAGAGGTGAGAGATGGTGCTGGCAGTAATGTGTGTGACACTTATACACGGCTGGGGAGAGTGAGAGGTGAGAGATGGAGCTGGCAGTAATGTGTGTGACACTTATACATGGCTGGGGAGAGTGAGAAGTGAGAGATGGAGCTGGCAGTAATGTGTGTGACACTTATACACGGCTGGGGAGAGTGAGAGGTGAGAGATGGAGCTGGCAGTAATGTGTGTGACACTTATACACGGCTGGGGAGAGTGAGAGGTGAGAGATGGTGCTGGCAGTAATGTGTGTGACACTTATACATGGCTGGGGAGAGTGAGGGGTGAGAGATGGAGCTGGCAGTAATGTGTGTGACACTTATACACGGCTGGGGAGAGTGAGAGGTGAGAGATGGTGCTGGCAGTAATGTGTGTGACACTTATACACGGCTGGGGAGAGAGAGAGGTGAGAGATGGTGCTGGCAGTAATGTGTGTGACACTTATACATGGCTGGGGAGAGTGAGAGTGAGAGATGGTGCTGGAAGTAATGTGTGTGACACTTATACATGGCTGGGGAGAGTGAGAGGTGAGAGATGGAGCTGGCAGTAATGTGTTTGACACTTATACATGGCTGGGGAGAGTGAGAGGTGAGAGATGGTGCTGGCAGTAATGTGTGTGACACTTATACATGGCTGGGGAGAGTGAGAGGTGAGAGATGGAGCTGGCAGTAATGTGTGTGACACTTATACATGGCTGGGGAGAGTGAGAGGTGAGAGATGGAGCTGGCAGTAATGTGTGTGACACTTATACACGGCTGGGGAGAGTGAGAGGTGAGAGATGGTGCTGGCAGTAATGTGTGTGACACTTATACACGGCTGGGGAGAGAGAGAGGTGAGAGATGGTGCTGGCAGTAATGTGTGTGACACTTATACACGGCTGGGGAGAGTGAGAGGTGAGAGATGGTGCTGGCAGTAATGTGTGTGACACTTATACATGGCTGGGGAGAGTGAGAGGTGAAAGATGGAGCTGGCAGTAATGTGTTTGACACTTATACATGGCTGGGGAGAGTGAGAGGTGAGAGATGGAGCTGGCAGTAATGTGTGTGACACTTATACATGGCTGGGGAGAGTGAGAGGTGAGAGATGGAGCTGGCAGTAATGTGTGTGACACTTATACATGGTTGGGGAGAGTGATGGGTTAGAGGTGGTGCTGGCAGTAATGTTTGTGACACTTATACACGGCTGGGGAGAGTGAGGGGTGAGAGATGGTGCTGGGAGTAATGTGTGTGACACTTATACATGGCTGGGGAGAGTGAGAGGTGAGAGATGGAGCTGGCAGTAATGTGTGTGACACTTATACATGGCTGGGGAGAGTGAGAGGTGAGAGATGGAGCTGGCAGTAATGTGTGTGACACTTATACACGGCTGGGGAGAGTGAGAGGTGAGAGATGGTGCTGGCAGTAATGTGTGTGACACTTATACACGGCTGGGGAGAGTGAGAGGTGAGAGATGGTGCTGGCAGTAATGTGTGTGACACTTATACATGGCTGGGGAGAGTGAGAGGTGAGAGATGGTGCTGGCAGTAATGTGTGTGACACTTATACATGGCTACGGAGAGTGACGGGTGAGAGATGGAGCTGGCAATAATGTGTGTGACACTTATACATGGCTGGGGAGAGTGAGGGGTGAGAGATGGTGTTGGCAATAATGTGTGTGACACTTATACATGGCTGGGGAGAGTGAGAGGTGAGAGATGGAGCTGGCAGTAATGTGTTTGACACTTATACATGGCTGGGGAGAGTGAGAGGTGAGAGATGGTGCTGGCAGTAATGTGTGTGACACTTATACACGGCTGGGGAGAGTGAGAGGTGAGAGATGGAGCTGGCAGTAATGTGTGTGACACTTATACATGGCTGGGGAGAGTGAGAGGTGAGAGATGGTGCTGGCAGTAATGTGTGTGACACTTATACATGGCTGGGGAGAGTGAGAGGTGAGAGATGGAGCTGGCAGTAATGTGTTTGACACTTATACATGGCTGGGGAGAGTGAGAGGTGAGAGATGGTGCTGGCAGTAATGTGTGTGACACTTATACATGGCTGGGGAGAGTGAGAGGTGAGAGATGGAGCTGGCAGTAATGTGTGTGACACTTATACATGGCTGGGGAGAGTGAGAGGTGAGAGATGGAGCTGGCAGTAATGTGTGTGACACTTATACATGGCTGGGGAGAGTGAGAGGTGAGAGATGGAGCTTGCAGTAATGTGTGTGACACTTATACATGGTTGGGGAGAGTGAGGGGTTAGAGGTGGTGCTGGCAGTAATGTTTGTGACACTTATACACGGCTGGGGAGAGTGAGAGGTGAGAGATGGAGCTGGCAGTAATGTGTGTGACACTTATACACGGCTGGGGAGAGTGAGAGGTGAGAGATGGTGCTGGCAGTAATGTGTGTGACACTTATACATGGCTAGGGAGAGTGACGGGTGAGAGATGGAGCTGGCAATAATGTGTGTGACACTTATACATGGCTGGGGAGAGTGAGGGGTGAGAGATGGAGCTGGCAATAATGTGTGTGACACTTATACATGGCTGGGGAGAGTGAGGGGTGAGAGATGGTGCTGGCAATAATGTGTGTGATACTTATACATGGCTGGGGAGAGTGAGGGGTATTAGATGGTGTTGGGTGTAAAGTGAGTTACATATAACATCTCTGTATCCCCTTCACCAGATTCCTCAGTGATGAACAAACTGACAGAGATCGATACATCGGTGAAGAGGATTCTTTCTGAAGAAGTCACAGGTAAGAGACAGGGAATGGAGATGACATATACTTTAGTTTTCTGAGTGTGCAGGCGGCTCAGTGAAAGGTTTGCACATACACACACACATATTTATAGGTTCCCATTGACCTACTTATACTGTATTTAGTCTGTGTGATTGTGGAATCTCCTTAGCTGAGGGAGGTCCCTGATAGGGAATGTAAATAATTCTCATAGCAGTTATTAACTATTGGGTTTGTTTTGTTACTGTCCCTGAGCCCCTGAGATCTCCCGGCCTGAGAGTCTGGTGACCGAGACATGGGTAATACGAAGTGTTATAGTGGGATGTAGTGATTGCTGCTTCCTATGGAGATTGGGTGGGTGAGATAGAGCTGTGGGGGGCAGCGTGTTATATACATGGGGCTGTGGGGGGCAGCATGTTATATACATGGGGCTGTGGGGGGCAGAGTATTATATACATGGGGCTGTGGGGGCAGCTTGTTATATACATGGGGCTGTGGGGGGCAATGTGTTATATACATGGGGCTGTGTGGGGCAGCATGCTATATACATGAGGCTGTGGAGGGCAGTGTGTTATATACATGGGGCTGTGGGGGGCAGCTTGTTATATACATGGGGATGTGGGGGGCAGCATGTTATATACATGGGGCTGTAGGGGCAGTGTGTCATATGTACATGGGGCTGTGGGGGGCAGTGTGTTATATACATGGGGCTGTGGGGGACAGTGTGTTATATACATGGGGCTGTGGGGGGCAGTGTGTTATATACATGGGGCTGTGGGGGACAGTGTTTTATATACATGGGGCTCTAGGGGGCAGCGTGTTATATACATGGGGCTGTGGGGGGCAGTGTGTTATATACATGGGGCTGTGTGGGGTAGCATGTTATATACATAGGGCTGTGGGGGGGCAGCATGTTATATACATGGGACTGTGGGTGGCAGCGTGTTATATACATGGGGCTCTAGGGGGCAGCGTGTTATATACATGGGGCTGTGGGTGGCAGCGTGTTATATACATGGGGCTTTTGGGGGCAGCATATTATATACATGGGGCTGTGGGGGGCAGCGTATTATATACATGGGGATGTGGGGGGCAGCGTGTTATATACATGGGGATGTGGGGGGCAGTGTGTTATATACATGGGGTTGTGGGGGGCAGCATGTTACATACATGGGGCTGTGGGGGGCAGCGTGTTATATACATGGGGATGAGGGGAGCAGCGTGTCATATACATGGGGCTGAGTAACTGATATTCTCCATATCACAGGTGTATTGCAGAGCGATATACAGAGGATATTAAGTTCTATTGGAAGATTGAGAGAAGAGGTCCGTAAAGAGAATGGTGAGTAAATATTCTTCCATGCATCGGGGCACTTACCCACCAAGCCTATTTCCCAATACATGCTGCTCTATAAGTTACTAAACAAGTAACATTTTGCTGGAAAGGTCTATTCTATCTATGGGAAACCAGCACCGCTAGGGGTATAATTGTGTCAGATTGGTATGATGAAATAAGGACATGTATGAACAGCATAAAACGTGTGTGCAAAATACACACGGGTCTGATAATCGCTTTTAAGAGTATTTGCATTCTGGGCATGTTGCAGATTGAGTTCATGCGATGTGACTCAGCCCAGTACAACAGTGTCCATTGCTAATACTGAGGACTATGGTGATCATTGTGAGTACTGAAGACTGTGGTAACCATTGCTAATACTGGAGCCTGCAGGATCATTGCTAATACTGGTGACTGTGGTAACCATTGCTAATACTGGGGCCTGTGGTATCATTGCTAATACTGGGGACTGTTTCAACCATTGCTAATACTGGGGACTGCAGTATCCATTGTGAGTACTGAGGACTATGGTAACCATTGCTAATACTGGGGACTGTGGTAACCATTGCTAATACTGGGGCCTGTGGTATCATTGCTAATACTGGGGACTGTTTCAACCATTGCTAATACTGGGGACTGCAGTATCCATTGTGAGTACTGAGGACTATGGTAACCATTGCTAATACTGGGGACTATGGTAACTATTGCTAATACTGGAGCCTGCAGGATCATTGCTATTACTGGGGACTGTGGTAACCATTGCTAATACTGGGGCCTGCGGTAGCATTGCTAATACTGGGGACTGTGGTAACCATTGCTTATACTGGGGACTGCGGTATCCATTGTAAGTACAGAGGACTATGATAACCATTGTGAGTACTGGGGACTATAATAACCATTGTGAGTACTGGGGACTAGGGCTGGCAACAGAAATATTGGGGCCAGGTACTGTAGGTATATGGTGTGCGAATACATGGTTCTAGTTTCCATCACCAATATATTTTGCCAGGCCTGTGACAAATAGTGAGGACACTGAGGAAACAGACTTGAAGCTGAAATTGGGCGACTCAGTCAGTTGGCTCTGGCATTCATGCGGGTCAGTCCTCCTCTGCTGCTCATCTTCACACCACCATAAAAATGAGACACTGACAGACATCGCATCATAAGGTCACCTACAGTGCACCTCATTCATGGTATGCCATGAGTGGGGGAAGTTGGGCAACATGTAGTGTTAGTGCCACTCACAACATCTGTTAAATCAGGTGTCACAGCAGAAACCACAGTAAGCAATCTGGTCAGCAAGAATTGTGTGCAGGGTCACAACAGAGGCAGAACTCATTACCCCAAAAACAAATGATGGAAGGCAGCCCATTTTATCTCCCCATTGGTGTGACCATGAGTGGTTAGGGACTACCCAATATTGAGGGATACACTGAAAATGCAGTCCCTGTGCATTGCAAGTACTGTGGACTATGATATTTCTTAACAAAGTGGCTCACAGTGTTCCTAGTAATGGAAGCCTAATATGCCTGAACACAAAACAGTGCCACACAGTGCTCCTGGTAATGGCAGCCTAATGTGCCTGAACACAACACAGTGCCTCACAGTGCTCCTAGTAATGGAAGCCTAATGTGCCTGAACACAATACAGTGCCTCACAGTGCTCCTAGTAATGGAAGCCTAATGTGCCTGAACACAATACAGTGCCTCACAGTGCTCCTAGTAATGGAAGCCTAATGTGCCTGAACACAACACAGTGCATCACAGTGCTCCTGGTAATGGCAGCCTAATGTGCCTGAACACAACACAGTGCCTCACTGTGCTCCTAGTAATGACAGCCTAATGTGCCTGAACACAACACAATGCCTCCCAGTGCTCCTGGTAATGGCAGCCTAATGTGCCTGAACACAACACAGTGCCTCACAGTGCTCCTAGTAATGGCAGCCTAATGTGCCTGAACACAACACAGTGCCTCCCAGTGCTCCTGGAAATGGCAGCCTAATGTGCGTGAACACAACACAGTGCCTCACAGTGCTCCTGGTAATGGCAGCCTAATGTGCCTGAACACAACACAGTGCCTCCCAGTGCTCCTAGTAATGACAGCCTAATGTGCCTGAACACAACACAGTGCCTCCCAGTGCTCCTAGTAATGGCAGCCTAATGTGCTTGAACACAACAAAGTGCCTCACAGTGCTCCTGCTAATGGCAGCCTAATGTGCCTGGACACAACATAGTGGCTCACAGTGCTCCTGGTAATGGCAGTTTAATGTGCCTGAACACAAAACAGTGCCTCATAGTGCTCCTAGTAATGGCATCCTAATGTGCCTGAACACAAAACAGTGCCTTACAGTGTTCCTAGCAATGGCAGCTTAATGTTCCTGAACACAACACTGTGCCTCACAGTGCTCCTGGTAATGGCAGCCTACTGTGCCTGAACACAACATAGTGCACCACAATGCTCCTGGGAATGGCAGCCTAATGTGCTGGAACACATAATAGTGCATCACAGTGCTCCTGGTACTGGCAGCCTAATGTGCCTGAACACAACACAGTGCTTCACAGTGCTCCTAGTAATGGCAGCCTAATGTGCCTGAACACAACACAGTGGCTCACAGTGTTCCTAGTAATGGAAGCCTAATATGCCTGAACACAACACAGTGGCTCACAGTGTTCCAAGTAATGGAAACCTAATATGCCTGAACACAACACAGTGGCTCACAGTGCTCCTAGTAATGGCAGCCTAATGCGCCTGAACACAACACAGTGCCTCACAGTGCTCCTAGTAATGGAAGCCTAATGTGACTGAACACAACACAGTGCCTCTCAGTGCTCCTGGTAATGGCAGCCTAATGTACCTGAACACAACACAGTGCCTCACAGTGCTCCTGGTAAAGGCAGCCTTATGTGCCTGAACACAACACAGTGCCGCCCAGTGCTCCTAGTAATGGCAGCCTAATGTGCCTGGCCACAACACAGTGCCTCATAGTGCTCCTGGCATTGGCAGCCTAATGTACCTTAACACAACACAGTGCCTCACAGTACTCCTGGCAATGGCAGCCTAATGTGCATGAACACAACACAGTACCTCACTGTGCTCCTAGTAATGGAAGCCTAATATGCCTGAACACAACACAGTGGCTCACAGTGTTCCTAGTAATGGAAGCCTAATATGCCTGAACACAACACAGTGGCTCACAGTGTTCCTAGTAATGGAAGCCTAATATGCCTGAACACAACACAGTGGCTCACAGTGCTCCTGGTAATGGCAGCCTAATGTGCCTGAACACAACACAGAGCCTCACAGTGCTCCTTCTAATGGAAGCCTAATGTGCCTGAATACAACACAGTGCCTCCCAGTGCTCCTGGTAATGGCAGCCTAATGTGCCTGAACACAACACAGTGCTTCATAGTGCTCCTGGTAATGGCAGCCTAATGTACCTGAACACAACACAGTGCCTCACAGTGCTCCTGGTAATGGCAGCCTAATGTCCCTAAACACAACACAGTGCCTCACAGTGCTCCTGGTAATGGCAGCCTAATGTACCTGAACACAACACAGTGCCTCACAGTGCTCCTGGTAATGGCAGCCTAATGTCCCTAAACACAACACAGTGCCTCACAGTGCTCCTGGTAATGGCAGCCTAATGTGCCTGAACACAACACAGTGGCTCACAGTACTCCTAGTAATGGCAGCCTGAAGTGCCTGAACACAACTCAGTACCACACAGTGCTACTAGTAATGGTAGCCTAATGTGCCTGAACACAGCACAGTACCTCACAGTGCTCCTAGTAATGTATTAATAACTCTGTACATGCAGTAGTGCTTGAGTGAAATTTTTTGTTTCAACACAGTGCCTTCTTGTACCTACATACACAATGCAGTTATTTTTTGAATCTCTGAACACATAACACAGTGCCTCACAGTGCTCATATGGCACTTTTTTATATAGCATAGTACCACTTTAACATGGCTCTCCTAGGGGTATTTTTAGCTCCTGATAGTGAAGTGACAATGCATCAAAGTGCTACAGCCCACAGCCTTACACCCTCTTCCTCTGATCTCCTGTGTGAAATGTCACCCAATCACAAGAGAGGTACTTTTATATTCATTCTAAAAAAAAAATAATCTGATGCCAGGGAGATGATGTTTTGCCTCATTTTGGGATCTAAAGTTGTCAGGAACCCTGAGGTGGGGCTCAATTCGACTCATAATCCCTTTGTTCGGGTGTGTTGGTATTCTAGTAATCCAAAACTGCACATCTCTAGTCCTTACAGCCACAAAAGTTGGGACAATCATAGTGTGCCTTAAAATTAAAAGTAAAACCATAGTCACTGGCATCCAGGATGTGTTATTTGTACCAGGTTTGGGGACCAACTCATAGCTATATGTGTCCTAGAAGATGAAGGATTAAAGGTCAAATTCACTAAGGACGACAACTGTGTTGTG
Organism: Taudactylus pleione; assembly: GCA_031769625.1. Classification (NCBI taxonomy): domain Eukaryota; kingdom Metazoa; phylum Chordata; class Amphibia; order Anura; family Myobatrachidae; genus Taudactylus; species Taudactylus pleione. Next base: position 1,594,673 of record JAUIMM010000254.1, on the reverse strand, counting down.
CAGACCTATAATGGGACTGTGATAGTAACAGCAACCCAGTGCCAGCAACCGTATGTCCTAGACATGGAGGAGTGTTATGTGATGGCAGCCTCTGATTCCACACAACCTATGGAGCTGTTACACAGGTGATTAGGTCAGCCAGGGTGTTATAATGTCCAGGATCTCCTTCATGAATAGACATGAGCAATTCAGAGAGACTGGCATGTGAGAGCTGTATAAAGGGTAAACAGCCCCGTTGCCCCTTTCCGAAGTCAGTGACCAGTGCTGAGGCTCCCCTAGCATTGGTGCATACAGATGTGTGTGGTCTAATGGAGGTGGAATTAATAGGTGAATACCAATACTTCTTTATATTCATTGATGACTTTATAAGAATAACACACAGTTACTTATAATGATTATATTAATAGTAATAAACAACATTTCACACTAGAAGAGTTTAGTAAAGGCTCAAACAGATCAGTAACTGAAGAACTTGAGATCTTACAATGGTGGGCAATATGAGAATAAAATTCTAGCCATCTTCTTAAAGAAATATGGCATTGAGCACCAGCTAACTATTGCACACATGCCATAACAAATTGAGAGAGCGCAGACTATGCTGAGTGACTCTGGCCTAGAAAAGCATTTTGGGCAGAAGCAGACATGCACCCACATTAGCTGCGAAAAGCAGAACACCACTACTGGTGTGGTATGGAAGGAAGCTAAGTGACAATCATCTCAGAGTCTTTGGGTGCAAAGCATATGTACAAATCCCTAAGGAGAAGAGTTTTAGGGGCCTATTCATGATGTTAATTATTGGGTTCCAATGCAAAATCAGCAGTCCATGCAAGTGGCTTCACTGCTCCTTTTTGGAGCAGTGAATCTTTTCACTGCCTCCGTTGTGACTCTGCACACAGTTCTTGCTGACCTACTGGTCATGCATGCACACAGTAGCCCCTACATCTGCCCGAAGGAACCAGACAGGGGCGGATGGATCCAGAAGGACAGGAACGGGTTTCAGGAGCATTCACCTTCTGAAGATGGCAAATGCTACCACAATCAAGCTCCAAAAATGTTATATTTTTGGAGCTTGATGAATTATGTCCCTATATTAGTATGTGGGGACAGTGGGCCATTCCGCAAAAGGGAGGTAAGTAGAAGATATCTGTGATATTTCCTGCTTTACCTTCTTGATGAATGGCCCAAAAACTTAATTTTTACAATTGCTGTTGAAAATGTTCACTTTCACCTGCTTTTGTAAAAAGTAAGTGATGATGAATAGGTCCCATAAACTGGAATCCAAGTCAGTTTATCATGTTACGATACTGCCAGAAAAGTAAAGGATACAGACTATGTGACATTACAAACAAAAAGCTTATAAAATCCAGGTATGTTGTGTTCCATGAAACAGTATCACTATAATGTAAAGATGGAACAAGAACCACAAAACAAGTTTATTATACTTGATATGCCGACAACTGGATGCCTTATTGAGTTAGAGACAACCAATTGGGATATCCAATTACAGTGCAGGAGCTCTCTAAAAGCAATAAAAAGAAAAGCCCCTTGGAGATATAATGAGGAGTTAGAAAATAAAATTTTCTTAGAACCGCAAAATAACCAAGAGGCAAAATCAAAGAACAACTGCAAGAAATGGAAATCAGCAATAGATAAAGACTGAACTATTATAAGTTACAGATCCTATCTTTATGCTAAATGTTATACACAATACTTGGGATTGACTAAGGTGAAATCTACTCTCCTGTTGCCAGGTACAGTACATTACATTTAGTCATTGCCATATCTTCCATGCATAATTTACTGCTGTACTAATTAGATTTTGATTCAGCTTTCATAAATTGAGAATTAGTTGAGTAAATTTATATAAAACCATATCAGAGTATGTTCCAAGAGGAAATAGCATTGTATGGTCTAAAACAGAGTGGTCATTGTTGGTACATTAAGCTAGATGTTGTACTATTAATAATGGACTTTATATGCTCAGAGACTGATCACTGTCTATACTACAAGATAATAGAGCAAAACATTTTTTATCATCATTAAAACATGGATAATCTGTTTGTAGCAGGTCAGGAGAAACACATAGCCAGTGTCAAGCATCTGTTAGAACGAAAAGTCAAGTTAAAAAACCGAGGGGTAAACATTATTAAGAAATGTGTCTGATCATGATATCATTCACTGGTGTGTTTGGCTATTTTTGTACAACTCGCAAATTTACTAAAGGCAAATTCAGGTGAGAAATATTGAAATATTGAAGCTCTCTGGAACAAATAAGTGAAAACGCAAAAAAAAATAAATGCACCATCGGCCAAACTCGCAGCAAATTTCCTTAGACAGGAATACAACACGGAATATACCAAGAATCATGATTATAATCAGGAGTGTAATTTTAGCAAACTCTGTCATAATTAGAAGTTTTACATAGATTACCTCCCGAGCAGCTTATTTAACAGAAACATACATAGATCAGTGTGATCCGTGTATGGTTCTGCCTCTAAATAATGGAAAAAGGGTTCATTTTAGAAAAAAAACAGCATGCAGTTCCCCCCCAAATGCATAACCAGCCCCAGATCCTGTGAGAGAGTCCTGGTTCTAAAAAAACAGGGGTCAAAATGTTTAGAGGTCCCCCATATTTTATTAACCAACACTGGACTCTGTGAGCTAGCTCTGGTTTTTATAATAATACGGTTTGATCTGGTTGCTGGTTTTAAAAATACAGCGAACACCATTCAATTTTTCCCCATTATTTTAAAAAACAGGAAAAGCTCAAGGAGCCTGGTGCCAGTTTGTAAATTACGGGGGACCCCTACACATTTTGTTTCCCATATTTTTAAACCCAGTACTTGCTCACAGAGCCTGTAGCAGGTTATGTTTATTTGGTGAAAACCCAAACCTTTTTTTCTTACATTTTACACTTTTAAAAAAAATGCAAGCAACCTGCTTGAACATGGGAAGGAAACAGGATCACATACAACATCAGAAAACACGATTCAGCAAAATATGATTCCTAGTAAATTTTGTTTGTGTCTGCTAACACAAGTCACCAGAGTTCCTTGCGATGCTGTGCGGGTTTAAGCTTGGGCAATCTCAGGCCAGACATGATTCTTAGTAAATTTACCCCTATGGCCTGCACTTCACCTATTCGGCTTAAATATCTTACAAAACTTGAATGCAGGAACTGTCACAATTGATCAGCAAATATAGATATAATGATAACGTATGGGTGTGACATTACATATCAATCTTAAAATAAGGAGCGTACACAGTCCCACAATTCATTTCCATATATATAGATGCAGTGTTTTTGGAAACTTCAAATCTTTATGAAAAATTCTCTCTTCTCCAAGACATTAACCCAAATATGGATGAAGGTGGTAGTATTACTTCATGAAAAGATACAATAAAAAAATGCACCAATAGGGCATTATGGTAAAATCTATAAGGATGCTAACAAGTCTGCACCACAAATTTCCAATGTTATGTTTGAATAATTATAATAATCACTTACTGCAGAGACCCAGAATCCTCTGTGCAGCCAAGACTGGAGACATTCTGCGATGAGCTGCTATTATCTGTCCAAGCGAATCCGAACATGGGCTGGGGCCAAGAAAGACTGTGAAGATAAGAAGTCTCATCTGGTCGTAATCACCAGTGCTGAGGAGCAGGTGAGCTAATAGGGAGCAGCCCAGAACAGGAAATCATTCAATATAATAGAAGAGACTGAAAGGTGTGTAAAAAAACTGTGAGAGTACAGAGATGGTGTATAAGTAACTGTGGGAGCACAGAGATGGTGTATAAGTAACTGTGGGAGCATAGAGTACAGAGATGGTGTATTAGTAACTGTGGGAGCATAGAGTACAGAGATGGTGTATAAGTAAATGTGGGAGCACAGAGTACAGAGATGGTGTATTAGTAACTGTGGGAGCATAGAGTACAGAGATGGTGTATTAGTAACTGTGGGAGCATAGAGTACAGAGATGATGTATAAGTAAATGTGGGAGCACAGAGTACAGAAATGGTGTATAAGTAACTGTGGGAGAACAGAGTACAGAGATGGTGTATAAGTAACTGTGGGAGCACAGAGTACAGAGATGGTGTATAAGTAACTGTGGGAGCACAGAGTACAGAGATGGTGTATAAGTAACTGTGGGAGCACAGAGTACAGAGATGGTGTATAAGTAACTGTGGGAGCACAGAGTACAGAGATGGTGTATAAGTAACTGTGGGAGCACAGATTACAGAGATGGTGTATAAGTAACTGTGGGAGAACAGAGTACAGAGATGGTGTATAAGTAACTGTGGGAGCAAAGAGTACAGAGATGGTGTATAAGTAACTGTGGGAGCACAGAGTACAGAGATGGTGTATAAGTAACTGTGGGAGCACAGAGTACAGAGATGATGTATAAGTAACTGTGGGAGAACAGAGTACAGAGATGGTGTATAAGTAACTGTGGGAGCAAAGAGTACTGAGATGGTGTATAAGTAACTGTGGGAGCACAGAGTACAGAGATGGTGTATAAGTTACAGTGGGAGCACAGAGTACAGAGATGGTGTTTAAGTAACTGTGGGAGCAAAGAGTACTGAGATGGTGTATAAGTAACTGTGGGAGTACAGAGATGGTGTATAAGTAACTGTGGGAGCACAGAGTACAGAGATGGTGTATAAGTAACTGTGGGAGCACAGACTACAGAGATGATGTATAAGTGACTGTGAGAGCACAGAGTACAGAGATGGTGTATTAGTAACTGTGGGAGCACAGAGTACAGATATGGTGTATAAGTAACTGTGGGAGCACAGAGTACAGAGATGGTGTATAAGTAACTGTGGGAGCACAGAGTACAGAGATGGTGTATAAGTAACTGTGGGAGCACAGAGTACAGAGATGGTGTATAAGTAACTGTGGGAGCACAGAGTACAGTGATGGTGTATAAGTAACTGTGGGAGCACAGAGTACTGAGATGGTGTATAAGTAACTGTGGGAGCACAGAGTACAGAGATGGTGTATAAGTAACTGTGGGAGCACAGAGTACAGAGATGTTGTATTAGTAACTGTGGGAGCACAGAGTACAGATATGGTGTATAAGTAACTGTGGGAGCATAGAGTACAGAGATGGTGTATAAGTAACTGTGGGAGCACAGAGTACAGAAACGGTGTATAAGTAACTGTGAGAGCACAGAGTACAGAGATGGTGTATAAGTAACTATGGGAGCACATATTACAGAGATGGTGTATAAGTAATTGTGGGAGTACAGAGATGGTGTATAAGTAACTGTGGGAGTACAGAGATGGTGTCTAAGTAACTGTGGGAGCACAGAGTATAGAGATGGTGTATAAGTAACTGTGGGAGCACAGAGTACAGAGATGGTGTATAAGTAACTGTGGGAGCACAGAGTATAGAGATGGTGTATAAGTAACTGTTGGAGCACAGAGTACAGAGATGGTGTGTAAGTAACTGTGGGAGCACAGAGTATAGAGATGGTGTATAAGTAACTGTGGGAGCACAGAGTACAGAGATGGTGTATAAGTAACTGTTGGAGCACAGAGTACAGAGATGGTGTATAAGTAACTATGGGAGCACAGAGTATAGAGATGGTGTTTAGGTAACTGTGGGAGCACAGAGATGGTGTATAAGTAACTGTAGGAGCACAGAGTACAGAGATGGTGTAAAAGTAACTGTGGGAGCACAGAGTACAGAGATGGTGTAAAAGTAACTGTGGGAGCACAGAGTACAGAGATGGTGTAAAAGTAACTGTGGGAGCACAGAGTACAGAGATGGTGTATAAGTAACTGTAGGAGCACAGAGTACAGAGATGGTGTAAAAGTAACTGTGGGAGCACAGAGTACAGAGATGGTGTATAAGTAACTGTAGGAGCACAGAGTACAGAGATGGTGTAAAAGTAACTGTAGGAGCACAGAGTACAGAGATGGTGTATAAGTAACTGTGGGAGCACAGAGTATAGAGATGGTGTATAAATAACTGTGGGAGTACAGAGTACAGAGATGATGTATAAGTAACTGTGGGAGTACAGAGCACAGAGATGGTGTATAAGTAACTGTGGGAGCAAAGAGTATAGAGATGGTGTATAAGTAACTATGGGAGCACAGAGTATAGAGATGGTGTATAAGTAACTATGGGAGCAAAGAGTATAGAGATGGTGTATAAGTAACTATGGGAGTACAGAGTACAGAGATGGTGTATAAGTAACTGTGGGAGCACAGAGTACAGAGATGGTGTATAAGTAACTGTGGGAGCACAGAGTACAGAGATGGTGTATAACTAATTGTGGGAGTACAGAGTACATAGATGGTGTATAGGTAACTGTGGGAGCACAGAGATGCTGTATAAGTAACTGTGGGAGCAAAGAGTATAGAGATGGTGTATAAGTAACTATGGGAGCACAGAGTATAGAGATGGTGTATAAGTAACTGTCGGAGCACAGAGTACAGAGATGGTGTATAAGTAACTATGGGAGCACAGAGTATAGAGATGGTGTATAAGTAACTGTGAGAGCACAGAGTACAGAGATGGTGTATAAGTAACTGTGAGAGCACAGAGTACAGAGATGGTGTATAAGTAACTGTCGGAGCACAGAGTACAGAGATGGTGTATAAGTAACTGTGGGAGCACAGAGTACAGAGATGATGTATAAGTAACTGTGTGAGCACAGAGTACAGAGATGGTGTTTAAGTAACTGTGAGAGCACAGAGTACAGAGATGGTGTATAAATAAAAGTAGGAGTACAGAGTACAGAGATGGTGTATAAGTAACTGTGGGAGCACAGAGTACAGAGATGGTGTATAAGTAACTGTCGGAGCACAGAGTACAGAGATGGTGTATAAGTAACTGTGGGAGCACAGAGTACAGAGATGATGTATAAGTAACTGTGAGAGCACAGAGTACAGAGATGGTGTATAAATAAAAGTAGGAGTACAGAGTACAGAGATGGTGTATAAGTAACTGTGAGAGCACAGAGTACAGAGATGGTGTATAAGTAACTGTGGGAGCAAAGAGTATAGAGATGGTGTATAAGTAACTATGGGAGCACAGAGTATAGAGATGGTGTATAAATAACTGTGGGAGCACAGAGTACAGAGATAGTGTATAAGTAACTGTGGGAGCACAGAGTACAGAGATGGTGTATAAGTAACTGTGGGAGCACAGAGTACAGAGATGGTGTATAACTAATTGTGGGAGTACAGAGTACATAGATGGTGTATAGGTAACTGTGAGAGCACAGAGATGCTGTATAAGTAACTGTGGGAGCAAAGAGTATAGAGATGGTGTATAAGTAACTATGGGAGCACAGAGTATAGAGATGGTGTATAAGTAAATGTAGGAGCACATAGTACAGAGATGGTGTATAAGTAACTGTGGGAGCAAAGAGTATAGAGATGGTGTATAAGTAACTATGGGAGCACAGAGTATAGAGATGGTGTATAAATAACTGTGGGAGCACAGAGTACAGAGATAGTGTATAAGTAACTGTGGGAGCACAGAGTACAGAGATGGTGTATAAGTAACTGTGGGAGCACAGAGTACAGAGATGGTGTATAACTAATTGTGGGAGTACAGAGTACATAGATGGTGTATAGGTAACTGTGAGAGCACAGAGATGCTGTATAAGTAACTGTGGGAGCAAAGAGTATAGAGATGGTGTATAAGTAACTATGGGAGCACAGAGTATAGAGATGGTGTATAAGTAACTGTCGGAGCACAGAGTACAGAGATGGTGTATAAGTAACTGTGAGAGCACAGAGTACAGAGATGGTGTATAAGTAACTGTGGGAGCACAGAGTACAGAGATGGTGTATAAGTAACTGTGGGAGCACAGAGTACAGAGATGGTGTATAAGTAACTGTGGGAGTACAGAGTACAGAGAGGGTGTATAAGTAACTGTGGGAGCAGAGAGTACAGAGAGGGTGTATAAGTAACTGTGGGAGCACAGAGTACAGAGATGGTGTATAAGTAACTGTGGGAGCACAGAGTACAGAGATGGTGTATAAGTAACTGTGGGAGCACAGAGTACAGAGATGGTGTATAAGTAACTGTGGGAGCACAGAGTACAGAGATGGTGTATAAGTAACTGTGGGAGCACAGAGTACAGAGATGGTGTATAAGTAACTGTGGGAGCACAGAGTACAGAGATGGTGTATAAGTAACTGTGGGAGCACAGAGTACAGAGATGGTGTATAAGTAAATGTGGGAGCACAGAGTACAGAGATGGTGTATAAGTAACTGGGAGTACAGAGTACAGAGATGGTGTATAAGTAACTGTGGGAGCACAGAGAACAGAGATGGTGTATAAGTAACTGTGGGATTACAGAGTATAGAGATGATGTATAAGTAAATGTGGGAGCACAGAGTACAGAGATGGTGTATAAGTAACTGGGAGTACAGAGTACAGAGATGGTGTATAAGTAACTGTGGGAGCACAGAGAACAGAGATGGTGTATAAGTAACTCTGGGAGAACAGAGTACAGAGATGGTGTATAAGTAACTGTGGGAGCACAGAGTACAGAGATGGTGTATAAGTAACTGTTGGAGCACAGAGTACAGAGATGGTGTATAAGTAACTGTGGGAGCACAGAGTACAGAGATGGTGTATAAGTAATTGTGGGAGTACAGAGATGGTGTATAAGTAACTGTGGGAGCACAGAGTACAGAGATGATGTATAAGTAACTGTGGGAGCACAGAGTGCAGAGATGGTGTATAAGTAACTTTGGGAGCACAGAGTACAGAGATGGTGTATAAGTAACTGTGGGAGCAAAGAGTACAGAGATGGTGTATAAGTAACTGTTGGAGCACAGAGTACAGAGATGGTGTATAAGTAACTGTGGGAGCACAGAGTACAGAGATGGTGTATAAGTAACTGTGGGAGTACAGAGATGGTGTATAAGTAACTGTGGGAGCACAGAGTACAGAGATGGTGTATAAGTAACTGTGGGAGTACAGAGATGGTGTATAAGTAACTGTGGGAGTACAGAGATGGTGTCTAAGTAACTTTGAGAGCACAGAGTACAGAGATGGTGTATAAGTAACTGTGGGAGCACAGAGTATAGAGATGGTGTATAAGTAACTGTGGGAGCACAGAGTACAGAGATGGTGTATAAGTAACTGTCGGAGCACAGATTACAGAGATGGTGTATAAGTAACTGTGAGAGCACAGAGTACAGAGATGGTGTATAAGTAACTGTCGGAGCACAGATTACAGAGATGGTGTATAAGTAACTGTGGGAGCACAGAGTATAGAGATGGTGTATAAGTAACTGTGGGAGCACAGAGTACAGAGATGGTGTATAAGTAACTGTAGGAGCACAGAGTACAGAGATGGTGTATAAGTAACTGTGGGAGCACAGAGTACAGAGATGGTGTATAAGTAACTGTGGGAGCAAAGAGTACAGAGATGGTGTATAAGTAACTGTTGGAGCACAGAGTACAGAGATGGTGTATAAGTAACTGTGGGAGCACAGAGTACAGAGATGGTGTATAAGTAACTGTGGGAGTACAGAGATGGTGTATAAGTAACTGTGGGAGTACAGAGATGGTGTATAAGTAACTGTGGGAGCACAGAGTATAGAGATGGTGTATAAGTAACTGTGGGAGCACAGAGTACAGAGATGGTGTATAAGTAACTGTCGGAGCACAGAGTACAGAGATGGTGTATAAGTAACTGTGGGAGCACAGAGTATAGAGATGGTGTATAAGTAACTCTGGGAGAACAGAGTACAGAGATGGTGTATAAGTAAATGTAGGAGCACATAGTACAGAGATGGTGTATAAGTAAATGTGGGAGCACAGAGTACAGAGATGGTGTATAAGTAACTGTGGGAGCACATAGTACAGAGATGGTGTATAAGTAACTGTGGGAGCACAGAGTACAGAGATGGTGTATAAGTAACTGTGGGAGCACAGAGTACAGAGATGGTGTATAAGTAACTGTGGGAGCACAGAGTACAGAGATGGTGTATAAGTAACTGTGGGAGCACAGAGTACAGAGATGGTGTATAAGTAACTGTGGGAGCACAGAGTACAGAGATGGTGTTTAAGTAACTGTGGGAGCACAGAGTACAGAGATGGTGTATAAGTAACTGTGGGAGTACAGAGTACAGAGATGGTGTATAAGTAACTGTGGGAGCAAAGAGTATAGAGATGGTGTATAAATAACTGTGGGAGTACAGAGTACAGAGATGGTGTATAAGTAACTGTGGGAGCACAGAGTACAGAGATGGTGTATAAATAACTGTGGGAGTACAGAGTACAGAGATGGTGTATAAGTAACTGTGGGAGCACAGAGTACAGAGATGGTGTATAAGTAACTGTGGGAGCACAGAGTACAGAGATGGTGTATAAGTAACTGTGGGAGCACAGAGTACAGAGATGGTGTATAACTAATTGTGGGAGTACAGAGTACATAGATGGTGTATAGGTAACTGTGGGAGCACAGAGATGCTGTATAAGTAACTGTGGGAGCAAAGAGTATAGAGATGGTGTATAAGTAACTATGGGAGCACAGAGTATAGAGATGGTGTATAAGTAACTGTCGGAGCACAGAGTACAGAGATGGTGTATAAGTAACTGTGAGAGCACAGAGTACAGAGATGGTGTATATGTAACTGTGGGAGCACAGAGTACAGAGATGGTGTATAAGTAACTGTGGGAGCAGAGAGTACAGAGATGGTGTATAAGTAACTGTGGGAGCACAGAGTACAGAGATGGTGTATAAGTAACTGTGGGAGCAGAGAGTACAGAGATGGTGTATAAGTAACTGTGGGAGCACAGAGTACAGAGATGGTGTATAAGTAACTGTGGGAGCACAGAGAACAGAGATGGTGTATAAGTAACTGTGGGAGCACAGAGTATAGAGATGGTGTATAAGTAAATGTAGGAGCACATAGTACAGAGATGGTGTATAAGTAAATGTGGGAGCACATAGTACAGAGATGGTGTATAAGTAACTGTGGGAGCACAGAGTACAGAGATGGTGTATAAGTAACTGTGGGAGCACAGAGTACAGAGATGGTGTATAAGTAACTGTGGGAGCACATAGTACAGAGATGGTGTATAAGTAACTGTGGGAGCACAGAGTACAGAGATGGTGTATAAGTAACTGTGGGAGCATAGAGTACAGAGATGGTGTATAAGTAACTGTGGGAGCACAGAGTACAGAGATGGTGTATAAGTAACTGTGGGAGCACAGAGTACAGAGATGGTGTATAAGTAACTGTGGGAGCATAGAGTACAGAGATGGTGTATAAGTAACTGTGGGAGCACAGAGTACAGAGATGGTGTATAAGTAAATGTGGGAGCACATAGTACAGAGATGGTGTATAAGTAACTGTGGGAGCACAGAGTACAGAGATGGTGTATAAGTAACTGTGGGAGCACAGAGTACAGAGATGGTGTATAAGTAACTGTGGGAGCACAGAGTACAGAGATGGTGTATAAGTAACTGTGGGAGCACATAGTACAGAGATGGTGTATAAGTAACTGTGGGAGCAAAGAGTATAGAGATGGTGTATAAGTAACTGTCGGAGCACAGAGTACAGAGATGGTGTATAAGTAACTGTGAGAGCACAGAGTACAGAGATGGTGTATAAGTAACTGTGGGAGCACAGAGTACAGAGATTGTGTATAAGTAACTGTGGGAGCACAGAGTACAGAGATGGTGTATAAGTAACTGTTAGAGCACAGAGTACAGAGATGGTGTATAAGTAATTGTGGGAGTACAGAGATGGTGTATAAGTAACTGTGGGAGCACAGAGTACAGAGATGGTGTATAAGTAACTTTGGGAGCACAGAGTACAGAGATGGTGTATAAGTAACTGTTGGAGCACAGAGTACAGAGATGGTGTATAAGTAACTGTGGGAGCAAAGAGTACAGAGATGGTGTATAAGTAACTGTTGGAGCACAGAGTACAGAGATGGTGTATAAGTAATTGTGGGAGCACAGAGTACAGAGATGGTGTATAAGTAACTGTTGGAGCACAGAGTACAGAGATGGTGTATAAGTAACTGTTGGAGCACAGAGTACAGAGATGGTGTATAAGTAATTGTGGGAGCACAGAGTACAGAGATGGTGTATAAGTAACTGTGGGAGTACAGAGATGGTGTATAAGTAACTGTGGGAGCACAGAGTACAGAGATGGTGTATAAGTAACTGTGGGAGCACAGAGTACAGAGATGGTGTATAAGTAACTGTGGGAGCACAGAGTACAGAGATGGTGTATAAGTAACTGTGGGAGCACAGAGTACAGAGATGGTGTATAAGTAACTGTGGGAGCACAGAGTACAGAGATGGTGTATAAGTAACTGTGGGAGCACATAGTACAGAGATGGTGTATAAGTAACTGTGGGAGCACATAGTACAGAGATGGTGTATAAGTAACTGTGGGAGCACAGAGTACAGAGATGGTGTATAAGTAACTGTGGGAGCACAGAGTACAGAGATGGTGTATAAGTAACTGTGGGAGCACAGAGTACAGAGATGGTGTATAAGTAACTGTGGGAGCAAAGAGTACAGAGATGGTGTATAAGTAACTGTTGGAGCACAGAGTACAGAGATGGTGTATAAGTAACTGTGGGAGCACAGAGTACAGAGATGGTGTGTAAGTAACTGTGGGAGCACAGAGTACAGAGATGATGTATAAGTAACTGTGGGAGCACATAGTACAGAGATGGTGTATAAGTAACTGTGGGAGCACATAGTACAGAGATGGTGTATAAGTAACTGTGGGAGCACAGAGTACAGAGATGGTGTATAAGTAACTGTGGGAGCAAAGAGTACAGAGATGGTGTATAAGTAACTGTTGGAGCACAGAGTACAGAGATGGTGTATAAGTAACTGTTGGAGCACAGAGTACAGAGATGGTGTATAAGTAATTGTGGGAGCACAGAGTACAGAGATGGTGTATAAGTAACTGTGGGAGTACAGAGATGGTGTATAAGTAACTGTGGGAGCACAGAGTACAGAGATGGTGTATAAGTAACTGTGGGAGCACAGAGTACAGAGATGGTGTGTAAGTAACTGTGGGAGCACAGAGTACAGAGATGGTGTATAAGTAACTGTGGGAGCAAAGAGTACAGAGATGGTGTATAAGTAACTGTTGGAGCACAGAGTACAGAGATGGTGTATAAGTAACTGTGGGAGCACAGAGTACAGAGATGGTGTATAAGTATCTGTGGGAGCACAGAGTACAGAGATGGTGTATAAGTAACTGTGGGAGCACAGAGTACAGAGATGGTGTATAAGTAACTGTCAGAGCGCAGAGTACAGAGATGGTGTATAAGTAACTGTGGGAGCACAGAGTATAGAGATGGTGTATAAGTAACTGTGGGAGCACAGAGTACAGAGATGGTGTATAAGTAACTGTCAGAGCGCAGAGTACAGAGATGGTGTATAAGTAACTGTGGGAGAACAGAGTACAGAGATGGTGCATAAGTAACTGTGGGAGCACAGAGTACAGAGATGGTGTATAAGTAACTGTGGGAGCACAGAGTACAGAGATGGTGTATAAGTAACTGTGGGAGAACAGAGTACAGAGATGGTGTATAAGTAACTGTGGGAGAACAGAGTACAGAGATGGTGTATAAGTAACTGTGGGAGCACAGAGTACAGAGATGGTGTATAAGTAACTGTGGGAGAACAGAGTACAGAGATGGTGTATAAGTAACTGTGGGAGCACAGAGTACAGAGATGGTGTATAAGTAACTGTGGGAGCACAGAGTACAGAGATGGTGTATAAGTAACTGTGGGAGCAAAGAGTACTGAGATGGTGTATAAGTAACTGTGGGAGCACAGAGTACAGAGATGGTGTATAAGTAACTGTGGGAGCAAAGAGTACTGAGATGGTGTATAAGTAACTGTGGGAGCACAGAGTACAGAGATGGTGTATAAGTTACAGTGGGAGCACAGAGTACAGAGATGGTGTATAAGTAACTGTGGGAGCAAAGAGTACTGAGATGGTGTATAAGTAACTGTGGGAGTACAGAGATGGTGTATAAGTAACTGTGGGAGCACAGAGTACAGAGATGGTGTATAAGTAACTGTGGGAGCACAGACTACAGAGATGATGTATAAGTGACTGTGAGAGCACAGAGTACAGAGATGGTGTATTAGTAACTGTGGGAGCACAGAGTACAGATATGGTGTATAAGTAACTGTGGGAGCACAGAGTACAGAGATGGTGTATAAGTAACTGTGGGAGCACAGAGTACAGAGATGGTGTATAAGTAACTGTGGGAGCACAGAGTACAGAGATGGTGTATAAGTAACTGTGGGAGCACAGAGTACAGTGATGGTGTATAAGTAACTGTGGGAGCACAGAGTACTGAGATGGTGTATAAGTAACTGTGGGAGCACAGAGTACAGAGATGGTGTATAAGTAACTGTGGGAGCACAGAGTACAGAGATGTTGTATTAGTAACTGTGGGAGCACAGAGTACAGATATGGTGTATAAGTAACTGTGGGAGCATAGAGTACAGAGATGGTGTATAAGTAACTGTGGGAGCACAGAGTACAGAAACGGTGTATAAGTAACTGTGAGAGCACAGAGTACAGAGATGGTGTATAAGTAACTATGGGAGCACATATTACAGAGATGGTGTATAAGTAATTGTGGGAGTACAGAGATGGTGTATAACTAATTGTGGGAGTACAGAGTACATAGATGGTGTATAAGTAACTGTGGGAGCACAGAGTATAGAGATGGTGTACAGGTAACTGTGGGAGCACAGAGATGGTGTATAAGTAACTGTGGCAGCACAGAGTACAGAGATGGTGTATAAGTAACAGTGGGAGCACAGAGTACAGAGATGGTGTATAAGTATCTGTGGGAGCACAGAGTACAGAGATGGTGTATAAGTAACTGTGGGAGCACAGAGTACAGAGATGGTGTATAAGTAACTCTGGGAGCACAGAGTACAGAGATGGTGTATAAGTAACTGTGGGAGCACAGAGTACAGAGATGGTTTATAAGTAACTGTTGGAGCACAGAGTACAGAGATGGTGTATAAGTAACTGTGGGAGCACAGAGTACAGAGATGGTGTATAAGTAACTGTGGGAGTACAGAGATGGTGTCTAAGTAACTGTGGGAGCACAGAGTATAGAGATGGTGTATAAGTAACTGTGGGAGCACAGAGTACAGAGATGGTGTATAAGTAACTGTGGGAGCACAGAGTATAGAGATGGTGTATAAGTAACTGTTGGAGCACAGAGTACAGAGATGGTGTGTAAGTAACTGTGGGAGCACAGAGTATAGAGATGGTGTATAAGTAACTGTGGGAGCACAGAGTACAGAGATGGTGTATAAGTAACTGTTGGAGCACAGAGTACAGAGATGGTGTATAAGTAACTATGGGAGCACAGAGTATAGAGATGGTGTTTAGGTAACTGTGGGAGCACAGAGATGGTGTATAAGTAACTGTAGGAGCACAGAGTACAGAGATGGTGTAAAAGTAACTGTGGGAGCACAGAGTACAGAGATGGTGTAAAAGTAACTGTGGGAGCACAGAGTACAGAGATGGTGTAAAAGTAACTGTGGGAGCACAGAGTACAGAGATGGTGTATAAGTAACTGTAGGAGCACAGAGTACAGAGATGGTGTAAAAGTAACTGTAGGAGCACAGAGTACAGAGATGGTGTAAAAGTAACTGTGGGAGCACAGAGTACAGAGATGGTGTATAAGTAACTGAAAGAGCGCAGAGTACAGAGATGGTGTATAAGTAACTATGGGAGCACAGAGTATAGAGATGGTGTATAAATAACTATAGGAGCAAAGAGTATAGAGATGGTGTATAAGTAACTGTGGGAGCAAAGAGTATAGAGATGGTGTATAAGTAACTGTGGGAGCACAGAGTATAGAGATGGTGTATAAATAACTGTGGGAGTACAGAGTACAGAGATGATGTATAAGTAACTGTGGGAGTACAGAGCACAGAGATGGTGTATAAGTAACTGTGGGAGCAAAGAGTATAGAGATGGTGTATAAGTAACTATGGGAGCACAGAGTATAGAGATGGTGTATAAATAACTGTGGGAGTACAGAGTACAGAGATGGTGTATAAGTAACTGTGGGAGCACAGAGTACAGAGATGGTGTATAAGTAACTGTGGGAGTACAGAGTACAGAGATGGTGTATAAGTAACTGTGGGAGCACAGAGTACAGAGATGGTGTATAAGTAACTGTGGGAGCACAGAGTACAGAGATGGTGTATAAGTACCTGTGGGAGTACAGAGTACAGAGAGGGTGTATAAGTAACTGTGGGAGCAGAGAGTACAGAGAGGGTGTATAAGTAACTGTGGGAGCACAGAGTACAGAGATGGTGTATAAGTAACTGTGGGAGCACAGAGTACAGAGATGGTGTATAAGTAACTGTGGGAGCACAGAGTACAGAGATGGTGTATAAGTAACTGTGGGAGCACAGAGTACAGAGATGGTGTATAAGTAACTGTGGGAGCACAGAGTACAGAGATGGTGTATAAGTAACTGTGGGAGCACAGAGTACAGAGATGGTGTATAAGTAACTGTGGGAGCACAGAGTACAGAGATGGTGTATAAGTAAATGTGGGAGCACAGAGTACAGAGATGGTGTATAAGTAACTGGGAGTACAGAGTACAGAGATGGTGTATAAGTAACTGTGGGAGCACATAGTACAGAGATGGTGTATAAGTAACTGTGGGAGCACAGAGTACAGAGATGGTGTATAAGTAACTGTGGGAGCACAGAGAACAGAGATGGTGTATAAGTAACTGTGGGAGCACAGAGTATAGAGATGGTGTATAAGTAACTCTGGGAGAACAGAGTACAGAGATGGTGTATAAGTAAAAGTAGGAGTACAGAGTACAGAGATGGTGTATAAGTAACTGTGGGAGCACAGAGTACAGAGATGGTGTATAAGTAAATGTAGGAGCACATAGTACAGAGATGGTGTATAAGTAAATGTGGGAGCACAGAGTACAGAGATGGTGTATAAGTAACTGTGGGAGCACATAGTACAGAGATGGTGTATAAGTAACTGTGGGAGCACAGAGTACAGAGATGGTGTATAAGTAACTGTGGGAGCACATAGTACAGAGATGGTGTTTAAGTAACTGTGGGAGCACAGAGTACAGAGATGGTGTATAAGTAACTGTGGGAGCACAGAGTACAGAGATGGTGTATAAGTAACTGTGGGAGCACAGAGTACAGAGATGGTGTATAAGTAACTGTGGGAGCACAGAGTACAGAGATGGTGTATAAGTAACTGTGGGAGCACATAGTACAGAGATGGTGTATAAGTAACTGTGGGAGCACAGAGTACAGAGATGGTGTATAAGTAACTGTGGGAGCACATAGTACAGAGATGGTGTATAAGTAACTGTGGGAGCACATAGTACAGAGATGGTGTATAAGTAACTGTGGGAGCACAGAGTACAGAGATTGTGTATAAGTAACTGTGGGAGCACAGAGTACAGAGATGGTGTATAAGTAACTGTTAGAGCACAGAGTACAGAGATGGTGTATAAGTAATTGTGGGAGTACAGAGATGGTGTATAAGTAACTGTGGGAGCACAGAGTACAGAGATGGTGTATAAGTAACTTTGGGAGCACAGAGTACAGAGATGGTGTATAAGTAACTGTGGGAGCAAAGAGTACATAGATGGTGTATAAGTAACTGTTGGAGCACAGAGTACAGAGATGGTGTATAAGTAATTGTGGGAGCACAGAGTACAGAGATGGTGTATAAGTAACTGTGGGAGCACAGAGTACAGAGATGGTGTATAAGTAACTTTGAGAGCACAGAGTACAGAGATGGTGTATAAGTAACTGTGGGAGCACAGAGTATAGAGATGGTGTATAAGTAACTGTGGGAGCACAGAGTACAGAGATGGTGTATAAGTAACTGTGGGAGCACAGAGTACAGAGATGGTGTGTAAGTAACTGTGGGAGCACAGAGTACAGAGATGGTGTATAAGTAACTGTGGGAGCACAGAGTACAGAGATGGTGTATAAGTAACTGTGGGAGCAAAGAGTACAGAGATGGTGTATAAGTAACTGTGGGAGCACAGAGTACAGAGATGGTGTATAAGTAACTGTGGGAGCACAGAGTACAGAGATGGTGTATAAGTAACTGTGGGAGTACAGAGATGGTGTATAAGTAACTGTGGGAGTACAGAGATGGTGTATAAGTAACTTTGAGAGCACAGAGTACAGAGATGGTGTATAAGTAACTGTGGGAGCACAGAGTATAGAGATGGTGTATAAGTAACTGTGGGAGCACAGAGTACAGAGATGGTGTATAAGTAACTGTAAGAGCGCAGAGTACAGAGATGGTGTATAAGTAACTGTGGGAGCACAGAGTACAGAGATGGTGTATAAGTAACTGTGGGAGCAAAGAGTACAGAGATGGTGTATAAGTAACTGTTGGAGCACAGAGTACAGAGATGGTGTATAAGTAACTGTGGGAGCACAGAGTACAGAGATGGTGTATAAGTAACTGTGGGAGTACAGAGATGGTGTATAAGTAACTGTGGGAGTACAGAGATGGTGTATAAGTAACTTTGAGAGCACAGAGTACAGAGATGGTGTATAAGTAACTGTGGGAGCACAGAGTATAGAGATGGTGTATAAGTAACTGTGGGAGCACAGAGTACAGAGATGGTGTATAAGTAACTGTGGGAGCACAGAGTACAGAGATGGTGTGTAAGTATCTGTGGGAGCAAAGAGTACAGAGATGGTGTATAAGTAACTGTGGGAGCACAGAGTACAGAGATGGTGTAT
Source organism: Taudactylus pleione (assembly GCA_031769625.1). Taxonomy (NCBI): domain Eukaryota; kingdom Metazoa; phylum Chordata; class Amphibia; order Anura; family Myobatrachidae; genus Taudactylus; species Taudactylus pleione. Next base: position 1,575,910 of record JAUIMM010000254.1, on the reverse strand, counting down.
AAGTAACTGTGGGAGCACAGAGTACAGAGATGGTGTATAAGTAACTGTGGGAGCACAGAGATGGTGTATAATTAACTGTGGGAGCACAGAGTACAGAGATGGTGTATAAGTAACTGTGAGAGCACAGAGTACAGAGATGGTGTATAAGTAACATTGGGAGCACAGAGTACAGAGATGGTGTATAAGTAACTGTGGGAGCACTGAGTAAAGAGATGGAGTATAAGTAAAAGTGGGAATACAGAGTAAAGAGATGGTGTATAAGTAACTGTGAGAGCACAGAGTACAGAGATGGTGTATAAGTAACTGTGGGAGCACAGAGTACAGAGATGGAGTATAAGTAAAAGTGGGAATACAGAGTAAAGAGATGGTGTATAAGTAATTGTGGGAGCACAGAGTACAGAGATGGTGTATAAGTAACTGTGGGAGCACAGAGTACAGAGATGGTGTATTAGTAACTGTGGGAGCACAGAGTACAGAGATGATGTATAAGTAACTGTGGGAGCACAGAGTACAGAGATGGTGTATAAGTAACTGTGGGAGCACAGAGTACAGAGATGATGTATAAGTAACTGTGGGAGCACAGAGTACAGAGATGGTGTATAAGTAACTGTGGGAATACAGAGTACAGAGATGGTGTATAAGTAAAAGTGGGAATACAGAGTACAGAGATGTGTATAAGTAACTGTGAGAGCACAGAGTACAGAGATGGTGTATAAGTAACTGTGGGAGCACAGAGTACAGAGATGGTGTATAAGTAACTGTGGGAGCACAGAGTACAGAGATGGTGTATAAGTAACTGTGGGAGCACAGAGTACAGAGATGGTGTATAAGTAACTGTGAGAGCACAGAGTATAGAGATGGTGTATAAGTAACTGTGGGAGCACAGAGTACAGAGATGGTGTATAAGTAACTGTGGGAGCACAGAGTACAGAGATGGTGTATAAGTAACTGTGGGAGCACAGAGTACAGAGATGGTGTATAAGTAACTGTGGGAGCACAGAGTACAGAGATGGTGTATAAGTAACTGTAGGAGCACAGAGTACAGAGATGGTGTAAAAGTAACTGTAGGAGCACAGAGTACAGAGATGGTGTATAAGTAACTGTAAGAGCGCAGAGTACAGAGATGGTGTATAAGTAACTGTGGGAGCACAGAGTGCAGAGATGGTGTATAAGTAACTGTGGGAGCACAGAGTGCAGAGATGGTGTATAAGTAACTGTGGGAGCACAGAGTACAGATATGGTGTAAAAGTAACTGTGGGAGCACAGAGTACAGAGATGGTGTATAAGTAACTGTGGGAGCACAGAGTACAGAGATGATGTATAAGTAACTGTGGGAGCACAGAGTACAGAGATGGTGTATAAGTAACTGTGAGAGCACAGAGTACAGAGATGGTGTATAAGTAACTGTGGGAGCACAGAGTATAGAGATGGTGTATAAGTAACTGTCGGAGCACAGAGTACAGAGATGGTGTATAAGTAACTGTGAGAGCACAGAGTACAGAGATGGTGTATAAGTAACTGTCGGAGCACAGAGTACAGAGATGGTGTATAAGTAACTGTGGGAGCACAGAGTACAGAGATGGTGTATAAGTAACTGTGGGAGTACAGAGTACAGAGAGGGTGTATAAGTAACTGTGGGAGCACAGAGTACAGAGATGGTGTATAAGTAACTGTGGGAGCACAGAGTACAGAGATGGTGTATAAGTAACTGTGGGAGCACAGAGTACAGAGATGGTGTATAAGTAACTGTAGGAGCACAGAGTACAGAAATGGTGTATAAGTAACTGTGGGAGCACAGAGTACAGAGATGGTGTATAAGTAACTGTGAGAGCACAGAGTATAGAGATGGTGTATAAGTAACTGTGGGAGCACAGAGTACAGAGATGGTGTATAAGTAACTGTGGGAGTACAGAGTACAGAGAGGGTGTATAAGTAACTGTGGGAGCACAGAGTACAGAGATGGTGTATAAGTAACTGTGGGAGCACAGAGTACAGAGATGGTGTATAAGTAACTGTGGGAGCACAGAGTACAGAGAGGGTGTATAAGTAACTGTGGGAGCACAGAGAACAGAGATGGTGTATAAGTAACTGTGGGAGCACAGAGTATAGAGATGGTGTATAAGTAACTCTGGGAGAACAGAGTACAGAGATGGTGTATAAGTAAAAGTAGGAGTACAGATTACAGAGATGGTGTATAAGTAACTGTGGGAGCACAGAGTACAGAGATGGTGTATAAGTAACTCTGGGAGAACAGAGTACAGAGATGGTGTATAAGTAACTCTGGGAGAACAGAGTACAGAGATGGTGTATAAGTAAAAGTAGGAGTACAGAGTACAGAGATGGTGTATAAGTAACTGTGGGAGCACAGAGTACAGAGATGGTGTATAAGTAAATGTAGGAGCACATAGTACAGAGATGGTGTATAAGTAAATGTGGGAGCACAGAGTACAGAGATGGTGTATAAGTAACTGTGGGAGCACATAGTACAGAGATGGTGTATAAGTAACTGTGGGAGCACATAGTACAGAGATGGTGTATAAGTAACTGTGGGAGCACAGAGTACAGAGATGGTGTATAAGTAACTGTGGGAGCACAGAGTACAGAGATGGTGTATAAGTAACTGTGGGAGCACATAGTACAGAGATGGTGTATAAGTAACTGTGGGAGCACAGAGTACAGAGATGGTGTATAAGTAACTGTGGGAGCACAGAGTACAGAGATGGTGTATAAGTAACTGTGGGAGCACAGAGTACAGAGATGGTGTATAAGTAACTGTGGGAGCACAGAGTACAGAGATGGTGTATAAGTAACTGTGGGAGCACATAGTACAGAGATGGTGTATAAGTAACTGTGGGAGCACAGAGTACAGAGATGGTGTATAAGTAACTGTGGGAGCACAGAGTACAGAGATGGTGTATAAGTAACTGTGGGAGCACAGAGTACAGAGATTGTGTATAAGTAACTGTGGGAGCACAGAGTACAGAGATGGTATATAAGTAATTGTGGGAGTACAGAGATGGTGTATAAGTAACTGTGGGAGCACAGAGTACAGAGATGGTGTATAAGTAACTGTGGGAGCACAGAGTACAGAGATGATGTATAAGTAACTGTGGGAGCACAGAGTACAGAGATGGTGTATAAGTAACTGTGGGAATACAGAGTACAGAGATGGTGTATAAGTAAAAGTGGGAATACAGAGTACAGAGATGGTGTATAAGTAATTGTGGGAGTACAGAGATGGTGTATAAGTAACTGTGGGAGCACAGAGTACAGAGATGGTGTATAAGTAACTGTGGGAGCACAGAGTACAGAGATGATGTATAAGTAACTGTGGGAGCACAGAGTACAGAGATGGTGTATAAGTAACTGTGGGAATACAGAGTACAGAGATGGTGTATAAGTAAAAGTGGGAATACAGAGTACAGAGATGGTGTATAAGTAACTGTGAGAGCACAGAGTACAGAGATGGTGTATAAGTAACTGTGGGAGCACAGAGTACAGAGATGGTGTATAAGTAACTGTGGGAGCACAGAGTACAGAGATGGTGTATAAGTAACTGTGGGAGCACAGAATACAGAGATGGTGTATAAGTAACTGTTAGAGCACAGAGTACAGAGATGGTGTATAAGTAATTGTGGGAGTACAGAGATGGTGTATAAGTAACTGTGGGAGCACAGAGTACAGAGATGGTGTATAAGTAATTGTGGGAGTACAGAGATGGTGTATAAGTAACTGTGGGAGCACAGAGTACAGAGATGGTGTATAAGTAATTGTGGGAGTACAGAGATGGTGTATAAGTAACTGTGGGAGCACAGAGTACAGAGATGGTGTATAAGTAACTTTGGGAGCACAGAGTACAGAGATGGTGTATAAGTAACTGTTGGAGCACAGAGTACAGAGATGGTGTATAAGTAACTGTGGGAGCACAGAGTACAGAGATGGTGTATAAGTAACTGTGGGAGTACAGAGATGGTGTATAAGTAACTGTGGGAGCACAGAGTACAGAGATGGTGTATAAGTAACTGTGGGAGTACAGAGATGGTGTATAAGTAACTGTGGGAGCACAGAGTACAGAGATGGTGTATAAGTAACTGTGGGAGCACAGAGTACAGAGATGGTGTATAAGTAACTGTGGGAGCACATAGTACAGAGATGGTGTATAAGTAACTGTGGGAGCACAGAGTACAGAGATGGTGTATAAGTAACTGTGGGAGCACTGAGTAAAGAGATGGAGTATAAGTAACTGTGAGAGCACAGAGTACAGAGATGGTGTATAAGTAACTGTGGGAGCACAGAGTACAGAGATGGTGTATAAGTAACTGTGGGAGCACAGAGTACAGAGATGGAGTATAAGTAAAAGTGGGAGCACAGAGTAAAGAGATGGTGTATAAGTAACTGTGGGAGCACAGAGTACAGAGATGGTGTATAAGTAACTGTGGGAGCACAGAGTACAGAGATGGTGTATAAGTAACTGTGAGAGCACAGAGTATAGAGATGGTGTATAAGTAACTGTGGGAGCACAGAGTACAGAGATGGTGTATAAGTAACTGTGGGAGCACAGAGTACAGAGATGGTGTATAAGTAACTGTAGGAGCACAGAGTACAGAAATGGTGTATAAGTAACTGTGGGAGCACAGAGTACAGAGATGGTGTATAAGTAACTGTGAGAGCACAGAGTATAGAGATGGTGTATAAGTAACTGTGGGAGCACAGAGTACAGAGATGGTGTATAAGTAACTGTGGGAGCACAGAGTACAGAGATGGTGTATTAGTAACTGTGGGAGCACAGAGTACAGAGATGGTGTATAAGTAACTGTGGGAGCACAGAGTACAGAGATGATGTATAAGTAACTGTTGGAGCACAGAGTACAGAGATGGTGTATAAGTAACTGTGGGAGCACAGAGTACAGAGATGGTGTATAAGTAACTGTGGGAGTACAGAGATGGTGTATAATTAACTGTGGGAGTACAGAGATGGTGTCTAAGTAACTTTGAGAGCACAGAGTACAGAGATGGTGTATAAGTAACTGTGGGAGCACAGAGTATAGAGATGGTGTATAAGTAACTGTGGGAGCACAGAGTACAGAGATGGTGTATAAGTAACTGTGGGAGCACAGAGTACAGAGATGGTGTGTAAGTATCTGTGGGAGCAAAGAGTACAGAGATGGTGTATAAGTAACTGTGGGAGCACAGAGTACAGAGATGGTGTATAAGTAACTGTGGGAGCACAGAGTACAGAGATGGTGTATAAGTAACTGTGGGAGCACAGAGATGGTGTATAATTAACTGTGGGAGCACAGAGTACAGAGATGGTGTATAAGTAACTGTGAGAGCACAGAGTACAGAGATGGTGTATAAGTAACTGTGGGAGCACAGAGTACAGAGATGGTGTATAAGTAACTGTGGGAGCACTGAGTAAAGAGATGGAGTATAAGTAAAAGTGGGAATACAGAGTAAAGAGATGGTGTATAAGTAACTGTGAGAGCACAGAGTACAGAGATGGTGTATAAGTAACTGTGGGAGCACAGAGTACAGAGATGGAGTATAAGTAAAAGTGGGAATACAGAGTAAAGAGATGGTGTATAAGTAATTGTGGGAGCACAGAGTACAGAGATGGTGTATAAGTAACTGTGGGAGCACAGAGTACAGAGATGGTGTATTAGTAACTGTGGGAGCACAGAGTACAGAGATGGTGTATAAGTAACTGTGGGAGCACAGAGTACAGAGATGATGTATAAGTAACTGTGGGAGCACAGAGTACAGAGATGGTGTATAAGTAACTGTGGGAATACAGAGTACAGAGATGGTGTATAAGTAACTGTGAGAGCACAGAGTACAGAGATGGTGTATAAGTAACTGTGGGAGCACAGAGTACAGAGATGGTGTATAAGTAACTGTGGGAGCACAGAGTACAGAGATGGTGTATAAGTAACTGTGAGAGCACAGAGTATAGAGATGGTGTATAAGTAACTGTGGGAGCACAGAGTACAGAGATGGTGTATAAGTAACTGTGGGAGCACAGAGTACAGAGATGGTGTATAAGTAATTGTGGGAGCACAGAGTACAGAGATGGTGTATAAGTAACTGTGGGAGCACAGAGTACAGAGATGGTGTATTAGTAACTGTGGGAGCACAGAGTACAGAGATGGTGTATAAGTAACTGTGGGAGCACAGAGTACAGAGATGATGTATAAGTAACTGTGAGAGCACAGAGTATAGAGATGGTGTATAAGTAACTGTGGGAGCACAGAGTACAGAGATGGTGTATAAGTAACTGTGGGAGCACAGAGTACAGAGATTGTGTATAAGTAACTGTGGGAGCACAGAGTACAGAGATGGTGTATAAGTAACTGTTAGAGCACAGAGTACAGAGATGGTGTATAAGTAATTGTGGGAGTACAGAGATGGTGTATAAGTAACTGTGGGAGCACAGAGTACAGAGATGGTGTATAAGTAACTGTGGGAGCACAAAATACAGAGATGGTGTATAAGTAATTGTGGGAGTACAGAGATGGTGTATAAGTAACTGTGGGAGCACAGAGTACAGAGATGGTGTATAAGTAACTTTGGGAGCACAGAGTACAGAGATGGTGTATAAGTAACTGTGAGAGCACAGAGTATAGAGATGGTGTATAAGTAATTGTGAGAGAACAGAGTACAGAGATGCTGTATAAGTAACTGTGGGAGCACAGAGTACAGAGATTGTGTATAAGTAACTGTGGGAGCACAGAGTACAGAGATGGTGTATAAGTAACTGTTAGAGCACAGAGTACAGAGATGGTGTATAAGTAATTGTGGGAGTACAGAGATGGTGTATAAGTAACTGTGGGAGCACAGAGTACAGAGATGGTGTATAAGTAACTTTGGGAGCACAGAGTACAGAGATGGTGTATAAGTAACTGTGGGAGCAAAGAGTACAGAGATGATGTATAAGTAACTGTTGGAGCACAGAGTACAGAGATGGTGTATAAGTAATTGTGGGAGCACAGAGTACAGAGATGTTGTATAAGTAACTGTGGGAGTACAGAGATGGTGTATAAGTAACTGTGGGAGCAAAGAGTACAGAGATGGTGTATAAGTAACTGTTGGAGCACAGAGTACAGAGATGGTGTATAAGTAACTGTGGGAGCACAGAGTACAGAGATGGTGTATAAGTAACTGTGGGAGCACAGAGTACAGAGATGGTGTGTAAGTAACTGTGGGAGTACAGAGATGGTGTCTAAGTAACTTTGAGAGCACAGAGTACAGAGATGGTGTATAAGTAACTGTGGGAGCACAGAGTATAGAGATGGTGTATAAGTAACTGTGGGAGTACAGAGATGGTGTATAAGTAACTGTGGGAGCACAGAGTATAGAGATGGTGTATAAGTAACTGTGGGAGCACAGAGATGGTGTCTAAGTAACTTTGAGAGCACAGAGTACAGAGATGGTGTATAAGTAACTGTGGGAGCACAGAGTACAGAGATGGTGTATAAGTAACTGTTAGAGCACAGAGTACAGAGATGGTGTATAAGTAACTGTGGGAGCAAAGAGTATAGAGATGGTGTATAAGTAACTGTCGGAGCACAGAGTACAGAGATGGTGTATAAGTAACTGTGAGAGCACAGAGTACAGAGATGGTGTATAAGTAACTGTGGGAGCACAGAGTACAGAGATGGTGTATAAGTAACTGTGGGAGCACAGAGTACAGAGATGGTGTATAAGTAAATGTGGGAGTACAGAGATGGTGTATAAGTAACTGTGGGAGCACAGAGATGGTGTATAAGTAACTGTGGGAGCACAGAGTACAGAGATGGTGTATAAGTAACTGTGGGAGTACAGAGATGGTGTATAAGTAACTGTGGGAGTACAGAGATGGTGTATAAGTAACTGTGGGAGTACAGAGATGGTGTATAAGTAACTGAGGGAGTACAGAGATGGTGTATAAGTAACTGTGGGAGTACAGAGATGGTGTATAAGTAACTGTGGGAGCACAGAGTACAGAGATTGTGTATAAGTAACTGTGGGAGCACAGAGTACAGAGATGGTGTATAAGTAACTGTTAGAGCACAGAGTACAGAGATGGTGTATAAGTAATTGTGGGAGTACAGAGATGGTGTATAAGTAACTGTTAGAGCACATAGTATAGAGATGGTGTATAAGTAACTGTGGGAGCACAGAGTACAGAGATGGTGTATAAGTAACTGTGGGAGCACAGAGTACAGAGATGGTGTATAAGTAACTGTGGGAGCACAGAGTACAGAGATGGTGTATAAGTAACTGTGGGAGCACAGAGTACATAGATGGTGTATAAGTAACTGTGGGAGCACAGAGTACAGAGATGGTGTATAAGTAACTGTGGGAGCACAGAGTACAGAGATGGTGTATAAGTAACTGTTAGAGCACAGAGTACAGAGATGGTGTATAAGTAACTGTGGGAGCACAGAGTACAGAGATGGTGTATAAGTAACTGTGGGAGCACAGAGTACAGAGATGGTGTATAAGTAACTGTTAGAGCACAGAGTACAGAGATGGTGTATAAGTAACTGTGGGAGTACAGAGATGGTGTATAAGTAACTGTGGGAGCACAGAGTATAGAGATGGTGTATAAGTAACTGTTAGAGCACAGAGTACAGAGATGGTGTATAAGTAACTGTGGGAGCACAGAGTATAGAGATGGTGTATAAGTAACTGTGGGAGCACAGAGTATAGAGATGGTGTATAAGTAACTGTGGGAGCACAGAGTACAGAGATGGTGTATAAGTAACTGTGGGAGCAAAGAGTACAGAGATGGTGTATAAGTAACTGTGAGAGTACAGAGATGGTGTATAAGTAACTGTGGGAGTACAGAGATGGTGTATAAGTAACTGTGGGAGCACAGAGTACAGAGATGGTGTATAAGTAACTGTGGGAGCACAGAGTACAGAGATGGTGTATAAGTAACTGTGGGAGCAAAGAGTATAGAGATGGTGTATAAGTAACTGTCGGAGCACAGAGTACAGAGATGGTGTATAAGTAACTGTGAGAGCACAGAGTACAGAGATGGTGTATAAGTAACTGTGGGAGCACAGAGTACAGAGATGGTGTATAAGTAACTGTGGGAGCACAGAGTACAGAGATGGTGTATAAGTAACTGTGGGAGCACAGAGTACAGAGATGGTGTATAAGTAACTGTGGGAGCACAGAGTACAGAGATGGTGTATAAGTAACTGTGGGAGCACAGAGTACAGAGATGGTGTATAAGTAACTGTGGGAGCACAGAGTACAGAGATGGTGTATAAGTAAATGTGGGAGCACAGAGTACAGAGATGGTGTATAAGTAACTGTGGGAGTACAGAGATGGTGTATAAGTAACTGTGGGAGTACAGAGATGGTGTATAAGTAACTGTGGGAGTACAGAGATGGTGTATAAGTAACTGTGGGAGCACAGAGTACAGAGATTGTGTATAAGTAACTGTGGGAGCACAGAGTACAGAGATGGTGTATAAGTAACTGTTAGAGCACAGAGTACAGAGATGGTGTATAAGTAATTGTGGGAGTACAGAGATGGTGTATAAGTAACTGTGGGAGCACAGAGTACAGAGATGGTGTATAAGTAACTGTGGGAGCACAGAGTACAGAGATGGTGTATAAGTAACTGTGGGAGCAAAGAGTACAGAGATTGTGTATAAGTAACTGTGGGAGCACAGAGTACAGAGATGGTGTATAAGTAACTGTTAGAGCACAGAGTACAGAGATGGTGTATAAGTAACTGTGGGAGCACAGAATACAGAGATGGTGTATAAGTAACTGTGGGAGCACAGAGTATAGAGATGGTGTATAAGTAACTGTGGGAGCACAGAGTACAGAGAGGGTGTATAAGTAACTGTGGGAGCACAGAATACAGAGATGGTGTATAAGTAACTGTGGGAGCACAGAGTATAGAGATGGTGTATAAGTAACTGTGGGAGCAAAGAGTACAGAGATGGTGTATAAGTAACTGTTGGAGCACAGAGTACAGAGATGGTGTATAAGTAACTGTGGGAGCACAGAGTACAGAGATGGTGTATAAGTAACTGTGGGAGTACAGAGATGGTGTATAAGTAACTGTGGGAGCACAGAGTACAGAGATGGTGTATAAGTAACTGTGGGAGCACAGAGTACAGAGATGGTGTATAAGTAACTGTGGGAGCAAAGAGTACAGAGATGGTGTATAAGTAACTGTGGGAGCACAGAGTACAGAGATGGTGTATAAGTAACTGTGGGAGTACAGAGATGGTGTCTAAGTAACTTTGAGAGCACAGAGTACAGAGATGGTGTATAAGTAACTGTGGGAGCACAGAGTATAGAGATGGTGTATAAGTAACTGTGGGAGCACAGAGTACAGAGATGGTGTATAAGTAACTGTGGGAGCACAGAGTACAGAGATGGTGTATAAGTAACTGTAGGAGCACAGAGTACAGAGATGGTGTAAAAGTAACTGTAGGAGCACAGAGTACAGAGATGGTGTAAAAGTAACTGTGGGAGCACAGAGTATAGAGATGGTGTATAAGTAACTGTGGGAGCACAGAGTACAGAGATGGTGTATAAGTAACTGTGGGAGCACAGAGTACAGAGATGGTGTGTAAGTAACTGTGGGAGCACAGAGTACAGAGATGGTGTATAAGTAACTGTAGGAGCACAGAGTACAGAGATGGTGTATAAGTAACTGTCAGAGCGCAGAGTACAGAGATGGTTTATAAGTAACTGTAAGAGCGCAGAGTACAGAGATGGTGTATAAGTAACTGTGGGAGCTCATAGTACAGAGATGGTGTATAAGTAACTGTGGGAGCACAGAGTACAGAGATGGTGTATAAGTAACTGTTGGAGCACAGAGTACAGAGATGGTGTATAAGTAACTGTGGGAGCACAGAGTACAGAGATGGTGTATAAGTAACTGTGGGAGCAAAGAGTACAGAGATGGTGTATAAGTAACTGTTGGAGCACAGAGTACAGAGATGGTGTATAAGTAACTGTGGGAGCACAGAGTACAGAGATGGTGTATAAGTAACTGTGGGAGTACAGAGATGGTGTATAATTAACTGTGGGAGTACAGAGATGGTGTCTAAGTAACTTTGAGAGCACAGAGTACAGAGATGGTGTATAAGTAACTGTGGGAGCACAGAGTATAGAGATGGTGTATAAGTAACTGTGGGAGCACAGAGTACAGAGATGGTGTATAAGTAACTGTGGGAGCACAGAGTACAGAGATGGTGTGTAAGTATCTGTGGGAGCAAAGAGTACAGAGATGGTGTATAAGTAACTGTGGGAGCACAGAGTACAGAGATGGTGTATAAGTAACTGTGGGAGCACAGAGTACAGAGATGGTGTATAAGTAACTGTGGGAGCACAGAGATGGTGTATAATTAACTGTGGGAGCACAGAGTACAGAGATGGTGTATAAGTAACTGTGAGAGCACAGAGTACAGAGATGGTGTATAAGTAACTGTGGGAGCACTGAGTAAAGAGATGGAGTATAAGTAAAAGTGGGAATACAGAGTAAAGAGATGGTGTATAAGTAACTGTGAGAGCACAGAGTACAGAGATGGTGTATAAGTAACTGTGGGAGCACAGAGTACAGAGATGGAGTATAAGTAAAAGTGGGAATACAGAGTAAAGAGATGGTGTATAAGTAATTGTGGGAGCACAGAGTACAGAGATGGTGTATAAGTAACTGTGGGAGCACAGAGTACAGAGATGGTGTATTAGTAACTGTGGGAGCACAGAGTACAGAGATGGTGTATAAGTAACTGTGGGAGCACAGAGTACAGAGATGATGTATAAGTAACTGTGGGAGCACAGAGTACAGAGATGGTGTATAAGTAACTGTGGGAATACAGAGTACAGAGATGGTGTATAAGTAAAAGTGGGAATACAGAGTAAAGAGATGGTGTATAAGTAATTGTGGGAGCACAGAGTACAGAGATGGTGTATAAGTAACTGTGGGAGCACAGAGTACAGAGATGGTGTATTAGTAACTGTGGGAGCACAGAGTACAGAGATGGTGTATAAGTAACTGTGAGAGCACAGAGTACAGAGATGGTGTATAAGTAACTGTGGGAGCACAGAGTACAGAGATGGTGTATAAGTAACTGTGGGAGCACAGAGTACAGAGATGGTGTATAAGTAACTGTGAGAGCACAGAGTATAGAGATGGTGTATAAGTAACTGTGGGAGCACAGAGTACAGAGATGGTGTATAAGTAATTGTGGGAGCACAGAGTACAGAGATGGTGTATAAGTAACTGTGGGAGCACAGAGTACAGAGATGGTGTATTAGTAACTGTGGGAGCACAGAGTACAGAGATGGTGTATAAGTAACTGTGGGAGCACAGAGTACAGAGATGATGTATAAGTAACTGTGAGAGCACAGAGTATAGAGATGGTGTATAAGTAACTGTGGGAGCACAGAGTACAGAGATGGTGTATAAGTAATTGTGAGAGAACAGAGTACAGAGATGCTGTATAAGTAACTGTGGGAGCACAGAGTACAGAGATTGTGTATAAGTAACTGTGGGAGCACAGAGTACAGAGATGGTGTATAAGTAACTGTTAGAGCACAGAGTACAGAGATGGTGTATAAGTAATTGTGGGAGTACAGAGATGGTGTATAAGTAACTGTGGGAGCACAGAGTACAGAGATGGTGTATAAGTAACTCTGGGAGCACAGAGTACAGAGATGGTGTATAAGTAACTGTGGGAGCAAAGAGTACAGAGATGGTGTATAAGTAACTGTTGGAGCACAGAGTACAGAGATGGTGTATAAGTAATTGTGGGAGCACAGAGTACAGAGATGGTGTATAAGTAACTGTGGGAGTACAGAGATGGTGTATAAGTAACTGTGGGAGCACAGAGTACAGAGATGGTGTATAAGTAACTGTGGGAGTACAGAGATGGTGTATAAGTAACTGTGGGAGTACAGAGATGGTGTCTAAGTAACTTTGAGAGCACAGAGTACAGAGATGGTGTATAAGTAACTGTGGGAGCACAGAGTATAGAGATGGTGTATAAGTAACTGTGGGAGCACAGAGTACAGAGATGGTGTATAAGTAACTGTGGGAGCACAGAGTACAGAGATGGTGTGTAAGTAACTGTGGGAGCACAGAGTACAGAGATGGTGTATAAGTAACTGTAGGAGCACAGAGTACAGAGATGGTGTAAAAGTAACTGTAGGAGCACAGAGTACAGAGAAGGTGTATAAGTAACTGTGGGAGCACAGAGTACAGAGATGGTGTATAAGTAACTGTAAGAGCGCAGAGTACAGAGATGGTGTATAAGTAACTATGGGAGCACAGAGTGCAGAGATGGTGTATAAGTAACTGTGGGAGTACAGAGTGCAGAGATGGTGTATAAGTAACTGTGGGAGCACAGAGTACAGATATGGTGTAAAAGTAACTGTGGGAGCACAGAGTACAGAGATGGTGTATAACTAATTGTGGGAGTACAGAGTACATAGATGGTGTATAGGTAACTGTGGGAGCACAGAGATGGTGTATAAGTAACTGTGGGAGCAAAGAGTATAGAGATGGTGTATAAGTAACTGTCGGAGCACAGAGTACAGAGATGGTGTATAAGTAACTGTGAGAGCACAGAGTACAGAGATGGTGTATAAGTAACTGTGGGAGCACAGAGTACAGAGATGGTGTATAAGTAACTGTGGGAGCACAGAGTACAGAGAGGGTGTATAAGTAACTGTGGGAGCAGAGAGTACAGAGAGGGTGTATAAGTAACTGTGGGAGCACAGAGTACAGAGAGGGTGTATAAGTAACTGTGGGAGCACAGAGTACAGAGATGGTGTATAAGTAACTGTGGGAGCACAGAGTACAGAGATGGTGTATAAGTAACTGTGGGAGCACAGAGTACAGAGATGGTGTATAAGTAACTGTGGGAGCACAAAGTACAGAGATGGTGTATAAGTAACTGTGGGAGCACAGAGTACAGAGATGGTGTATAAGTAAATGTGGGAGCACAGAGTACAGAGATGGTGTATAAGTAACTGGGAGTACAGAGTACAGAGATGGTGTATAAGTAACTGTGGGAGCACAGAGAACAGAGATGGTGTATAAGTAACTGTGGGAGCACAGAGTACAGAGATGGTGTATAAGTAACTGTGGGAGCACAGAGTATAGAGATGGTGTATAAGTAACTCTGGGAGAACAGAGTACAGAGATGGTGTATAAGTAAAAGTAGGAGTACAGAGTACAGAGATGGTGTATAAGTAACTGTGGGAGCACAGAGTACAGAGATGGTGTATAAGTAACTCTGGGAGAACAGAGTACAGAGATGGTGTATAAGTAACTCTGGGAGAACAGAGTACAGAGATGGTGTATAAGTAACTCTGGGAGAACAGAGTACAGAGATGGTGTATAAGTAACTGTGGGAGCACAGAGTACAGAGATGGTGTATAAGTAAATGTAGGAGCACATAGTACAGAGATGGTGTATAAGTAACTGTGGGAGCACATAGTACAGTGATGGTGTATAAGTAACTGTGGGAGCACAGAGTACAGATATGGTGTATAAGTAACTGTGGGAGCACATAGTACAGAGATGGTGTATAAGTAACTGTGGGAGCACAGAGTACAGAGATGGTGTATAAGTAACTGTGGGAGCACAGAGTACAGAGATGGTGTATAAGTAACTGTGGGAGCACATAGTACAGAGATGGTGTATAAGTAACTGTGGGAGCACAGAGTACAGAGATGGTGTATAAGTAACTGTGGGAGCACAGAGTACAGAGATGGTGTATAAGTAACTGTGGGAGCACATAGTACAGAGATGGTGTATAAGTAACTGTGGGAGCACAGAGTACAGAGATGGTGTATAAGTAACTGTGGGAGCACATAGTACAGAGATGGTGTATAAGTAACTGTGGGAGCACATAGTACAGAGATGGTGTATAAGTAACTGTGGGAGCACAGAGTACAGAGATGGTGTATAAGTAACTGTGGGAGCACAGAGTACAGAGATTGTGTATAAGTAACTGTTAGAGCACAGAGTACAGAGATGGTGTATAAGTAACTGTCGGAGCACAGAGTACAGAGATGGTGTATAAGTAACTGTCGGAGCACAGAGTACAGAGATGGTGTATAAGTAACTGTGGGAGCAAAGAGTACAGAGATGGTGTATAAGTAACTGTTGGAGCACAGAGTACAGAGATGGTGTATAAGTAACTGTGGGAGCACAGAGTACAGAGATGGTGTATAAGTAACTGTCGGAGCAAAGAGTACAGAGATGGTGTATAAGTAACTGTCGGAGCAAAGAGTACAGAGATGGTGTATAAGTAACTGTGGGAGCAAAGAGTACAGAGATGGTGTATAAGTAACTGTTGGAGCACAGAGTACAGAGATGGTGTATAAGTAACTGTGGGAGCACAGAGTACAGAGATGGTGTATAAGTAACTGTGGGAGCACAGAGTACAGAGATGGTGTATAAGTAACTGTGGGAGTACAGAGATGGTGTCTAAGTAACTTTGAGAGCACAGAGTACAGAGATGGTGTATAAGTAACTGTGGGAGCACAGAGTATAGAGATGGTGTATAAGTAACTGTTTGAGCACAGAGTACAGAGATGGTGTATAAGTAACTGTGGGAGCAAAGAGTACAGAGATGGTGTATAAGTAACTGTGGGAGCACAGAGTACAGAGATGGTGTATAAGTAACTGTGGGAGCACAGAGTACAGAGATGGTGTATAAGTAACTGTGGGAGCACAGAGTACAGAGATGGTGTATAAGTAACTGTGGGAGCACAGAGATGGTGTATAATTAACTGTGGGAGCACAGAGTACAGAGATGGTGTATAAGTAACTGTGAGAGCACAGAGTACAGAGATGGTGTATAAGTAACTGTGGGAGCACAGAGTACAGAGATGGTGTATAAGTAACTGTGGGAGCACAGAGTACAGAGATGGTGTATAAGTAACTGTGGGAGCACAGAGTACAGAGATGGAGTATAAGTAAAAGTGGGAATACAGAGTAAAGAGATGGTGTATAAGTAATTGTGGGAGCACAGAGTACAGAGATGGTGTATAAGTAACTGTGGGAGCACAGAGTACAGAGATGGTGTATAAGTAACTGTGGGAGCACAGAGTACAGAGATGGTGTATAAGTAACTGTGGGAGCACAGAGTACAGAGATGGTGTATTAGTAACTGTGGGAGCACAGAGTACAGAGATGGTGTATAAGTAACTGTTGGAGCACAGAGTACAGAGATGATGTATAAGTAACTGTGGGAGCACAGAGTACAGAGATGGTGTATAAGTAACTGTGGGAATACAGAGTACAGAGATGGTGTATAAGTAAAAGTGGGAATACAGAGTACAGAGATGGTGTATAAGTAACTGTGAGAGCACAGAGTACAGAGATGGTGTATAAGTAACTGTGGGAGCACAGAGTACAGAGATGGTGTATAAGTAACTGTGGGAGCACAGAGTACAGAGATGGTGTATAAGTAACTGTGAGAGCACAGAGTATAGAGATGGTGTATAAGTAACTGTGGGAGCACAGAGTACAGAGATGGTGTATAAGTAATTGTGAGAGAACAGAGTACAGAGATGCTGTATAAGTAACTGTGGGAGCACAGAGTACAGAGATGGTGTATAAGTAACTGTTAGAGCACAGAGTACAGAGATGGTGTATAAGTAACTGTTAGAGCACAGAGTACAGAGATGGTGTATAAGTAACTGTTAGAGCACAGAGTACAGAGATGGTGTATAAGTAACTGTGGGAGCACAGAGTACAGGGATGGTGTATAAGTAACTGTGGGAGCACATAGTACAGAGATGGTGTATAAGTAACTGTGGGAGCACATAGTACAGAGATGATGTATAAGTAACTGTGGGAGCACAGAGTACAGAGATGGTGTATAAGTAACTGTGGGAGCACATAGTACAGAGATGGTGTATAAGTAACTGTGGGAGCACATAGTACAGAGATGGTGTATAAGTAACTGTGGGAGCACAGAGTACAGAGATGGTGTATAAGTAACTGTGGGAGCACAGAGTACAGAGATGGTGTATAAGTAACTGTGGGAGCACAGAGTATAGAGATGGTGTATAAGTAACTGTGGGAGCAAAGAGTACAGAGATGGTGTATAAGTAACTGTGGGAGCAAAGAGTACAGAGATGGTGTATAAGTAACTGTTGGAGCACAGAGTACAGAGATGGTGTATAAGTAACTGTTAGAGCACAGAGTACAGAGATGGTGTATAAGTAACTGTGGGAGTACAGAGTATAGAGATGGTGTATAAGTAACTGTGGGAGTACAGAGATGGTGTATAAGTAACTGTGGGAGCACAGAGATGGTGTATAAGTAACTGTGGGAGCACAGAGATGGTGTATAAGTAACTGTGGGAGCACAGAGATGGTGTATAAGTAACTGTGGGAGCACAGAGATGGTGTATAAGTAACTGTGGGAGTACAGAGATGGTGTATAAGTAACTGTGGGAGCACAGAGATGGTGTATAAGTAACTGTGGGAGCACAGAGTACAGAGATGGTGTATAAGTAACTGTGGGAGCACAGAGATGGTGTATAAGTAACTGTGGGAGTACAGAGATGGTGTATAAGTAACTGTGGGAGTACAGAGATGGTGTATAAGTAACTGTGGGAGCACAGAGATGGTGTATAAGTAACTGTGGGAGTACAGAGATGGTGTATAAGTAACTGTGGGAGCACAGAGATGGTGTATAAGTAACTGTGGGAGCACAGAGTACAGAGATGGTGTATAAGTAACTGTGGGAGCACAGAGTACAGAGATGGTGTATAAGTAACTGTGGGAGCACAGAGTACAGAGATGGTGTATAAGTAACTGTGGGAGCAAAGAGTACAGAGATGGTGTATAAGTAACTGTTGGAGCACAGAGTACAGAGATGGTGTATAAGTAACTGTGGGAGCACAGAGTACAGAGATGGTGTACAAGTAACTGTGGGAGCACAGAGTACAGAGATGGTGTATAAGTAACTGTGGGAGTACAGAGATGGTGTATAAGTAACTGTGGGAGCACAGAGATGGTGTATAAGTAACTGTGGGAGCACAGAGTACAGAGATGGTGTATAAGTAACTGTGGGAGCAAAGAGTACAGAGATGGTGTATAAGTAACTGTTGGAGCACAGAGTACAGAGATGGTGTATAAGTAACTGTGGGAGCACAGAGTACAGAGATGGTGTATAAGTAACTGTGGGAGTACAGAGATGGTGTATAAGTAACTGTGGGAGTACAGAGATGGTGTCTAAGTAACTTTGAGAGCACAGAGTACAGAGATGGTGTATAAGTAACTGTGGGAGCAAAGAGTACAGAGATGGTGTATAAGTAACTGTGGGAGCACAGAGTACAGAGATGGTGTGTAAGTAACTGTGGGAGCAAAGAGTACAGAGATGGTGTATAAGTAACTGTGAGAGCACAGAGTACAGAGATGGTGTATAAGTAACTGTGGGAGCACAGAGTACAGAGATGGTGTATAAGTAACTGTGGGAGCACTGAGTAAAGAGATGGAGTATAAGTAAAAGTGGGAATACAGAGTAAAGAGATGGAGTATAAGTAAAAGTGGGAATACAGAGTAAAGAGATGGTGTATAAGTAATTGTGGGAGCACAGAGTACAGAGATGGTGTATAAGTAACTGTGGGAGCACAGAGTACAGAGATGGTGTATTAGTAACTGTGGGAGCACAGAGTACAGAGATGGTGTATAAGTAACTGTGGGAATACAGAGTAAAGAGATGGTGTATAAGTAAAAGTGGGAATACAGAGTAAAGAGATGGTGTATAAGTAATTGTGAGAGCACAGAGTACAGAGATGGTGTATAAGTAACTGTGGGAGCACAGAGTAAAGAGATGGTGTATAAGTAAAAGTGGGAATACAAAGTAAAGAGATGGTGTATAAGTAATTATGAGAGCACAGAGTACAGAGATGGTGTATAAGTAAATGTAGGAGCACAGAGTACAGAGATGGTGTATAAGTAACTGTGGGAGCACAGAGTACAGAGATGGTGTATAAGTAAATGTAGGAGCACATAGTACAGAGATGGTGTATAAGTAACTGTGGGAGCACAGAGTATAGAGATGGTGTATAAGTAACTGTGGGAGCAAAGAGTACAGAGATGGTGTATAAGTAACTGTTGGAGCACAGAGTACAGAGATGGTGTACAAGTAACTGTGGGAGCACAGAGTACAGAGATGGTGTATAAGTAACTGTGGGAGTACAGAGATGGTGTATAAGTAACTGTGGGAGCACAGAGATGGTGTATAAGTAACTGTGGGAGCACAGAGTACAGAGATGGTGTATAAGTAACTGTGGGAGCAAAGAGTACAGAGATGGTGTATAAGTAACTGTTGGAGCACAGAGTACAGAGATGGTGTATAAGTAACTGTGGGAGCACAGAGTACAGAGATGGTGTACAAGTAACTGTGGGAGCACAGAGTACAGAGATGGTGTATAAGTAACTGTGGGAGTACAGAGATGGTGTATAAGTAACTGTGGGAGCACAGAGATGGTGTATAAGTAACTGTGGGAGCACAGAGTACAGAGATGGTGTATAAGTAACTGTGGGAGCACAGAGTACAGAGATGGTGTATAAGTAACTGTGGGAGCACAGAGTACAGAGATGGTGTATAAGTAACTGTGGGAGCAAAGAGTACAGAGATGGTGTATAAGTAACTGTTGGAGCACAGAGTACAGAGATGGTGTATAAGTAACTGTGGGAGCACATAGTACAGAGATGGTGTATAAGTAACTGTGAGAGCACAGAGTACAGAGATGGTGTATAAGTAACTGTGGGAGCACAGAGTACAGAGATGGTGTATAAGTAACTGTGGGAGCACTGAGTAAAGAGATGGAGTATAAGTAAAAGTGGGAATACAGAGTAAAGAGATGGAGTATAAGTAAAAGTGGGAATACAGAGTAAAGAGATGGTGTATAAGTAATTGTGGGAGCACAGAGTACAGAGATGGTGTATAAGTAACTGTGGGAGCACAGAGTACAGAGATGGTGTATTAGTAACTGTGGGAGCACAGAGTACAGAGATGGTGTATAAGTAACTGTGGGAATACAGAGTAAAGAGATGGTGTATAAGTAATTGTGAGAGCACAGAGTACAGAGATGGTGTATAAGTAACTGTGGGAGCACAGAGTAAAGAGATGGTGTATAAGTAAAAGTGGGAATACAAAGTAAAGAGATGGTGTATAAGTAATTATGAGAGCACAGAGTACAGAGATGGTGTATAAGTAACTGTGGGAGCACAGAGTACGGAGATGGTGTATTAGTAACTGTGGGAGCACAGAGTACAGAGATGGTGTATAAGTAATTGTGAGAGCACAGAGTACAGAGATGGTGTATAAGTAATTGTGGGAGCACAGAGTACAGAGATCGTGTTTAAGTAACTGTGGGAGCACAGAGTACAGAGAGGGTGTATAAGTAACTGTGGGAGCACAGAGTACAGAGATGGTGTATAAGTATCTGTGAGAGCACAGAGTATAGAGATGGTGTATAAGTAACTGTGGGAGCAGAGAGTACAGAGATGGTGTATAAGTATCTGTGAGAGCACAGAGTACAGAGATGGTGTATAAGTATCTGTGAGAGCACAGAGTATAGAGATGGTGTATAAGTAACTATGGGAGCACATATTACAGAGATGGTGTATAAGTAATTGTGGGAGTACAGAGATGGTGTATAAGTAACTGTGGGAGCACAGAGTATAGAGATGGTGTATAGGTAACTGTGGGAGCACAGAGATGGTGTATAAGTAACTGTGGGAGCACAGAGTACAGAGATGGTGTATAAGTAACTGTGGGAGCACAGAGTACAGAGATGGTGTATAAGTAACTGTGAGAGCAGAGTACAGAGATGGTGTATAAGTAACTGTGGGAGCACAGAGTACAGAGATGGTGTATAAGTAACTGTGGGAGCACAGAGTACAGAGATGGTGTATAAGTAACTGTGGGAGCACAGAGTACAGAGATGGTGTATAAGTAACTGTGAGAGCACAGAGTACAGAGATGGTGTATAAGTAACTGTGGGAGCACAGAGTACAGAGATGGTGTATAAGTAACTGTGAGAGCACAGAGTACAGAGATGCTGTATAAGTAACTGTGGGAGCACAGAGTACAGGGATAGTGTAAAAGTAAAAGTGGGAATACAGAGTAAAGAGATGGTGTATAAGTAACTGTGGGAGCACAGAGTACAGATATGGTGTATAAGTAACTGTGAGAGCACAGAGTACAGAGATGGTGTATAAGTAACTGTGAGAGCACAGAGTACAGAGATGGTGTGTAAGTAACTGTGGGACCACAGAGTACAGAGATGGTGAATATGTTACTGGGAGAGCACAGAGTACAGAGATGGTGTACAAGTAACTGTGAGAGCACAGAGTACAGAGATGGTGTATTAGTATCTGTGAGAGCACAGAGTACAGAGATGGTGCATTAGTAACTGTGAGAGCACAGAGTACAGAGATGGTGTATAAGTAACTGTGGGAGCACAGAGTACAGAGATGGTGTATAAGTAACTGTGGGAGCACAGAGTACAGAGATGGTGTGTAAGTAACTGTGGGACCACAGAGTACAGAGATGGTGAATATGTTACTGGGAGAGCACAGAGTACAGAGATGATGTATAAGTAACTGTGGGAGCACAGAGAACAGAGATGTTGTATAAGTAACTGTGTGAGCACAGAGTACAGAGATGGTGTTTAAGTAACTGTGAGAGCACATAGTACAGAGATGATGTATAAGTAACTGTGGGAGCACAGACTACAGAGATGGTGTATAAGTAACTGTGGGAGCACAGAGTACAGAGATGGTGTATAAGTAACTGTGGGAGCACAGAGTACAGAGATGGTGTATAAGTAACTGTGGGACCACAGAGTACAGAGATGGTGAATATGTTACTTGGAGAGCACAGAGTACAGAGATGGTGTTTAAGTAACTGTGAGAGCACAGAGTACAGAGATGATGTATAAGTAACTGTGGGAGCACAGACTACAGAGATGGTGTATAAGTAACTGTGGGAGCACAGAGTACAGAGATGGTGTATAAGTAACTGTGGGAGCACAGAATACAGAGATCGTGTATAAGTAACTGTGGGACCACAGAGTACAGAGATGGTGAATATGTTACTTGGAGAGCACAGAGTACAGAGATGATGTATAAGTAACTGTGGGAGCACAGAGAACAGAGATGGTGTATAAGTAACTGTGTGAGCACAGAGTACAGAGATGGTGTTTAAGTAACTGTGAGAGCACAGAGTACAGAGATGGTGTATAAGTAACTGTGAGAGCACAGAGTACAGAGATGATGTATAAGTAACGGTGTGAGCACAGAGTACAGAGATGGTGTATAAGTAACTGTGAGAGCACAGAGTACAGAGATAGTGTAAAAGTAACTGTGGGAGCACAGAATACAGAGATGGTGTATAAGTAACTGTGGGAGCACAGAGTACAGAGATGATGTATAAGTAACTGTGGTTGTACAGAGTACAGAGATGGTGTATAAGTAACTGTGGGAGCACAGAGTACAGAGATAGTGTAAAAGTAACTGTGGGATCACAGAATACAGAGATGGTCTATAAGTAACTGTGAGAGCACAGAGTACAGAGATGGTGTATAAGTAACTGTGGGAGCACAGAGTACAGAGATGGTGTATAAGTAACTGTGGGAGCACAGAGTACAGAGATGGTGTATAAGTAACTGTGGGAGCACAGAGTACAGAGATGGTGTATAAGTAACTGTGGGAGCACAGAGTACAGAGATAGTGTAAAAGTAACTGTGGGAGCACAGAGTACAGAGATGATGTATAAGTAACTGTGGGAGCACAGACTACAGAGATGGTGTATAAGTAACTGTGAGAGCACAGAGTACAGAGATGATGTATAAGTAACTGTGGGAGCACAGACTACAGAGATGGTGTATAAGTAACGGTGGGAGCACAGAGTATAGAGATGTTGTATAAGTAACTGTGAGAGCACAGAGTACAGAGATGATGTATAAGTAACTGTGGGAGCACAGACTACAGAGATAGTGTAAAAGTAACTGTGGGAGCACAGAGTACAGAGATGGTGTATAAGTAACTGTGGGAGCACAGAGTACAGATATGGTGGATAAGTAACTGTGAGAGCACAGAGTACAGAGATGTTGTATAAGTAACTGTGGGAGCACAGAGTACAGATATGGTGGATAAGTAACTGTGAGAGCACAGAGTACAGAGATGGTGTATAAGTAACTGTGGGAATACAGAGTACAGAGATGGTGAATATGTTAATGGGAGAGCACAGAGTACAGAGATGTTGTATAAGTAACTGTGGGAGCACAGAGTACAGATATGGTGGATAAGTAACTGTGAGAGCACAGAGTACAGAGATGGTGTATAAGTAACTGTGGGACCACAGAGTACAGAGATGGTGAATATGTTACTGGGAGAGCACAGAGTACAGAGATGATGTATAAGTAACTGTGGGAGCACAGAGTACAGAGATGGTGTATAAGTAACTGTGGGAGCACTGAGTACAGAGATGGTGTATAAGTAACTGTGGGAGCACAGAGTACAGAGATGGTGTATAAGTAACTGTGGGAGCACAGAGTACAGAGATGGTGTATAAGTAACAGTGGGAGCACAGAGTACAGAGATGGTGTATTAGTAACTGTGGGAGCACAGAGTACAGAGATGGTGTATAAGTAACTGTGGGAGCACAGAGTACAGAGATGATGTATAAGTAACTGTGGGAGCACAGAGTACAGAGATGGTGTTTAAGTAACTGTGAGAGCACAGAGTACAGAGATGATGTATAAGTAACTGTGGGAGCACAGAGTACAGAGATGGTGTATAAGTAACTGTGGGAGCACAGAGTACAGAGATGGTGTATAAGTAACTGTGGGAGCACAGAGTACAGAGATGGTGTATAAGTAACTGTGGGAGCACAGAGTACAGAGATGATGTATAAGTAACTGTGTGAGCACAGAGTACAGAGATGGTGTTTAAGTAACTGTGAGAGCACAGAGTACAGAGATGATGTATAAGTAACTGTGGGAGCACAGACTACAGAGATGGTGTATAAGTAACTGTGGGAGCACAGAGTACAGAGATGATGTATAAGTAACTGTGGGAGCACAGAGTACAGAGATGGTGTATAAGTAACTGTGGGAGCACAGAGTACAGAGATGGTGTATAAGTAACTGTGAGAGCACAGAGGACAGAGATGGTGTATAAGTAACTGTGGGAGCACAGAGTACAGAGATGATGTATAAGTAACTGTGAGAGCACAAAGTACAGAGATGGTGTATAAGTAACTGTGGGAGCACAGAGTACAGAGATGGTGTATAAGTAACTGTGGGACCACAGAGTACAGAGATGGTGAATATGTTACTGGGAGAGCACAGAGTACAGAGATGATGTATAAGTAATTGTGGGAGCACAGAGAACAGAGATGTTGTATAAGTAACTGTGGGAGCACAGAGTACAGAGATGGTGTTTAAGTAACTGTGAGAGCACAGAGTACAGAGATGATGTATAAGTAACTGTGGGAGCACAGACTACAGAGATGGTGTATATGTTACTGTGGGAGCACTGAGTACAGAGATAGTGTATAAGTAACTGTGGGAGCACAGAGTACAGAGATAGTGTATAAGTAACTGTGGGAGCACAGAGTACAGAAATGGTGTATAAGTAAAAGTGGGAATACAGAGTAAAAAGATGGTGTATAAGTAATTGTGAGAGCACAGAGTACAGAGATGGTGTATAAGTAACTGTGGGAGCACAGAGTAAAGAGATGGTGTATTAGTAACTGTGGGAGCACAGAGTACAGAGATGATGTATAAGTAACTGTGGGAGCCCAGACTACAGAGATGATGTATAAGTAACTGTGGGAGCACATAGCACAGAGATGGTCTATAAGTAACTGTGGGAGCACAGAGTACAGAGATGGTGTATAAGTAACTGTGGGACCACAGAGTACAGAGATGGTGAATATGTTACTGGGAGAGCACAGAGTACAGAGATCGTGTATAAGTAACTGTGGGACCACAGAGTACAGAGATGGTGTATAAGTAAATGTGGGAGCACATAGTACAGAGATTGTCTATAAGTAAATGTGGGAGCACAGAGTACAGAGATGATGTATAAGTAACTGTGGGAGCCCTGACTACAGAGATGATGTATAAGTAACTGTGGGAGCACAGAGTACAGAGATGGTGTATAAGTAAATGTGGGAGCACATAGCACTGAGATGGTCTAAAAGTAAATGTGGGAGCACAGAGTACAGAGATGGTGTATAAGTAACTGTGGGAGCACAGACTACAGAGATGGTGTATAAGTAACTGTGGGAGCACAGAGTACAGAGATGGTGTATAAGTAACTGTGGGAGCACAGACTACAGAGATGGTGTATAAGTAACTGTGAGAGCACAGAGTACAGAGATGGTGTATAAGTAACTGTGGGAGCACAGAGTACAGAGATGATGTATAAGTAACTGTGGGAGCACAGAGAACAGAGATGGTGTATAAGTAACTGTGTGAGCAAAGAGTACAGAGATGGTGTATAAGTAACTGTGGGAGCACATAGTACAGAGATGGTGTATAAGTAACTGTGGGAGCACAGAGTACAGAGATGGTGTTTAAGTAACTGTGAGAGCACAGAGTACAGAGATGGTGTATAAGTAAATGTGGGAGCACAGAGTACAGAGATGGTGTATAAGTAACTGTGGGAGCACAGAGTACAGAGATGATGTATAAGTAACTGTGGGAGCACAGAGAACAGAGATGGTGTATAAGTAACTGTGTGAGCAAAGAGTACAGAGATGGTGTATAAGTAACTGTGGGAGCACAGAGTACAGAGTTGATGTATAAGTAACTGTGGGAGCACAGAGTACAGAGATGGTGTTTAAGTAACTGTGAGAGCACAGAGTACAGAGATGGTGTATAAGTAAATGTGGGAGCACAGAGTACAGAGATGGTGTATAAGTAACTGTGGGAGCACAGACTACAGAGATGGTGTATAAGTAACTGTGGGAGCACAGAGTACAGAGATGGTGTATAAGTAACTGTGGGAGCACAGAGTACAGAGATGGTGTATAAGTAAATGTGGGAGCACATAGCACAGAGATGGTCTAAAAGTAAATGTGGGAGCACAGAGTACAGAGATGGTGTATAAGTAACTGTGAGAGCACAGAGTACAGAGATGGTCTATAAATAACTGTGAGAGCACAGAGTACAGAGATGGTGTATAAGTAACTGTGGGAGCACAGAGTACAGAGATGGTGTATAAGTAACTGTGGGAGCACATAGTACAGATATGGTGGATAAGTAACTGTGGGAGCACAGAGTACAGAGATGGTGTATAAGTAACTGTGGGAGCACAGAGTACAGAGATGGTGTATTAGTAACTGTGGGAACACAGAGTACAGAGATGGTGTATAAGTAACTGTGGGAGCACAGAGTACAGAGATGGTGTATAAGTAACTGTGGGAGCACTGAGTACAGAGATGGTGTATAAGTAACTGTGGGAGCACAGAGTACAGAGATGGTGTATAAGTAACTGTGGGAGCACAGAGTACAGAGATGGTGTATAAGTAACTGTGGGAGCACAGAGTACAGAGATGGTGTATAAGTAACTGTGGGACCACAGAGTACAGAGATGGTGAATATGTTACTTGGAGAGCACAGAGTACAGAGATGGTGTATAAGTAACTGTGGGAGCACAGAGTACAGAGATGGTGTTTAAGTAACTGTGAGAGCACAGAGTACCGAGATGATGTATAAGTAACTGTGGGAGCACAGACTACAGAGATGGTGTATAAGTAACTGTGGGAGCACAGAGTACAGAGATGGTGTATAAGTAACTGTGAGAGCACAGAGTACAGAGATGATGTATAAGTAACTGTGAGAGCACAGAGTACAGAGATGGTGTATAAGTAACTGTGGGAGCACAGAGTACAGAGATGGTGTATAAGTAACTGTGGGAGCACAGAGTACAGAGATGGTGTATAAGTAACTGTGGGAGCACAGAGTACAGAGATGGTGTATAAGTAACTGTGGGAGCACAGAGTACAGAGATGGTGTATTAGTAACTGTGGGAGCACAGAGTACAGAGATGGTGTATAAGTAACTGTGGGAGCACAGAGTACAGAGATGGTGTATTAGTAACTGTGGGAGCACAGAGTACAGAGATGGTGTATTAGTAACTGTGGGAGCACAGAGTACAGAGATGGTGAATATGTTACTTGGAGAGCACAGAGTACAGAGATGGTGTATAAGTAACTGTGGGAGCACAGAGTACAGAGATGGTGTTTAAGTAACTGTGAGAGCACAGAGTACAGAGATGATGTATAAGTAACTGTGGGAGCACAGACTACAGAGATGGTGTATAAGTAACTGTGGGAGCACAGAGTACAGAGATGGTGAATATGTTACTTGTAGAGCACAGAGTACAGAGATGATGTATAAGTAACTGTGGGAGCATTGAGTACAGAGATGATGTATAAGTAACTGTGAGAGCACAGAGTACAGAGATGGTGTATAAGTAACTGTGGGAGCACAGAGTACAGAGATGATGTATAAGTAACTGTGAGAGCACATAGTACAGAGATGATGTATAAGTAACTGTGAGAGCACATAGTACAGAGATGGTGTTTAAGTAACTGTGGGAGCACAGAGTACAGAGATGATGTATAAGTAACTGTGAGAGCACAGAGTACAGAGATGATGTATAAGTAACTGTGGGAGCACAGACTACAGAGATGGTGTATAAGTAACTGTGGGAGAACAGAGTACAGAGATGGTGTATAAGTAACTGTGAGAGCACAGAGTACAGAGATGGTGTATAAGTAACTGTGGGAGCACAGAGTACAGAGATGGTGTATAAGTAACTGTGGGAGCACAGAGTACAGAGATGGTGTATAAGTAACTGTGGGAGCACAGAGTACAGAGATGGTGTTTAAGTAACTGTGAGAGCACAGAGTACAGAGATGATGTATAAGTAACTGTGGGAGCACAGACTACAGAGATGGTGTATAAGTAACTGTGGGAGCATTGAGTACAGAGATGATGTATAAGTAACTGTGGTGGCATTGAGTACAGAGATGGTGAATATGTTACTGGGAGAGCACAGAGTACAGAGATGATGTATAAGTAACTGTGTGAGCACAGAGTACAGAGATGGTGTTTAAGTAACTGTGAGAGCACAGAGTACAGAGATGATGTATAAGTAACTGTGGGAGCACAGACTACAGAGATGGTGTATAAGTAACTGTGGGAGCATTGAGTACAGAGATGATGTATAAGTAACTGTGGTGGCATTGAGTACAGAGATGGTGAATATGTTACTGGGAGAGCACAGAGTACAGAGATGATGTATAAGTAACTGTGAGAGCACAGAGTACAGAGATGATGTATAAGTAACTGTGGGAGCACAGACTACAGTGATGGTGTATAAGTAACTGTGGGAGCACAGAGTACAGAGATGGTGTATAAGTAACTGTGGGAGCACAGAGTACAGAGATGGTGTATAAGTAACTGTGGGAGCACAGAGTACAGAGATGGTGCATAAGTAACTGTGGGAGCACAGAGTACAGAGATGGTGTATAAGTAACTGTGTGAGCACAGAGTACAGAGATGATGTATAAGTAACTGTGGGAGCACAGACTACAGTGATGGTGTATAAGTAACTGTGGGAGCACAGAGTACAGAGATGGTGTATAAGTAACTGTGGGAGCACAGAGTACAGAGATGGTGTATAAGTAACTGTGGGAGCACAGAGTACAGAGATGGTGTATAAGTAACTGTGAGAGCACAGAGTACAGAGATGGTGTATTAGTAACTGTGGGAGCACAGAGTACAGAGATGGTGTATAAGTAACTGTGGGAGCACAGAGTACAGAGTTGATGTATAAGTAACTGTGGGAGCACAGAGTACAGAGATGGTGTTTAAGTAACTGTGAGAGCACAGAGTACAGAGATGGTGTATAAGTAACTGTGGGAGCACAGACTACAGAGATGGTGTATAAGTAACTGTGGGAGCACAGAGTACAGAGATGGTGTATAAGTAACTGTGGGACCACAGAGTACAGAGATGGTGAATATGTTACTTGTAGAGCACAGAGTACAGAGATGATGTATAAGTAACTGTGGGAGCACAGACTACAGAGATGGTGTATAAGTAACTGTGGGAGCATTGAGTACAGAGATGATGTATAAGTAACTGTGAGAGCACAGAGTACAGAGATGGTGTATAAGTAACTGTGGGAGCACAGAGTACAGAGATGATGTATAAGTAACTGTGAGAGCACAGAGTACAAAGATGATGTATAAGTAACTGTGGGAGCACAGAGTACAGAGATGATGTATAAGTAACTGTGAGAGCACAGAGTACAGAGATGATGTATAAGTAACTGTGGGAGCACAGACTACAGAGATGGTGTATAAGTAACTGTGGGAGAACAGAGTACAGAGATGGTGTATAAGTAACTGTGGGAGCACAGAGTACAGAGATGGTGTATAAGTAACTGTGGGAGCACAGAGTACAGAGATGGTGTATAAGTAACTGTGGGAGCACAGAGTACAGAGATGGTGTATAAGTAACTGTGGGAGCACAGACTACAGAGATGGTGTATAAGTAACTGTGGGAGCATTGAGTACAGAGATGATGTATAAGTAACTGTGGTGGCATTGAGTACAGAGATGGTGAATATGTTACTGGGAGAGCACAGAGTACAGAGATGATGTATAAGTAACTGTGTGAGCACAGAGTACAGAGATGGTGTTTAAGTAACTGTGAGAGCACAGAGTACAGAGATGATGTATAAGTAACTGTGGGAGCACAGACTACAGAGATGGTGTATAAGTAACTGTGGGAGCATTGAGTACAGAGATGATGTATAAGTAACTGTGGTGGCATTGAGTACAGAGATGGTGAATATGTTACTGGGAGAGCACAGAGTACAGAGATGATGTATAAGTAACTGTGAGAGCACAGAGTACAGAGATGATGTATAAGTAACTGTGGGAGCACAGACTACAGTGATGGTGTATAAGTAACTGTGGGAGCACAGAGTACAGAGATGGTGTATAAGTAACTGTGGGAGCACAGAGTACAGAGATGGTGTATACGTAACTGTGGGAGCACAGAGTACAGAGATGGTGCATAAGTAACTGTGGGAGCACAGAGTACAGAGATGGTGCATAAGTAACTGTGGGAGCACAGAGTACAGAGATGGTGTATAAGTAACTGTGTGAGCACAGAGTACAGAGATGTTGTTTAAGTAACTGTGAGAGCACAGAGTACAGAGATGATGTACTAGTAACTGTGAGAGCACAGAGTACAGAGATGGTGTACAAGTAACTGTGGGAGCACAGAGTACAGAGATGGTGTATAAGTAACTGTGGGAGCACAGAGTACAGAGATGGTGTACAAGTAACTGTGGGAGCACAGAGTACAGAGATGGTGTATAAGTAACTGTGGGAGCACAGAGTACAGAGATGGTGTATTAGTAACTGTGGGAGCACAGAGTACAGAGATGGTGTATAAGTAACTGTGGGAGCACAGAGTACAGAGTTGATGTATAAGTAACTGTGGGAGCACAGAGTACAGAGATGGTGTTTAAGTAACTGTGAGAGCACAGAGTACAGAGATGGTGTATAAGTAACTGTGGGAGCACAGACTACAGAGATGGTGTATAAGTAACTGTGGGAGCACAGAGTACAGAGATGGTGAATATGTTACTTGTAGAGCACAGAGTACAGAGATGATGTATAAGTAACTGTGGGAGCACAGACTACAGAGATGGTGTATAAGTAACTGTGGGAGCATTGAGTACAGAGATGATGTATAAGTAACTGTGAGAGCACAGAGTACAGAGATGGTGTATAAGTAACTGTGGGAGCACAGAGTACAGAGATGATGTATAAGTAACTGTGAGAGCACAGAGTACAGAGATGATGTATAAGTAACTGTGGGAGCACAGAGTACAGAGATGATGTTTAAGTAACTGTGAGAGCACAGAGTACAGAGATGATGTATAAGTAACTGTGGGAGCACAGACTACAGAGATGGTGTATAAGTAACTGTGGGAGAACAGAGTACAGAGATGGTGTATAAGTAACTGTGGGAGCACAGAGTACAGAGATGGTGTATAAGTAACTGTGGGAGCACAGAGTACAGAGATGGTGTATAAGTAACTGTGGGAGCACAGAGTACAGAGATGGTGTATAAGTAACTGTGGGAGCACAGACTACAGAGATGGTGTATAAGTAACTGTGGGAGCATTGAGTACAGAGATGATGTATAAGTAACTGTGGTGGCATTGAGTACAGAGATGGTGAATATGTTACTGGGAGAGCACAGAGTACAGAGATGATGTATAAGTAACTGTGTGAGCACAGAGTACAGAGATGGTGTTTAAGTAACTGTGAGAGCACAGAGTACAGAGATGATGTATAAGTAACTGTGGGAGCACAGACTACAGAGATGGTGTATAAGTAACTGTGGGAGCATTGAGTACAGAGATGATGTATAAGTAACTGTGGTGGCATTGAGTACAGAGATGGTGAATATGTTACTGGGAGAGCACAGAGTACAGAGATGATGTATAAGTAACTGTGAGAGCACAGAGTACAGAGATGATGTATAAGTAACTGTGGGAGCACAGACTACAGTGATGGTGTATAAGTAACTGTGGGAGCACAGAGTACAGAGATGGTGTATAAGTAACTGTGGGAGCACAGAGTACAGAGATGGTGTATAAGTAACTGTGGGAGCACAGAGTACAGAGATGGTGCATAAGTAACTGTGGGAGCACAGAGTACAGAGATGGTGTATAAGTAACTGTGAGAGCACAGAGTACAGAGATGGTGTATAAGTAACTGTGGGAGCACAGAGTACAGAGATGGTGTATAAGTAACTGTGGGAGCACAGACTACAGAGATGGTGTATAAGTAACTGTGGGAGCACAGAGTACAGAGATGATGTATAAGTAACTGTGGGAGCACAGAGTACAGAGATGGTGTATAAGTAACTGTGGGAGCACAGAGTACAGAGATGGTGTATAAGTAACTGTGGGAGCACAGAGTACAGAGATGGTGAATATGTTACTTGTAGAGCACAGAGTACAGAGATGACGTATAAGTAACTGTGGGAGCACAGAGTACAGAGATGGTGCATAAGTAACTGTGGGAGCACAGAGTACAGAGATGGTGTATAAGTAACTGTGGGAGCACAGAGTACAGAGATGGTGTATAAGTAACTGTGGGAGCACAGAGTACAGAGATGGTGTATAAGTAACTGTGTGAGCACAGAGTACAGAGATGTTGTTTAAGTAACTGTGAGAGCACAGAGTACAGAGATGGTGTACAAGTAACTGTGGGAGCACAGAGTACAGAGATGGTGTATAAGTAACTGTGGGAGCACAGAGTACAGAGATGGTGTATAAGTAACTGTGGGAGCACAGAGTACAGAGATGGTGTATAAGTAACTGTGGGAGCACAGAGTACAGAGATGGTGTATTAGTAACTGTGGGAGCACAGAGTACAGAGATGGTGTATAAGTAACTGTGGGAGCACAGAGTACAGAGTTGATGTATAAGTAACTGTGGGAGCACAGAGTACAGAGATGGTGTATAAGTAACTGTGGGAGCACAGAGTACAGAGTTGATGTATAAGTAACTGTGGGAGCACAGAGTACAGAGATGGTGTTTAAGTAACTGTGAGAGCACAGAGTACAGAGATGGTGTATAAGTAACTGTGGGAGCACAGACTACAGAGATGGTGTATAAGTAACTGTGGGAGCACAGAGTACAGAGATGGTGTATAAGTAACTGTGGGACCACAGAGTACAGAGATGGTGAATATGTGACTTGTAGAGCACAGAGTACAGAGATGATGTATAAGTAACTGTGGGAGCACAGACTACAGAGATGGTGTATAAGTAACTGTGGGAGCATTGAGTACAGAGATGATGTATAAGTAACTGTGAGAGCACAGAGTACAGAGATGGTGTATAAGTAACTGTGGGAGCACAGAGTACAGAGATGATGTATAAGTAACTGTGAGAGCACAGAGTACAAAGATGATGTATAAGTAACTGTGGGAGCACAGAGTACAGAGATGATGTATAAGTAACTGTGAGAGCACAGAGTACAGAGATGATGTATAAGTAACTGTGGGAGCACAGACTACAGAGATGGTGTATAAGTAACTGTGGGAGAACAGAGTACAGAGATGGTGTATAAGTAACTGTGGGAGCACAGAGTACAGAGATGGTGTATAAGTAACTGTGGGAGCACAGAGTACAGAGATGGTGTATAAGTAACTGTGGGAGCACAGAGTACAGAGATGGTGTATAAGTAACTGTGGGAGCACAGACTACAGAGATGGTGTATAAGTAACTGTGGGAGCATTGAGTACAGAGATGATGTATAAGTAACTGTGGTGGCATTGAGTACAGAGATGGTGAATATGTTACTGGGAGAGCACAGAGTACAGAGATGATGTATAAGTAACTGTGTGAGCACAGAGTACAGAGATGGTGTTTAAGTAACTGTGAGAGCACAGAGTACAGAGATGATGTATAAGTAACTGTGGGAGCACAGACTACAGAGATGGTGTATAAGTAACTGTGGGAGCATTGAGTACAGAGATGATGTATAAGTAACTGTGGTGGCATTGAGTACAGAGATGGTGAATATGTTACTGTGAGAGCACAGAGTACAGAGATGATGTATAAGTAACTGTGAGAGCACAGAGTACAGAGATGATGTATAAGTAACTGTGGGAGCACAGACTACAGTGATGGTGTATAAGTAACTGTGGGAGCACAGAGTACAGAGATGGTGTATAAGTAACTGTGGGAGCACAGAGTACAGAGATGGTGTATACGTAACTGTGGGAGCACAGAGTACAGAGATGGTGCATAAGTAACTGTGGGAGCACAGAGTACAGAGATGGTGCATAAGTAACTGTGGGAGCACAGAGTACAGAGATGGTGTATAAGTAACTGTGTGAGCACAGAGTACAGAGATGTTGTTTAAGTAACTGTGAGAGCACAGAGTACAGAGATGATGTACTAGTAACTGTGAGAGCACAGAGTACAGAGATGGTGCACAAGTAACTGTGGGAGC
This sequence comes from Taudactylus pleione, assembly GCA_031769625.1. Taxonomy (NCBI): domain Eukaryota; kingdom Metazoa; phylum Chordata; class Amphibia; order Anura; family Myobatrachidae; genus Taudactylus; species Taudactylus pleione. The sequence goes on along the minus strand of JAUIMM010000254.1, from coordinate 1,541,833 downwards.
ACAGAGTACAGAGATGGTGTATAAGTAACTGTGGGAGCACAGAGTACAGAGATGGTGTACAAGTAACTGTGGGAGCACAGAGTACAGAGATGGTGTATAAGTAACTGTGGGAGCACAGAGTACAGAGATGGTGTATTAGTAACTGTGGGAGCACAGAGTACAGAGATGGTGTATAAGTAACTGTGGGAGCACAGAGTACAGAGTTGATGTATAAGTAACTGTGGGAGCACAGAGTACAGAGATGGTGTTTAAGTAACTGTGAGAGCACAGAGTACAGAGATGGTGTATAAGTAACTGTGGGAGCACAGACTACAGAGATGGTGTATAAGTAACTGTGGGAGCACAGAGTACAGAGATGGTGAATATGTTACTTGTAGAGCACAGAGTACAGAGATGATGTATAAGTAACTGTGGGAGCACAGACTACAGAGATGGTGTATAAGTAACTGTGGGAGCATTGAGTACAGAGATGATGTATAAGTAACTGTGAGAGCACAGAGTACAGAGATGGTGTATAAGTAACTGTGGGAGCACAGAGTACAGAGATGATGTATAAGTAACTGTGAGAGCACAGAGTACAGAGATGATGTATAAGTAACTGTGGGAGCACAGAGTACAGAGATGATGTTTAAGTAACTGTGAGAGCACAGAGTACAGAGATGATGTATAAGTAACTGTGGGAGCACAGACTACAGAGATGGTGTATAAGTAACTGTGGGAGAACAGAGTACAGAGATGGTGTATAAGTAACTGTGGGAGCACAGAGTACAGAGATGGTGTATAAGTAACTGTGGGAGCACAGAGTACAGAGATGGTGTATAAGTAACTGTGGGAGCACAGAGTACAGAGATGGTGTATAAGTAACTGTGGGAGCACAGACTACAGAGATGGTGTATAAGTAACTGTGGGAGCATTGAGTACAGAGATGATGTATAAGTAACTGTGGTGGCATTGAGTACAGAGATGGTGAATATGTTACTGGGAGAGCACAGAGTACAGAGATGATGTATAAGTAACTGTGTGAGCACAGAGTACAGAGATGGTGTTTAAGTAACTGTGAGAGCACAGAGTACAGAGATGATGTATAAGTAACTGTGGGAGCACAGACTACAGAGATGGTGTATAAGTAACTGTGGTGGCATTGAGTACAGAGATGGTGAATATGTTACTGGGAGAGCACAGAGTACAGAGATGATGTATAAGTAACTGTGAGAGCACAGAGTACAGAGATGATGTATAAGTAACTGTGGGAGCACAGACTACAGTGATGGTGTATAAGTAACTGTGGGAGCACATAGTACAGAGATAGTGTATAAGTAACTGTAGGAGCACATAGTACAGAGATGGTGTATAAGTAACTGTGGGAGCACAGAGTACAGAGATGGTGTATAAGTAACTGTGGGAGCACAGAGTACAGAGATGGTGCATAAGTAACTGTGGGAGCACAGAGTACAGAGATGGTGTATAAGTAACTGTGGGAGCACAGAGTACAGAGATGGTGTATAAGTAACTGTGAGAGCACAGAGTACAGAGATGGTGTATAAGTAACTGTGGGAGCACAGAGTACAGAGATGGTGTATAAGTAACTGTGAGAGCACAGAGTACAGAGATGGTGTATAAGTAACTGTGGGAGCACAGACTACAGAGATGGTGTATAAGTAACTGTGGGAGCACAGAGTACAGAGATGATGTATAAGTAACTGTGGGAGCACAGAGTACAGAGATGGTGTATAAGTAACTGTGGGAGCACAGAGTACAGAGATGGTGTATAAGTAACTGTGGGAGCACAGAGTACAGAGATGGTGAATATGTTACTTGTAGAGCACAGAGTACAGAGATGACGTATAAGTAACTGTGGGAGCACAGAGTACAGAGATGGTGTATAAGTAACTGTGGGAGCACAGAGTACAGAGATGGTGTATAAGTAACTATGGGAGCACAGAGTACAGAGATGGTGTATAAGTAACTGTGGGAGCACAGAGTACAGAGATGGTGTATAAGTAACTGTGAGAGCACAGAGTACAGAGATGGTGTATAAGTAACTGTGGGAGCACAGAGTACAGAGATGGTGTATAAGTAACTGTGGGAGCACAGAGTACAGAGATGGTGTATAAGTAACTGTGAGAGCACAGAGTACAGAGATGGTGAATATGTTACTTGTAGAGCACAGAGTACAGAGATGACGTATAAGTAACTGTGGGAGCACAGAGTACAGAGATGGTGTATAAGTAACTGTAGGAGCACAGAGTACAGAGATGGTGTATAAGTAACTGTGAGAGCACAGAGTACAGAGATGGTGTATAAGTAACTGTGGGAGCACAGAGTACAGAGATGGTGTATAAGTAACTGTGGGAGCACAGAGTACAGAGATGATGTATAAGTAACTGTGGGAGCACAGAGTACAGAGATGGTGTATAAGTAACTGTGGGAGCACAGAGTACAGAGATGGTGTATAAGTAACTGTGGGAGCACAGAGTACAGAGATGGTGAATATGTTACTTGTAGAGCACAGAGTACAGAGATGACGTATAAGTAACTGTGGGAGCACAGAGTACAGAGATGGTGTATAAGTAACTGTGGGAGCACAGAGTACAGAGATGGTGTATAAGTAACTGTGGGAGCACAGAGTACAGAGATGGTGAATATGTTACTTGTAGAGCACAGAGTACAGAGATGACGTATAAGTAACTATGGGAGCACAGAGTACAGAGATGGTGTATAAGTAACTGTGGGAGCACAGAGTATAGAGATGGTGTATAAGTAACTGTGGGAGCACAGAGTACAGAGATGGTGTATAAGTAACTGTGGGTGCACAGTGTACAGAGATGGTGTATAAGTAACTGTGGGAGCACAGAGTACAGAGATGGTGTATAAGTAACTGTGGGAGCACAGAGTACAGAGATGGTGTATAAGTAACTGTGGGAGCACAGAGTACAGAGATGGTGTATAAGTAACAGTGGGAGCTCAGAGTACAGAGATGGTGTATAAGTAACTGTGGGAGCACAGAGTACAGAGATGGTGTATAAGTAACTGTGGGAGCACAGAGTACAGAGATGGTGTATAAGTAACTATGGGAGCACAGAGTACAGAGATGGTGTATAAGTAAGTGTAGGAGCACAGAGTACAGAGATGTTGTATAAGTAGCACAGAGTACAGAGATGATGTATAAGTAACTGTGGGAGCACAGAGTACAGAGATGGTGTATAAGTAACTGTGGGAGCACAGAGTACAGAGATGGTGTATAAGTAACTGTGGGAGCACAGAGTACAGAGATGGTGTATAAGTAACTGTGGGAGCACAGAGTACAGAGATGGTGTATAAGTAACTGTGGGAGCACAGAGTACAGAGATGGTGTATAAGTAACTGTGGGACCACAGAGTACAGAGATGATGTATAAGTAACTGTGGGAGCACAGAGTACAGAGATGGTGTATAAGTAACTGTGGGAGCACAGAGTACAGAGATGGTGTATAAGTAACTGTGGGAGCACAGAGTACAGAGATGGTGTATAAGTAACTGTGGGAGCACAGAGTACAGAGATGGTGTATAAGTAACTGTGGGAGCACAGAGTACAGAGATGGTGTATAAGTAACTGTGGGAGCACAGAGTACAGAGATAGTGTATAAGTAACTGTGGGACCACAGAGTACAGAGATGATGTATAAGTAACTGTGGGAGCACAGAGTACAGAGATGGTGTATAAGTAACTGTGGGAGCACAGAGTACAGAGATGGTGTATAAGTAACTGTGGGAGCACATAGTACAGAGATAGTGTATAAGTAACTGTGGGAGCACATAGTACAGAGATGGTGTATAAGTAACTGTGGGAGCACAGAGTACAGAGATGGTGTATAAGTAGCACAGAGTACAGAGACGGTGTATAAGTAACTGTGGGAGTACAGAGTACAGAGATCTATATAATCAAGTACAGTATGTAGATAGAACTGAAATGTGTTTTCATTATTATGTACTGACCTCTTAATATACTTTATGCAGGAGTTTGTAAGTCTGATGACCCAGCAGATGAGAACATGGATTGGTCTATCCTTACAGGGTGGCAGCTGGAAATGGGAGGACGGGACACCCTTTAGCTCCTCACCAAAGTAAGATATTGAACAGTCCATCTACCATGTACAGAATAGTAATTGTTACTGACCCCATGTATGTAGTGTGATGGACACACTATTACTTTATTCACAATGAGGGAGTAGTCAGTCTGACTTATAGTAAAATCTGAATGGAGCTCTCCAGAAAGGCTCTGGCTATCCCCTGATTGGTAGTACAGTCAGATTGGAAACATATTTATTTTGAAAAAAATACAACAATAAAATATGATGCAAAAATAATCATTAGATGAAATGAAACAATTTAAAATAAACAATTTTTGTTAATGAACTCTGTGATGTTATAATACTCAGGGGCCTATTCATTAAACCTTAATATTCTCTGGAGATAATTAGGTTTAGAGCTCTCATGGAGTTCTAGCTAATTCTAGGTGGAATTCATCATTCCACCTCTCCATAAGTATCTATTCCGAAAAGCTGTCATTTTTGCGATGACAGCTTTTCGTGAAATAGATACTTTTCCTGCCTGCACTACCTTATCGCATCTGGAAACAGTGCTGCGCATGCGCTGTTACATCTGTAAAACCAGCGCATGCCTACAGATGCGTTAAGTTTCGTACCCCCCCCGATTCCCCCCCACCCCCCTCCGCTCACCTCCCCCCCCCGACTTACCTGTCCGCGCAGCAGCCTCCGGCTCCGTCCTGCTGCGCTGTCATGTGGTTTCCCAGCAGATCACATGACAGATTAGAAAAAAAAAATATATATTTTTTTTTTGTCTGAACTTTCTTGTGCTCTGCTGGGGAGCACACATGTCCGACCAGCCTCCGGAGCCTGAGGATGGAGCAGAGTGCCGGAGTGACTCATCGGGGGACCTGCACACGCTGATACAGGTAAGTGTTACCTGCTATTCGCTACCTCACAGTGGTGAATAGTAACTGCATCAAATTCCGAAAATTGATAATTTTCGTAATTTGATTAATACCACAATTTTCACAAATTAATTAACGCAGGGGAACTTAGCAAGGAGATATCTGTGATATCTCCTGTGCTAAGTCTGTTCATGAATACCAAAATAATGTTATTTAAGGAAAATGTCCTTAAAACCTTATTTTAGTGTTGATGAATAGGCCCCTCAGTGAGACAATAATGCCTCAAATTATATTCAAAGGTTATATGAATAAACAAACAGTGCAGTCCATGAGAGTGCTGAATCTTCAGCTAACCACAGAGTGTGATAGCACCAGATCTGTATTGCACAAGGAATACGACCATTAAGGCATCATCCATAATGATTGGATTTTCATTGCTTTTTGAGTTTGAGTTGAAGAGTCACAACATGTTCCTAAAATTTCGGATCATGTGTAAGAAGCCTTAATGGGACATGTGACACCGTAAGGCTTTTTGTCTATGGATTTTCATTGTTTTTTAATTTTTTTTCTTTTTTCTTTTTAACTTCAATAAACAAATTTTATTACCATAAAAAAAATTCTGCTTAATTTTTTTTTAGAATTCTTGAAATTATTATTGTAACATTTCTTCCATTCCTTTACTATGCAGAATTAAAAAAATATTTAATTTCTATACACTATTATCTTTGTCCTAAAATGCTTTGCATCCTTTAAATATCATGTAAAATGTCTGCTACAAGGTCTTATAAATAGGGGACACTTTTTATTTCTTTTGTCTACATGTTTAACTCAGCACAGTCTGTACACGTGACACATCTCTGGCACACAGCAACCCCCCTATCCCCGCGTACTGCTTTGTCTAGGTACACAGACAGCCACAGGGGTATGTAGTCACATTGCCGGTGGACAGAATGCCAGGCGTCGATATCCCAAAACCTGAATCCTGCCACCCGGCAATATACAGTACAGTACAGGATACCGACTCCAGCATCATGAAGCAGCAGAGTCCTGAACATCCAAACGGGTAAGTAATGGCAAAACCCACGGGGAAGGGGGGGTTAGGTTTAGGCACCACTGGGGGGGTTAGAATCAGGCACCCCCTTGGAGGGTTAGGGTTAGGCTAGTAGAAGGGAGGTTAGGGTTTGGCACCACTGCGGGGGGGTTAGGCACCACCTAGGGAGGGTTAAGGTTAGGCACCACCAAGAGAGGGCTAGGGTTTGGGAGGGTAGGATTAGGTTAGCCTACTTGCCCACCACTGCCAGCATTCTGATCCACCTGGCATTTCGCTGTAGGGATTTCAGCCAGCGGCTATCCAGCTACTGGCTAATCATACCGATTCTGCCACAGGGAATCGGTATGAATTACCGCTGGCCGCATGGCCGGCGGCTCAATGCCTGGCATCAGCAGGCCGACAGAAGCAGAGTTCCCGGCAGCGGAAGCCCGACAGCTTTGGAATCCTGATCGTCCCTAAGGTAAGTATAAACTTACCGAACCTAACCCCTAACCCTAACCCTCCTTCGGGGTGCCTAACCCTAACCTCCCACCCAAGTGCCTAACCCTAATATCCCTTCCAAGTGCCTAACCCTAACACCCCCTTCCCCACTGCCTAAACCTAAGTTCCCCGGGGGGGTGCCTAACCCTAAATTGCCCCTGGGGGTGCCTAACCCTAACCCTCCCTCTCCCTAGTCTAACCCTAATCCTTCTCGGAGGGTGCCTAACCATAAGTCTGCCCCAGGTGCCTAAACCTAACCCTCCCCCTGCAGCTGTCCGCTCGCAGAGCCCGGCATCCCTTAGATCGGAATGCCGGGCGCCTGTCTCCCGGCGTCGGGAAAATGTCAGGCAACTACATTTGGATGCCTGGCATTTCACCCTCACAGGGATATGACAGTTGGGAAGCCGGCTGCCGGTGTTAAGGCAGCCGGTTTCCCGATTGCATCCCCGCCACAGGAGCCACCCATGTGAGAATGAATTCTATTGCGTGCTGAATTTTCCCATTAAAGCCTCTTCTGCGCATGTGGATTATTATATAATGTATACTATGAGGCGGGATAATGTAGTATTATATAATGTGTAGTATGAGGCAGCATAGTGGAGTATTATAGAATGTGTAGTATGAAACTGGATAATGGACTATTATATAATGTGTAGTATGAGGCAGGATAATGGAGTATTATACAATGTGTAGTATGAGGAAGGATAATCGTGTATTATAGAATGTGTAGTATGGTGCAGGATAATGGAGTATTTTAGAATGTGTAGTTGTTATGATATCCGATGCCTACTCCCTGTGAAAAACTCTAGATCCAGGCTAGCAAGATCTTCTGCCACTAACAACCGCCCTTTGTTCCCTTAGAACTGGGATATGTTCACCTGTACTTAGGCAGCCACCAGGACTTATAGCTCAAGTACGGTTAGGGTAGTAGCAATTCACATGGAGGAGCGAAAGGATACAATGGTGAGAGCAACAGTAGGAATGGAGACAAAATCGTGGATAGTAGATATGAGTATAGATCCAGAAAAGAAGGTGGTTCAATATCGATGCGGCAAGAAGCTGGTTCAAGATGCTGTTGGTCGTAATTGTGGTATGATTATAAGAATAGAAAAGGCAGCATGAGGCCCATACTGAAGAGTCAAATAATTGATTTTGCTTTTAGAGCTGTTGTTGTGGCTTGGAGCCAGTGCTGAGGAGAGGAAGATATTTGAGATGACTTTGAGAGCCGATGGTGCGGTTTGTAGCCGATGCTGAAGAGTTTGACAATTGATTTGGTTTGGAGAGCCGATGTTGTGACTTGAGCACTGAACTAGATACAATGTCCTGATAAATAGTACACAGATTTGAGTACGAGTTTATGTACAAGTTTGTGTACAAATTAGCATCCACAGTCCTGACAGAAAATGAATAGGTTTGAGTACAAGTTTAAGTACAGGTTTGTACAAATTAGCATCCATAGTCCTGATGGACAATACATAAAGTTGAGTACAAGTTAGTGTACAAATTAGCATCCCCTGACCTGCCGAGAATGCTGCTTCAGCCTGGAGGGCAGTCACTGCCAGTACAACTAGGAAGCCGTAGGTAGAATAACGAAGCCAGAGCACAGCACAGGAGTTGATGGTGCAGTGAGGAAGCCGTAGGTGGAATAACGAAGCCAGAGCACAGCACAGGAGTTGATGGTGCGGTGAGGAAGCCGTAGGTGGGATAACAAAGCCGGAGCACAGCACAGGAGTTGATGGTGCAGCTAGGAAGCCGTAGGTGGGATAACAAAGCTGGAGCACAGCACGGGAGTTGATGGTGCAGCTAGGGAGCCGTAGGTGGGATAACAAAGCCGGAGCACAGCACAGGAGTTGATGGTGCGGCTTGGAAGCCATAGGTGGGATAACAAAGCTGGAGCACAGCATGGGAGTTGATGGTGCAGCTAGGGAGCCGTAGGTGGGATAACAAAGCCGGAGCACAGCACAGGAGTTGATGGTGTGGCTAGGAAGCAGTAGGTGGGATAACAAAGCCAGAGCACAGCACGGGAGTTGATGGTGCGGCTAGGAAGCCATAGGAGAAGCCACAAGAGCCGGAGACAGCTGGAAGACAAAACCAAAGAGACGGAGATCCTTCCAACAGAGTCGACAGGATACTGCTCATGCCACTGAGCCAAGAGAACCCACAGGAATGCTATAGTCAGCGAGGCGGCAAAAGTCCAATTAGTACAATTAGGAGGATGGACCAATCAACTGCACTGAGGATGATACAACACTTTCTGAGGTGTGCCGATCACCTAGCAACAGAAGAAACTGAAGTATCCCTGTCCTGACTGGGTAATCTGCTTGAAGGAGACAAGTCATGACCGTGACTTGTAACAGTAGTATGAGGCAGGATAGCAGGGTATTATATATTATGTATTGTGTGGAAGGAGAATTACATTTTATATAAGTAGTAAAAAATAAATTAGATACATCTATATTCTCATTTGTTTTTTACAGGTTCTGGCAGAAGAATGAGCCCGATAACTGGTTTGGTCAAGAAGACTGCGTCCATTTGCAGAATGATGAAGATGGCTCTCCATGGAATGATGACCTCTGTTCTTGGAGCTTTCAGTACATTTGTGAAAAGAAAATTTAGTGTATCATCTAATCTCCTGGATCAACCTCATTTTTCTATACCCGCACATAGGCTGCTCAGATGTTTAGTCTGATGAGAACTGTATCTACTAATGTTAATTTCAGTTACCTTAAAGTATTACAGGATATGTCCATGTTATGCCCCTGATATCCCATATTTGGTAGTAAGAATGTTCTGGCTTTCACATCCATATAGAGCACAAAGTGTAGTTCACATGTAGTCATTTAGTGTCACCTCAAACAGGACCTCCATCATTAGTGCCATCCACTCAGGATTACCTTCAATAATTCCATTCATTCAGATTCTTTATGTGTGATGCCCCCTCCTTTACACCTCCATCATAAATGGACTGTACTCATATCCTGCATCATCAATTTTCTCCTTACAAGACCTTCAGCAAAAATGCAACTAAATCAGAACCTCTTTCATTAATGCCACCCACTCTGCACATTCTTTCTTAAAGCCTTTCTCTAAGGACATTCATCAATATAGGATTTCACCCTTATGTCCATACACTCTGGTCCTCCATCATTAGGGCCGTACACTCTGGTCCTCCATCATTAGGGCTGTACACTCTGGTCCTCCATTATGAAGGTCGTACACTCTTGTCCACCATAATTAGGTCTGCACACTCTTGTCCACCATAATTAAGGCCGTACACTCTGGTCCTCCATTACTAGATCCATACACTCTGGTCCTCCATCATTAGGTCCATACACTCTGGTCTTCAATCTTTAGGGTTGTACACATTCACTCTGGTCCTCCATTGTTAGGGCTGTACACTCTGTTCCTCAATCATTAAGGCTGTATACTCTGGTCCTTCATCATTAGGGCTATACACTCCGGTCCTCTATCATTAGGGCTATACACTCCGGTCCTCTATCATTAGGGCTATACACTCTGGTCCCCCATCACGAAGGCCGTAACTCTATTCCTCCATCATTTTGGCTATATACTCTGTTCCTCCATCATTAAGGCCGTACTCTCTGGTCCTCCATCATTAGGGCTATACACTCTGTTCCTCCATCATTATGGCCATACTCTCTGGTCCTACATCATTAGGGCTATACACTCTGTTCCTCCATCATTAAGGCTGTACACTCTGGTCCTCCATCATTAGGGTTATATACTCTCTTGCTCCATCATTAGGGCTATACACTTTGGTTCTCCATTATTAGGTCTGTACACTTTGGTACTCCATCATTAAAGCTGTACAGTCTGGTCCTTCATCCTTAAGGCTGTACAATTTGGTCCTCCATCATTAGAGCCATACACTCTGGTCCTCAATCATTAGGGCTGTACACTCTCTTACTCCATTACGGCTGTACACTCTGGTCCTCCATCTTTAGGGCTGTACACTCTCTTACTCCATCATTAAGGCTGTACACTCTAGTCCTCCATCATTAGAGCTGTACACTCTAGTCCTCCATCATTAGGGCTGTACTCTCTCTTACTCCATTACGGCTGTACACTCTGGTCCTCCATCTTTAGGGCTGTACACTGTCTTACTCCATCATTAGGGCTGTACATTCTGGTTCTACATCATTAAGGCTGTACAATCTCGTCCTCCATCATTAATGCCTTGCACTCTTTTCCTCTATCACACTTCTATCATTAGGGCCATAAACTCTTAGCATCCATCATTAATGCTGCCCACTCTGGACTAACACAATTTACTCTGCACTGACATCATAAATTTCTTCCATTTTGGGTCTCCTTCATTCAACCATCCACTCTGTGCCTCCAATATTCAGACCATCTATTCTAACCTCTTTCATTCTGGCCTCCATCATTAAGGTCATCCACTCTCAGCCACCATCATTCAGGCCATGCACACTGAGCCACCATCATTTAGGTCATCCACTATGGGTCTCCATCATTCACTCTAAACTTTAATAATATCCAATGATAAATACCAACGCCTATGTTAATACTGACACTGGAAGACATACAGACGCCAGACCAATCAAGGTTAGTCCTGCACATCTGAACTGTAAGCTGTGGGGTGGGGGTGTTAGGTATAGGAACCCCTGGGGGGATTTAGAGTTAGGCACCTCCTCAGGAAATATTAGGCTAGGGGAAAGTGGGGTTAGGGTTAGGCGCCACTGGGGGGTGGTTAGGGATAGACACCCCTCAAGAGGGTTAGGTTTAGGGTGCAGGAAGGGGGGTTAGGATTAGGCACCCCAAAAGGATTTAGGGTTAGGCACCACCCTGAGAGTTTAAGGGTTAGGCACCACCAAGGGAGGGTAAGGGGGGTAGAAAGGAGGATTGAAATGCTTACCACACCCAATCAGGATATTCTTCTTTTGGGCTTGTGCAGTTCAGATTTCAATCCCAATCCCTGTACTGCACCTGCCTCCTGCCCTGCACAGCACAGGCTTCCTGCTCCATACAGAACTGGCCTCCTGCCCTGCACAGCAATGGCCTCCTGCTCCGTACAGAACTGGCCTCCTGCACCGCACATCACTGGCCTCCTGCACTGCACAGCACTTTCCTCCTGCATTATAAAGCACTAGCCTCCTGCACCATACAGGACCAGCCATCTGCACCAAAGAACACCTGCCTCCTGCACAGTACCTGCCTCCTGCACTACACAGCACCTGCCTTCTGTACATCACCTGCCTCCTGCACTACACAGCACCTGCCTTCTGTACATCACCTGCCTCCTGCACTACACAGCACCTGCCTTCTGTACATCACCTGCCTCCTGCACTACACAGCACCTGCCTGCTGTACATCACCTGCCTCCTGCACTACACAGCACCTTCCTTCTGTACATCACCTGCCTCCTGAACCACAAAGCACTTACCTCCTGCCATACACAACACCTGCCTTCTGCACAGTAACTGCCTCTTGCACAGCAACTGCCTCTTGGACCACAAGGCACTTACCTCCTGCACCACACAGCACCTGCCAACTAGACAGCACCTGCCTCCTGCACAGCACCTACCACCTGGACCACAAAGCACTTACCTCCTGCACCGCACAGCACCAACCTCCTGCACAGTACCTACCACCTGGACCACAAAGCACTTACCTCCTGCACCGCACAGCACCAGCCTCCTGCACAGTACCTACCACCTGGACCACAAAGCACTTACCTCCTGCACCGCACAGCACCAGCCTCCTGCACAGTACCTGCTTCCTGGACCCAAAGCACTTACCTCCTGCAGGGCACCTGCCTCCTAGACCCAAAGCATTTACCTCCTGCACAGCACCTGCCTCCTGCAAAGCACCTGCAATCTGGACCCAAACACTTACCTCCTGCACAGCACCTGCCCCTGTGGTCCAAGTTACTGGTGATGGTCAGAATAAAGGGACATTACTGAGGCTCACTGCTACACAGCCACTCTCTGCACTAATGTAGGCCAAGCTTCATAGTCTTTCTGTGAGAAGACGGTCCAGGAAGTCATTTATAATTTAAAGTATGTGAAAAAGGTGATTAATAACTTGTTTTATCTGACAGTATTACATCGGCCATCAGGATATGTATTATACATTGCTCTTTTTTCTGTTTTTCCTAAAAAATAAATTATACTTTGTTTAAAGTCAAAATGCTTTGAAGAATGTTTCCTTAATTGCACAAAGATGTTAAAATGCCGTATTTAGAAAACACAATAATAACTGTCATGAAAAAAAATATTTAAGATTCGCTAGTAATGAGCTGATGTATTTATATGTGAAACAATATAATGTGGTCAAAAAGATCTGACAATGAGGAGCAGTGAGAGATTTATTGGTGACTGACATGTTACAATAAACAAAGGGCCCGATTCAGACCCACTCGCTAAGCCGCGTTCACCTGCAGCTGTACAGCTCCAAGTATGCAAATCATGTGATCACATGGCAAGACATTAGTATGTATACTATATCTTAGCTTGCGATTGCGGACTGTATTAAAGACGCCCACCAGCCAGTCATAAGACGCCCCCTTTATCTTCGCAGCATACATCATCTCCAGGAAGTGTATAAGACAATCGGTAACATTGAGCACCATTGGAGGTATACGCTGCATTTGTGGTTATACCTACCCTATCGCAAGCATTGCGAGTGCTGCAGTGTTTTAAACAGCCAGGTGACGTGTACAGTGACGCTTCTTCTGAATTATGCATGGCCTAGGAATGGCGATTTGACACTCAGGCACGCCTGCATTCCCACCACCACACCCCCTGTCACCACCCACAAACGGCACATTCTGTCACTCAAACTAGCGGGCCATCTGTGTATTCTGTGTGATCACTTCCCAATCACAATAACTGGTTCACCCACATGCACAGATAGCAAAAATCATCCATCAGCGTGCGAATGCAGCCTATCGATGGATCTGAATCAGGCCCAAAGTCCCATCTGAAAAGTTATCATCCAGTCCGATAGGGATATCAGCATCCATCAGTTGTGATACAGCTATAATTGCACAATAATACTTCCCCCAGTACTCATACAGTAGCATATTGTGGTGTATTGCGGGATATTGCTATAGGTTTTCTTGATTACTTACATAATAGTCAGATCTTACCAGTGACAATTAGACAAAGAGAAGATAATGGCTGCTTGTTATGGTTACCTAGTGTACCCCATGTAAACCCCTAGAACCCAATGTATAAGGTCTTCCGCCACTAACAAACGCCCACTGTTTCCTTAGAATAAATTTTGTTCACCCATACTCAGGCAGTCGCATGGACTTGGGGTATTAGCAGTATACACAGATCCCCTAGGAAGACCCAAGTTACATGTGACAGCTAAAGAACAGTTAGGCCACCTGAAGGCTTAGATGTGGCTAGTATCGCCAGAGGTGATGCAATCTGGTGACTGAGGTGGAGCTTTGGGAGCTGATGGAGCAGCTTGAGAGACGGAGATGCGGCTGTGCGCATGTGATGTGGCTAAAGAGCCGGTAGTGCGGCTTTGAGAGCCGGTGATGTGATGCAGCTTAGAGAATCGGAAGTGTGGCTGAGAACCGGTGCAGTGACTTCAGAGCTGGTTTTGTGATGTAGCTTTGAAAGCCGTAGGTGCAGCTGAGAGCCGGTGGAGTGGCTAGTGAGCCAGCGATTTGTTGCGGATATGAGAGCCGGAGGTGTGGCTGATTGTTGGTAGTGTGGCTTTAGAGCCGGTGATTTGATGCAGCTTTTTGAGCTGGTGAAGTGACTTGAGAGCCAGTAATGTGATTCGACCTTGACAGCAGGAGGTGCGGCTAAGAACCGGTGGAGTGACTTGAGAGCTGTTGGTGCAGCTTGAGAGCCCGAGAAGCACGTGGAAGCTGGAAAGAGGGGATCCACTTCAAAAACCAGGTTCTAGGAGACACCCAGACCATGCAGCAATGCACCAGGAATGGTAGATGTCCTCGAGAGAACCTGAAATCTAAAATCATCTCAATCACGAACTCCTGTTGTCCTTGAACCATGATCAGAGAAGGTCTAACTGGACATCTGGACTTAAATGTTGTTGAGGAAAAGACCAGTTTCAATAAGGAACAATGAAAAGCATTATTAATACACAGAGACTTAGGCAGTTTAAGGGGGGTATTCAATTAGTTTTGCGTCCGTGAAAAAGTATCACCTGCCAGACTTTATGCCTCATGTTTTGGAAATGGATACTTATCATGCACACCCCTGCTATTTGCCCTATTCAATTCCAAACCACGCAAAAGTGGCAAGCAGAAAGTCAGAACCGGCGGAAAGTGCTGTTAGAATTGGGGAAATTAGCCTGAACCCCCCAAAAAGATGCACTAACATTGGAGATCAATGTAGATGTGTCCGAATAGCCCTAATAAAACTATTTGAGGTACTGAAGTTGTTTCAATATCTTCTTATTAGTGTCTTTGCAGTGGTAAAGAATAGCATTAAGCAGTAGTTTTTGGAGAAAATAAGTAGTCCAGTCAAATTTTGGGTAATTAAAAATGGGTGCTACCATATTTTAAAGTCTTTAAAGTGAAGTTTTAAAATTGTGAAAAACACTGTTGCAAGCACCTGCAATCCTAAAAACACCTGACCCATCCTCGCTAGTCTATTTAGCTAGTTTTAACGCTTGTGCCCCCACTTTGTACTTTTTCATTCCCAAAATGAAAGTACTTTTTTGGGGTGTTCTTAAGTTTTTGTTCAGGATTTTTTTACATATTTATTTTATTTATTACCAGTTATTTATAAGTCGGAAAGCAACAGTATTAACCTAAGCAATAATCCGGAAAGGACCAATGAATCTGGAACCTAATTTTTGTGTTGGTTGTCACAGTTTGATATTCTTCGTAGCCAGACAAACCCAATCTCCAATCTTGAATCCACATGGTCTCCAATGTTTGTCTGCATGGTTCTTTGAGGGTATGGAGGATTTAAGCAGACACTGGTGAACCTAGTTCCAAATGGAGCGCAGCTGGATAATGGAGGATAGAGATGTAGACCCCCTGGAATTGGGCTCAAATGCATTGCCTCTGGGATGTTGTCCAGTGACACAGAACAGAGAAACTGAGAATGCAGAATGACATGAGCTATTAAAGGCAAACTCTGCCAAAGGCAAATGTGCAACCCCATGATATATAGACAAAACAACAGAGATATTGCTCCAGAGACTGATTGGCTAGTTCCGTCTGACCGCTGGACTGCAGGTTATAACCAGAGGAAAGTGTAAGGCAAATCCCTAATGAGGAACAAAAATTCTTCCAGATTTGGGCAATGAACTGTGGCCCTGATTCAGAGCCAGTCGCTCTGACAGAGCGCTCGCTCTGAATCAGGGCCAGTCTTTTTTTTTTTAGAACGGCCTGCTGGTCGCTCGCATAGCTGTGGGTGACCACCCACAGCTATAGCGAGCAGGCCATGATCATGGTTGTGATGGTCAAGACCATCGCAATCATTGGGCTTGTGACAAGACCCTTGTGGTAGGGTCTCATTGCCGCAAGCCCCAGAGAGCTTTCGGCTCAAACAGAGCTGAAAGCTCTCCCACTGACATCACTTGTGATGTCAGTGGGGCCACCCACAGACAGTAAATGTTCTCATGGGAATGCCTCCATCTGGGCAGCCACCCCCCCGGCCCGCCCACCAAAGGGGGCATGCTGTTACTCAACATTGACAGCATGCCTCCTTTGGTGCGAGACCCGGAGTGACGGATTGCCCAGCTCCATCATGCGCATGCACTCTGGGCCACCATCAACCCAGTTGCGAGTGCTCAGCGCTTGCGACCGGGTATGAATCAGGCCCTGTGTTCCCCGGTCGGACATAATATCTGAAGGTAAACCGTGAAGATGGAAAATATGCTGGAGAAACAAGACAGAAAGTTCCTTGGCAGTAAGAAGCTTGAGCAGAGCAATGCAATATGCCATTTTGCTGAAGCGATACACCACTGTCCAAATAACATAACATTGAGAAAATGTAGGGAGATCGACAATGAAGTTATGGCAATGTGCATCCACGGTCTCCTGGGTATGGATAATGATAGCAGGAAGCCAAGAGGGGCTACCCGTGGAGTCTTATTCCAAGCACAGGTGTCATAGGCAAGAACAAACACACAGGTGTCTCTAGACAATGAAGGCCACCATACCAAGCAGGAAAGTAATTCCATCATCTTGGAAATGCCCGGAAGGCATGGCCTTTTGGGAGTAGAATTCCAACAGAACTGCTTCTCAAAGTCTATCCAGAACGAACAATAGTTCGGTAGGTTTTTCAGATGAAGCTGCTGACTGACAAGTTTGAAGTAATCAGCCAAATTGCGTGCAACAGCCAGATGAATACCAGAAGTGGGAGTAATAGGTTAATCTGAGAACACAGTATGTTGGGCAGGTAAAAAAACTCCTGGAAAGTGCCTGCACCTTGATATTCTTTGACCCTGGATGAAAATAGATGAAAAAATTGAAACGAGTGAAAAATAAAGCCCAAAATGCCTGCCTAGAATTGACTTATTTTGCTGTCTCGATATATGCCAAATTCTTATAATTGGTAAGAACAGTGATCTGAAACTTGGCCCCCTCTAACCAGTGCCTCCAGTCCTCAAAAGCCTATTTGATTGCCTGTAACTCACGATTGCCCACATCGTAGTTCCTTTTGGCAGAAGAAAATTATTAGGAGAAAAAGCACAAATATGGAGCTTTATGTCTTGAGGATCTTTCTGGGATAATATGGCTCCTGCTCCAACTTCTGAGGCATCAACTTCAATAATAAATGGCAGGTCCAGAATAGGGTGATGAAGAACTGAGGCATTCATAAAAGCTACTTTCAGGGCATCAAAAGCTTGCACAGCATTGAGAGGCCAGTTAATGGTATCGGCTCCTTTTTTGGTCAATTCAACTATTGGGGCCAAGATGGTAGAAAACAAATTGATGAACCTCCGATAATAAATGGCGAACCTGATAAAGCATTGGATGGCTTTTAAAGTCATGGGCTGTACCCAAACTAGGATAGCCTCGACCTTACTCGTGTTCATGGAGAAACCCCAAGAGGAAGTGACGTATCCTAGGAAGGAATCCTCTGTGACTTCAAATTCACATTTCTCGAGTTTAGCAAAGAGATGGTTTTCACACAGCTTCTGCAATACCTGCTGGACATGAAGATGATGTCAATCAAGAGATTGGGAAAAGATCAGGATATTGTCTAGATAAACGACTGCAAAGTCACCCAAGAATTCCTGGAGAACATCATTTATAAAATCCTGGAAGACATCTGGAGCATTAGAAAGCCCAAATGGCATGACCAGGTACTTATAATGGCCAGAATGAGTATTAAATGCTGTCTTCCCTTCATCTCCTCTTCGAATCAAATTGTAAGCTCCCCGGAGGTTGATCTTGGAGAAGTATTTGCTCAAACAGAATGGAAATTAAAGGCAGAGGATAGGAATTTTTTACTCTTATGTTGTTTAGACCCCTGTAATCAAAACAAGGTCTGAGTGACCCATCTTTCTTCTCAACAAAAAGGAATCGCACCCTGGCAGGTAACTTGGAAGGGCAGATGAACCCCTTGGCCAATGTGTCTTGAATATATTCTTCCATGGCCTTACTTTCTGGAATTGACAAGGCATAAAGGTATCCCTTAGGAATCTTAGGGCCAGGTAACAGGACATTGACTTTTTGTTTAGAAAAAACATCAAAGAAATCATAGTATTAAAGATGAAACACGGAAGATGGTTCTAGAGCAGACAGTTGTAATACCCGAACAGGTACTGAGAGGAACTGAGAAAAACATCTGTAGCTCCACATGGTGATATCACCGGTCTTCCAGTTAATAATGGGATTATGAACCCTGAGCCAGGGAAGACCCAGGATGATTGGTGCCAAGGGGCAGTGTATAAGAAAAAAGAAGATCTCTTCGGAATGTAATAGACTAACAGTAAGACGGATGGGTGGCGTTCGAGAAGTTACAACTCCATCAGGGAAGATCTGTCCATCTAAACAGCAAATGGAAATTGATTGATTCGGAGCCGCTCCACTATCCGTAAATGCGGTGGTAGAAAATTTATTTCCAGAGATCCGATGAAGTGCAGGAACTAGAACAGAATCCATCCAGGAAACTGAAATGAGACCTAAGTGTAATTCCCCTGAACTCTTAGGCCCTCCTTTTTACTGGTTTGTTTGGACAGTTATTAACTGAGTGTCCTCTGGCACCACAGCACATACAAAGACCAGATGCCTTCTATGTTTCTCCTCAGGAGGCAAATGGAAGGCTCCTGTGAGGATATGGGGTTCTCTCAATCACCCAGACACCGAGCAGATGAAATCAAAGCGGTGGATTATTTTTCATGGCACATAGGAATAGGTAATATGCAATGGCAAAGGGGTAAATATAGCGAACAGGCTATACGCAGGTAGCAGTCCAGACAGAGGCAGTCCCAGCAGAGTATAAAATACCAGAACAATTGCACTAAATAGCTAGAAACACACAGTCCCCACAGGAGAAACTATTACCCAATCCACACAGCAGTAATAGCATATTCTTCCACACAGAATTTCCAAAGTATAAATCCACACATAACTGGGAATGCGTTCCACTAAGCACCTTTGTAAGAGTGATACCTCTCAGCCAAGGTCAGTGACTAACATGAGGAGCTGCCTTCGGTGAACTCTTTTGAAAATGTCCAATTTCTCATGGTCCTTGTGACTACCTAGGGGAGTTGCACCATTTCCTGATTGGTGTGGGTCACTTATCCTCTAAGGTCCTCCTACCTCCCGCAGATATTACTTTCTTGAAGAACACCTGCTGGGTCAGCTTCATGCAGTCTGACAGGTTCCCGTGAGGGACAAAGGCAGGCAAAAGGAAGGAGGTGTAAGTGCTGAGTGCACTTGTAGAGGTGGAAATTAACCCATGAGGTCTTTTGTCCTGTGAGGTGTTACCTTGCTCTACTGGTTAGGAATAAAACAGGCATATGGACAAGAGCTAAACAAAGGCTAAAAAGTATTGCACAGTACATTTCCTCATATTATTACAGTATATAATATACCTGCTACTACAAATGTATAAGTCCTGTCAATGAACACACATCTCATTTCCTTACATTCCTCCCTCACTTTTTTGGCCCTGTTACCTTGGGTGATCAGAAAGCATTACTGACTGGGTGAGGTGGTGATTGGTCCTCCAGTGTTGCGTAGAACTGGGTCTGGTTCCTACTGATGCGACAAGCATTCCGCGTTTCCATGAACCCTACCCTTTTTGTGGGAAATAGAGAAGTTTTACAGTTGCAGGACCAAACTCCATCTTAGCAATCATCTGTTGTCTCCTGCGGTACGTTGTAGCCAACTAAGGGGGTTATGATCTGTGAACACAGAGAACTCGCACCCATATACATATGGCTGCAGCTTCTTAAGGGCCCAGTCTGTGGCCAGACACTCCTTTTCAATAGTGGTGTAAGCTACCTCACAGTCGACAAGCTTCCGTGAGAGAAAGGCCACTTGGTTTTCACATCCATCTTCCTCTACTTGGCTCAACACAGCTCCTATTCCATAACCTGAGGCATCTGTTTTCACAATGAACCGCTTGCGAAATTTGGGGGGCTGCTAATACTGGGAACTGGAACAAAATAAGCTGGGAAAAAGCCAGTTCACACTCAGGGGTCCAGTCAATTTCTTGGGTGTACTTTTTCGTTGTCAGGTCAGTTAATGGCTTGGCAATGGTGCTGTACTGGGGCACAAACTTCTGATAGTATCCTGCCATCCCAAGGAAGGCATGTACCTGTTTTTGGTAAGTGGGGTGATGCCACTTTTTTGATGGCTCTGGATGAATTTGGCCTCCACCATCCGTGTGCCCGAGATACAACACCTCTGCCACCCCATATGACATTTGTCAGGTCTGATAGTCAACCCTGCCTGGTTAATTCGTGCTAGCACCTGGGAAACATGCTGCAGATGTTCCTCGCAGGTCTCACTAAAAATGGCTATGTCATCCAGGTATGCATGGGTGAACTCCTGACACCCTGTCAGCATGTGATCTACTGTATGCTAAAAGGTGGCTGGGGCATACTTTATTCCAAAGGGCATGGCTGCAAATTCGAATAGCCCAAATGGGGTGCTGAATGCAGACCTCTCTTGAGCCTCCCTGGTAAGGGGTATCTGCCAGTACCCCTTACTAAGGTTCACAGTGGACACATAGTGCACCATCCCCAACCTGTCTAGCAACTCATCTACCCGGGGCATGGGGTATGCATCCATCACATTCACCTCATTCAGCTTTCTATAGTCCACACAGAAGTGGGTGCTCCCATCCTTCTTAGGCACTAAGACTAGACTGGCAGCCCAGGGACTATTGGACGATACAATGACCCCAAGCACCAGCATTTCATCATCCTCTTTTTTGATCATGTCAAGCACCTCGGTACTCACCAAATATGCAGGTTGCCTAATGGGCCGAGCCTCCTCAGTGTCGACATGATGGGCCACTACATGGGTGTGCCCTGGTCTGCTGGTGAATTGAGGTCTTTCTACCTACAACACCTCCCTCATCTCTCTGGCCTGGGTTTCTGTTAACTGTTAGCCTATGGGCACTGCCTCTACCCCTAGATCCTTTTTGGTTGCTGCTAAAATGTCAGGGATAGGGTCAGTCTCTGGGTCATCCATAGGTGGAAGGCAAATTGCCACAGCCCCTATTTCCCTGGTGACATACTCCTTTAACCTATTTATGTGGTTATTTACCCACCCACTTCCCTGTTGGACCTAGGGCAATAATATAATCTACCTGGCCCTGATGACCCACTTTGGTATAAAGCCCTGCCCAGGTTGCCTGTAACTTGTGCTTTCGGGCAGGTACTAGAACCATCACTTTCTGCCCAATGTCTAGCTCCATTTCTTGTGTCTGCTGGATATAGTACTGGTGCTGCCATTCCTGTGCCCCCAGCATGTGGTCATGCACAAGCTGCATCAAACGCTGCAATCTCTCCCTCATTTGGACTACGTACTCCAGGACGGGAACCTCAGGATCCTGAAATGTCCCTTCCCAGCTTCCCCAGACTAGGTCTAGAAACCCTCGTACCTTTCATGCATATAATAACTCAAAAGGAGAGAATCCGGTGGAATCTTGCAGCACTTCACAGTATGTGAATAATAGCTGCTGCAATGACTTCTCCCAATCGGTATGCAGTCATGATGCCAACAGTCTACATGCTGACCGTCAGCATCCTGACTGTCTAATCCCGGCACATGTCTAATGACTGGCATCGAAATCCTGATGCCTGTCATTAGACCTACACTGGGAGCTTGACACCCAGCTTACCAATTGAAGGTAAGCCGGGCATGGACAGCCGTGGGGGGAGGGTTAGATTAGGGGCTAGGGAGGAATTAAATTAGTTGATACTTACCTTTAGACAATTGGGATCTTCACCTCTGTCAGGTTTCTGCTGCCTGCAGTAAATCATACTGATTCCTCCCAATCCCCCCCTCTGATTCAGCATATGCCCGCAGCAACTGCTTTAGGGTTCCATTAAACCTCTCGCATAGCCCATTCGTCTGGGGATGGAAGACTGTCGAGTGGAAGGGATGGACCCCAAATTTGTCCCAAACTGTTTGCAGCAAGTCCCCTTGAAATTGTGTACCCTGATCGGTAACTACTTCTTGGGGAAATCCTACATGGCTTAAGATATCCAAAAGAGCCTGGGCGATATGCTCATCATTTATGGATGCCAGGGCTACTGCCTCAGGGTATCTAGTCATGTAGTCAACTATGGTCAGTATGTATTTCTTCCCTTTACATCTTGGCTTCTTAAAAGGCCCTACAATATCCATGGCCACTCTCTTAAATAGCTCGCTTATGATAGGCATGGGTTGTAGGGGAGCACAAAGTGGTGGTCCCCCGAGGCATTGGCATACCTCACAGAATTCCCTATACCATTTTACCTCCTGGCTTATTCCAGGCCAGAAGAAGTGCCGTAACAGCCAGGCACTGGTTTTACAAACCCCTAAGTGTCCTACTAAGGGAGTGTCATGGGCAAGTGCTAGAAACTGGGTATGGTACTGCTGGGGAACAATTAACTGTTTCTTTAAAACTTTGGGCTCTAAGGGGTCTACTTTTGCAGGAACCCTGTACAGTCTCCCCTCCTCCCACTTGATGCAATCCTCCTGAGGTCCCCAATCTGTCCGTTCTGTCACCCTGTGGAGACTAGTTAGAGAAGGGTCTGTTCGATGGGCTTCCCTAAATGCCGCTGTATATAACTCCCCTAGATTCCCATTACAGTCAAGCAAGTCTGTTATAGTGTTACTCACCAGTGACAGGTCAGGGGTTGAGGCCATTGATCCAACCAAGACCCCCAGTGCTGGCCTGAGAGGGTCCTCCTTTGCTGTCACCAATGACTGTGCTTGGCTCTGGGTGATAGCTCCATCAAAATATCTAGCCAATCCACTGCCCAGATCATTTCCCAGAATAACATGGGTGGATAACCAACTCAAAAGTACCCAGGCCATGGGGTTAACTGTGATCTGCTCTCCTGCCATGGATATTTTAATTTTCTGTTTATCCAACATTTGGCAGGAAGGAATTAACTCCGGTTGGACTAGGGTGATGGAGGCCCCAGAATCTCTCAACACTTGCAGTTCCTGCCCATTGACTTTAACAGGCTGTAGGTGGGCCTTCATGTTATCCGGGGTAGCTTTCTCAATATTTGTTACCACCTCCACTTGGTATGCTACTTCATCCACCTTTGGCGCATCAGGAACGCAGTTCCCCTCCCAACCCCCAAATGTAATTTCCTGGCACACAGCTACCATGGACAGTCTCATTGCACATGCCCTACCTGGTGACAGTTGTAGCACCACTAATGCTCAGGAAGTGCTGGGACCCGTGGCCTTGAATTGGTCGTTTACAGAGCTGGGCTGTGTAGTGAGGCTGGGTGCTGGGTTGCCAGGGAATGATTCTGGTCTTGTTGGGGCCATTGGGGGGGCTGACCTCTCCACTGAGGCCTGTTAGCTGTGATCTTGTCGGCTATTTGTGCTGCTTGGGTTCCAATCCACTACCCACACTCTAATTTATGGGGGCATCTTGTTAAGCAACTGTTCCAGGATAATAACATTATTAACATCCACCACAGTAAGTGCCTGCATTCCGGCCAGCCACCTGTCATAGTTCCACCACAACATGTTATTAAACTCCATTAATGAGGAATCCCCTTTCCATGACATTGACCGGAACTTGGTGTGGTACAATTCAGCAGTCACCACATATCTGGCAAGCAGCACCCCCTGTACCTCCTCATATGCCAATATCTGTTCTGGACTCAAAGCATGGCATGCATCCAGTGCCCATCCCCTCAGACTGGGTAGTAAATATCAAGGCCACTCTGCTTCCTCAATCCCATGCATAGTCATTACTGATTCAAATATCTGCAAATGGGTATAAATATCCAAGCTGGCCTCATCAAAAGGTGGGATGTCATGATATCGCAGCCTGGCTGTCTGCCTTACTGATACTGATCAGGCAGGGGTCTAGGTTTGTGCTCCCAAGGTGGGCACAAGTACCACTGCTTCTTGTCCTAGTGCTGCCAGCAACTCCTGCAACTGATCTGCCCCTCCAATGGTAGGCATAGCCCCTGAAGCAGTTGTCCCACTGATTCCCTGACCCTTGGTCGGCTCCGGTACATCATCCTCATCATCCTCCTCTTCTGGGTGATCTTAGTCCCACTGGGCTAGTTTTGCCATTAATATTTATCTGGTGTCCTGTGCATAAAACTCAATCTGTTTTGTTCGGCAGAGATCCTGCAGTTGGCTTTTCTTGAGGTATCGGTAGCATAGTGGTGCTGATTCCATTCCCTGCTGTATTTTATGACTTTATGCTCGAAGGCTGGTGTCAGAATGATCCCACTGTTGCTGCCACCAAATGTGTGGATATGGGGTTCTCTCAATCACCCAGACACAGAGCAGATGAAACTAAAGTGGTGGTTCATTTTTCACAGCACACAGGAATATGTAATATGCAATGGCAAAGGGGTAAATACAGTGAACAGGCAATACGCAGGTAGCAGTCCAGACGGAGGCAGTCCCAGAACAATTTCACAAAATACTGTAGCTAGAGACACACAGCCCCCACAGGAGAAGCTATCACCAAATCCACACAGCTGTAATAGCGTATTTGTCCACACAGAATTTCCAAAGTATAAATCCACACAGAACTGGTGATGCATTCCACTAAGCACCTTTGCAAGAGTGATACGTCTTAGCCAAGGTCAGTGACTAACATGAGGAGCTGCCTTTGGTGACCTCTTTTGAAACCTTCCGATTTACCATGGACCTTGTGACCACCCAGGGGAATTGTACCATTTCGTGATTGGTGTGGGACCCTTAACCTCTAACTTCCTCCTTCCTCTCCTAGATATTACTTCCCTGAGGAACATCTGCTGGGTTGGCTCCATTCAGTCTGCCAGACAACAGTGAGGGACAAAGGCAGGCAAATCGTAGGAGGTGTAAGTCCTAAGTGTCCCATGTGGAGGACACTATCTTATGTCTATGTATTTATCTATCTGTCTCATACTGTATCTATTTCATATATTTTTCTCTCTCTCTCTTATCTATCTATCTATCTATCTATCTATTGTTATGGTCAGGATAGGGGTCCCCTGTCCTGGGGTAGGTGGACTCCATCTCTACACACACACAACAGCTGGGAAAACAGCACACCAATCCATGGTTCTCATTCAAGATGGTCAGAGTCAGACTTTATTGTGCCAGATAAATATAACAAAACATAAAATAAACTCCTAGCCCGTCTGTGCACTAACTGAACAGTAGTTACCCTCACTACAAGAATGGTAGGGCCTTCTGCCCTCACCATCAACAACAGCATGTGCACAGTACTCACAGTGTCTCTGGACATGCTAGCCTGCATGTCTGCCTCAGCAGGTGTGAGACACTGCATCTAAACTCTTTCACAGCTATATTGAGCCACTTCCAGGTGTAAGGCTAATTAGCTTGCTCTCAGGTGGATAGGCCTAACACCTGAAATGGACTTGTGGATGGAGCCCTCCCTTCTCTCTCACATCCACACCCCCAGGACCCATTTTCCGGCTTTTACCAAAAGCTGACTCTCAAATCTGTTTGCAAAACAGACTTTTCCTGGGGGTTACAATACATATTAGAGGAATCTGGGACACATATACTCACCATCCCTAACTTTTCCAGTGATTCTGTCAGATATCCCCTCCTTTGTTTCGACCTGTGGGTGGAACAATTGCAACCCCAAAACAATGGGCTCGTGACAGAGAATCTGCATTGACCAGCTGGCTTCCTGGCCAGCTGTGGCTTTATTATACCTCTGCCAATGGTGTAACCAAGACACTCTACTTCTTCCACCCATAGGCAACATTTCTTTGGGTTGGCTGTCAATCCTGCCCTATAGATGGAGTCCAGCACTGCTTGTACTCTGGGAAAATGAGACTGCCAATCAGGACTATGAATAACTACCTCACCCAGACAAGTCACAGCATACCATCTATGGGGTCCTAGAATTCTGTCCATCATCCTTTGGAAGGTAGCCGGTGCCCCACGTAACCCAAAGGGCAACATCTTGTACTGGAACAACCCTTCTGGCATTGAAAAAAGTTGTCTTTTCTTTGGCATTCTCAGTTAACGGCACTTGCCAATACTCTTTGGTTAAGTCTACAGTGGTTAAATACATGGCTGTTCCTAGCCTTTAAATTAGCTTATCCACCCTGAGCACTGGGTAGGCATCGAACTTTGACACACTGTTCAATTTTCAAAAATCGTTGCTGAAACTTACACTCCCATCAGGCTTTGGAATAAGCACAATGGGTCTTGACCACTCACTATGCGATTTTTCAATTACACCCAGATCCAACATTTTTGAAATTTCTTTAGACACTGAAGGCCTGATTCAGACCCGCTCACGAGCACTGAGCGCTCGCAAGCGGGTCGATGTTGGGCAAGTGCGCATGCGCATGACGGAGGCTGCTCCATCATGCGCATGCGCGAGACCCGAATAACGATGGCCATGCCATCATTATGGGTCTTGCACCAAAGGGGGCATGCTGTCGATGGTGAGTGACAGTACGCCCCCTTTTGTGGGCATGCTGGGGGCGTTGCTGCCCAGATGGAGGCGTTCCCATGGGAACGCCTAATGTCCCACACAGTGGGAGTGCTTTGGGCTCTGATAGAGCCAAAAGCACTCCTGGGCTTGCGGAAGACGAGACCCTACCTCAAGGGTCTCGTCGCAAGCCCAATGGTGGCGTTTGATTTGACCATTGCAACCATCATCATGGATGCTCGCATAAGCAGTGGGCGGTAACCCACAGCTATGTGAGCGTCCAAGAGGCCGCTACAAAAAATGAGAAAAAAAAACGCCCTGATTCAGAGCGGGCGCTCGTTCAGAGCGTCTGGCTCTGAATCAGGCCCTGATTCTCTTAGGGCTTCTGGTAACCTATAGGACTGTAGGTTTATTTTAACCCCTGGGTTAGTAATTATGTCATGTTTAATGACTGTGGTTTTTCCTGGTATGTCAGAAAACAACACCCTATTTCTGATAAGAAATTCCTTAACTTCCGGCTGTTGAACTTGTTTTTAAATACATCAGAAACCACACAGACTCTAAGTGAGTCGCAAGACTGTATACTCTGCAACAATTTGTGTTTTTAATGTTTATGTTAAAACATGTACTAATAGAGGCATAATATATGTTTTGATACATTTTTGACAATAAATATTATACAAAACTAACGAACCTGTTACATTGTTTACACAACCTGATTTTTCCAGCTGCTTCTTCTATTTTATGCTGTTGAACTGCTGACAGGGTTTTTGCTACTGTCAGCCAAATGCCCTAAGTTTACTGGCTTTCTTTTCCTAGGCTTAATGATAGTTTCATAGGGACTGGACTGCCCCTCCCATGTCTCTTTGGCAATGTCAGGTAATCCCCTTGGATCTCTCCCGTACAAAAAATCCTGGCATACTGCCATGTGAGGACCTGACAATGGACTATCAGGGTCTATGGATTTACCATCGATAACATTTACATTTTCCCTGGCTTTCAGCAGAGTAGGGTCAATTAACTGCTCCACCACCAAGATCTCTTTTCTGACCTCAAGATCAGTCAGACGACCAACTGGCTTAGCAATACTTCCCATCTCAGAAATCTCTGGTGCACCAATCACACTAGAAACAGAACATTTCTCAGACTTGGAAGAAACTTCCCCTGCTACTGCGTCAGCAACCTTCTCAAACACACAGAGACTATAGCAGAACCACACTGTGTTTCTATGTTCACTTCCACAGTAACATAATACCGAGTATCCCCATGTATGCAGGTCACACCAACAGCTCTTCCCTTGCGCTTTAAGGGCAGTTCAGCTCTCATAAGTGTAACCAGGCTACCAGAATCTAATAGAGCTGCTACCTTGATTGCCTTCTACAGTAACCTTACACATTTGCTTATCTGTCTCAGCCTGTCAGTCAGCAGCACAGGCAGGCTGTGTAAAGAAAGACATTCTTCGACGGACATAAGCAGTATCACATTGCATAGGTTCAGAAGTGAGTGGACAATTAGCACAATATGGCCCAATTCACTACATTGAAAACATTGTATCATTGTATCATATTATCATCAAGTCTATGGGGTAAGAACCTTCCTGGCCTGGCTGGTCTGTCCCCAGGTTCCAAACCCACAGTCTTAAGTTCATTCCACCACCCAGCACCCTTCGCCCCTGGAACAGTCTTACCAGAATTCACAGGAGATCACCATTGCAGAATCAGGGCCCGGTGGGACACATTCAACAGTTCCTCAGCCACCACGTTCCTCTCCACCAGTTTGACTAACTGGTCTGGGGATTTAGGGTCTACATGGCTCACCCACTTGCGCAGAGATGCAGGTAACGATCGCAGATACTGGTCCATCACGACTCTTTCCACTATTTGTGGTCCTGTCAGCGTCTTGGGCTGTAGCCATTTGGTGGTCAGATGGATGAGGTCATGCATCTGTAAGTATGGAGGATTTTTTATTTGGAACTCCCAGCGGTGGACTCATTGGGCCCAAACAAATGAGGTAACTCCCGAGCGAGTTAGGATCTCCCATTTTAGCTTTGCATAGTCCTTGGCATCAGCCAGGCACAAATTATACTAGGCCTTTTGTGGTTCTCCAGACAGGAAGAGACAGGAAGTGTGCCAACTCTTCCTTTCTGCGGTTCTCTCAAAGGTCGCAAGATACGCTTCAACATCATCACCCTCGGTCATCTTTTGCAGAAAGAGACCGAAGCGTATGGAGCGAGTCTTGTTTGGAAGTCCAGTGGAAGGAACTCCAGACCTAACTACTAGCTGTTGTACCACGTCTTTTAAGGCCTGGCGGGTTTCCTCTATGGCGACTTGCTGAGCCCTGTTTGTTTCCTGCTGAGCAATGATAGCTTCTTGCAGAGTTTTGTTAGACTGCAGCAAGGCCTTAACTATATCCTCCATGCAGTCGTTATGTGTAGGTTTGTAGCAAAACCTGGCTTCTCTCAGCATCTGCCGACAACACCTCTATAGACCTCAAAAGACACAGTTTTTATCCACACTGAGGAACTGGTGTCTGTCCATTTCAATTTTAAATATAAAAAATGTTCTTGATGCACCTTTCAGTGTGTAGATGCCCACATTCTCCACCATATGTGACGGTCAGGATAGGGGTCCCCTCTCCTGGGGTAGGCGGACTCCCTCTCTGCACACACTGCAGCTGGGAAAACAGCACACCAGTCCATGGTTCTCATGCAAGCTGGTCAGAGCCAGACTTTATTGTGCCAGATAAATATTATTATTATTATTATTATTAAAATTATTATCCTTTATTTATATGTCACTACAAGGGTTCCACAGCGCCTAACAAGTACATAAAAAAGTACAGAAACAGTTGAACAGAACAAGAAAACACTGACATACAGTATCAGACATTGCAGGACAAGTACATGGTATATAAACATTGCTGCAACAGTAGCAGGATGGCAAAAGTCACAGGTTAGGTGCTGTTATAAGGAGTATAGAGTAGATAACAATATAAGTAAGGGAAGGAAAACCACATGAGGGAAGAGGGCCCTGCTCGTGAGAGCTTACATTCTAAAGGGAAAGGCCATACAAATAGGGGTGACACAAATGGGGTAGACAGTGAGCATGGAACAGAGGGTTAGGATGACAGATGGGTGGATTCCTGTTTTACATTATGTGAGCAAGTAAGATGGAGTAAGATTTACACCTCTGACATTCTACTTTACATGACAGTTTTTGTAGGTGTCTGTTGAAAGCCATGGTTGTTACTATAGGTGTCTGGGGAAAGCCATGGTTGTTACTGTAGGTGCCTGGGGAGAGCCATGGTTGTTACTGTAGGTGTCTGGGGAAAGCCATGGTTGTTACTGTAGGTGTCTGGGGAGAGCCATGGTTGTTAATGTAGGTGTCTGTGGAAAGCCATGGTTGCTACTGCAGGTGTCTGTGGAAAGCCATGGTTGCTACTGTAGGTGTCTGTGGAAAGCCATGGTTGTTATTCTAGGTGTCTGTGATAAGACATGTTTGTTACTGTAGGTGTCTGTTGAAGCCATGGTTGTTACTGTAGGTGTCTGGGGAGAGCCATGGTTGTTACTGTAGGTGTCTGGGGAAAGTCATGGTTGTTACTGTAGGTGTCTGGGGAAAGCCATGGCTGTTACTGTAGGTGTCTGTGGAGAGCCATGGTTGTTACTGTAGGTGTCTGGGGAAAGCCATGGTTGTTACTATAGGAGTCTGGGGAGAGCCATGGTTGTTACTGTAGGTGCCTTGGGAGAGCCATGGTTGTTACTGTAGGTGTCTGGGGAAAGCCATGGTTGTTACTGTAGGTGTCTGGGGAAAGCCATGGTTGTTACTGTAGGTGTCTGGGGAAAGCCATGGTTGTTAATGTAGGTGTCTGGGGAAAGCCATGGTTGTTAATGTAGGTGTCTGTGGAAAGCCATGGTTGCTACTGTAGATGTCTGTGGAAAGCCATGGTTGCTACTGTAGGTGTCCGTGGAAAGCCATGGTTGTTTCTCTAGGTGTCTGGGGAAAAGCCATGGTTGTTATTCTTGGTGTCTGTGATAAGCCATGTTTGTTACTGTAGGTGTCTGTTGAAAGCCATGGTTGTTACTGTAGGTGTCTGGGGAGAGCCATGGTTGTTACTGTAGGTGTCTGGGGAAAGCCATGGTTGTTACTGTAGGTGTCTCGGGAAAGTCATGGTTGTTACTGTAGGTCTCTGGGGAAAGCCATGGCTGTTACTGTAGGTCTCTGGGGAAAGCCATGGTTGTTACTGTAGGTGTCTGTGGAGAGCCATGGTTGTTACTGTAGGTGTCTGTGGAGAGCCATGGTTGTTACTGTAGGTGTCTGGGGAAAGCCATGGTTGTTACTGTAGGTGTCTGGGGAAAGCCATGGTTGTTACTGTAGGTGTCTGGGGAGATCAATGGTCGTTACTGTAGGTGTTTGTGGAAAGCCATGGTTATTACTGTAGGTGTCTGGGGAAAGCCATGGTTGTTAATGTAGGTGTCTGTGGAAAGCCATGGTTGCTACTGTAGGTGTCTGTGGAAAGCCATGGTTGCTACTGTAGGTGTCTGTGGAAAGCCATGGTTGTTACTGTAGGTGTCTAGGGAAATACATGGTTGTTACTGTAGGTGTCTGTGGAAAGCCATGGTTGTTACTGTAGGTGTCTGTGGAAAGCCATGGTTGTTACTGTAGGTGTCTGGGGAAAGCCACAGTTGTTACTGTAAGTGTCTGGGGAAAGACTCGGTTGTTATTGTAGGTGTCTGGGGAAAGACATGGTTGTTACTGTATGGTTAAGGTGTGAACCAGCAGTCTCAGGTACATGTTGAAATTGGTGAAAGTAGTTGTTGTAAAGAGATTTTCAGATGTAAAATAATGATAAGTTGTGATGGAGTGTGGATTCCATAAGGCACATTTATTGATTTGGAGGGTGATGGGGGACACATGGGGTTTGCAGGGTATTTATTCCATATTAAAACCGCTGTGTATGTGTGTGGGGCCTGGATTTGGTGATATGTCACCAGATAATAAAAGCAGAAGTAGATATAGTTGTAGGTGTGTAAAAGTTTTTTTATAGTGACACAATGAGGCTGTAATAGTCAGTGTATGATGAAAAGAAAGCTCATGAATTTTAAGAGGAAGGGAGAGAATCAATACGGCTGCAATCAGCACAGAGAGGTGAGATAGAGGGAGAGTTAAGGATGTTATAGCCTTAGAGAAAATATAAAGAATAGTTTTGATGAAAAGAAATGTGTAGTACATGGTGAGTATTAGGTTTTTCACTTTAAAACTGATTTCCTTATAAATTTCTAAAACTTAAATTACCTTAGATGTTGGTCAATGTTTGTTCAACTGTTTGATGAACTGTTATGTTATCACACTATTAGGGGTATTCAATATGGGAGCGAAAACTCAGTTTTTGCATTAATATCGCACCTATGATGTAATTATCGCAGGTTTTAGTTTTACACCGTATTCAATTTCAAAGACTTTTCGCAGGTTCGAAAAGTCTTTGAAAAAAAATGGGGATAACTTTTCACCACTGAATAGGTGGTGAAAAGAATAGAATTGGAGTTTTAGGGGCGCAGGCTTAAAAAAAATAGCCTGCACCCTTCAGAATGAAGCCTTGAAACGATCTGTGTCCAAAAAAAAAATGGGGACACCCCAAAAAAAGCACTTTGAATTTGGGGGCCCAAATAAAAAATGTTGGGGAACAAAGTTAAAAAATAGCGAACTTGACTCTGGGGGGGTCCCCAAGTATGCCCCAGGTGTTTTTTCATTGCAGCTCCTTGCGCAAGTGGGTTTTTCACATTTTTTCAAGTCTCTTTAGCAACTTTAAAATATGCTGACCCCCATTTTAAAGTACCCCAAATTTGCTGGTCATAGTTATTTCCCCCCCCAAAAAAAATCTAAATGCTCTTCTGCACCACTTTCTTCAAAGTCGCATTTATGCACTTGCCGCGGCTATTAGAAACCCCGACTTCCTTCAGGAGTTAAAAATGGGGGTACCCATAGTGATCCCCCATGTCTAGACATCATTAGGGGGGTCCCTAGAATATTTCCCGAAAATTCCTGTTTTTGTTAACCTCTAAAAAAAATTTGTAAAAATTTAGAAAAAAAATGACATAAGGTCCCCCCCCCAAAAGCCAAACCAGCCCCAGGCTAGCCAGCCAGTGGTGGATTCTAAAAATACGGGGAACAAAATGTGTAGGGTTCCATCGTATTTTAGAAACCAACACCAGGCTGCAGGGACTAGTGCTGGTTTTAAATATAGGAGGCAAAAACGACGTGGGGTACCTCCTATATTTAAGACCAGCACCAGACCCAACCAACCAGGGTGTAATGCCACAGCCCGGAGACCCAATCACTGGGGCTCCAGGTCCAAAGCATTAGCAGCCCAAGTCGGTCAGCGCAAGCCGGTGATCTCGGGGGAGTTGGAGTATCCCTTAATAAAAATAAAAAAAAAAATTGGGTAAAAAAAAAAAAATTTAGGTAAAAAAATTGCCAAACTAACGAAATTATTTCTGGTGGGGTCCCCAAGTATGGGGCAGGTGTTTTATTCATTGCGCAAAGTAGCGGCAGGTGCATTTTTTGCAAAATTTTTACAAATTACCTTTAGGGACTTAAAAATATGCTAGTACCCATTTTCATGTACCCCAAATTTGATGGGACCACTTAAAAAAATGAAAAAAAAAACCTAAGTGCTCTTCTGCATCACTTCTTCAATGTCGGGAAATAAAACACCTGCGCTGCTATTTAAAAAACCCGACTTTCTTCTGCAGGCAAAAATGGGGGTACCCATAGTGATCCCCGAGGTCTGGACAACTTTAGGTGGCTCCTACGATTATTTCCAGAAAATTCCATTTTTTTTTCGCCGATCAAAGTATCGCTGGGTCCCGTTTTCGAAGATTTCAAATTGAATACGGGGATAAGCGGATGCGCGCGTGATACTTTTTCGCTGGCAAAACCTCCGAAGTGTGGCGAAAATCTCGCTAGCGAGGTTAACGTTTCATATTGAATAACCCTCTTTGTGCCTTTAACACTTGGTGCTTTTAACCCCAGCTGCCAAATAGCCCCAGCTGCCCCTATACTGAATATAAAGGAATTTTATCCTTGATTAAGACAGGCTATATCTGGCTCAATTGGTATGCTGATCAAAGGAGATAACTTGCTCTGAGTTGGAGCAAAAACCAGGCCAGATATATACCATAAACTAAGCTTCACTGACCAATATAGACTACACATATACAAACAAATCTATGCAAGAGATGAAATATCACATACATTTAAAAACTGCACCTGATTGCATGAAGGTCTATGCAGAGTATATATGCAGTAGGCAGGATGAGATAACAAAAAATATAACAAAACATAAAATAAACTCCTAGCCTGTCTGGGCACTAACTAAACAGTAGTTACCCTCACTACCAGAACGGTAGGGCCTACCGCAATCACCGTCAAAACAGCACGTGCACAGTACTCACAGTGTCTCTGGACATGCTAGCCTGCATGCCTGCCTCTGCAGGTGTGAGACACTGCATCTAAACTCTTTCACAGCTATATTGAGCCACTTCCAGGTGTAAGCCTAATTAGCCTGCTCTTAGGTGGATAGGCCTAACACCTGAAATGGACTTGTGGATGGAGCCCTCCCTACTCTTTCACATCCACACCCCCAGAACCCATTCTCCGGCTTCTACAAAAAGCCGACTCTCAAATCTGTTTGCAAAACAGACTTTTCCTGGGGGTTACAATACATATTAGAGGAATCTGGGACACATATACATGCCATCCTTAACTTCTCCAGTGATTCTATAACACTATCTATCTATATAGCTATATATATCTATCTATTTTTCTTTATATATATATATATATACATACAAGCAGCGGCACTCGAGCATAAATCAAAAATAACCACACGGAAGATCCGTATCCAGTCAACGTTTCAATTCAATAAATGACTTTTCATCAGGACAAAGAACAAGTAAAAGTGACTTACCTAAATACATCCCTACACCAAAGACACCCAATGTGCAGACCAACTCCGTCTCTCTGAACAGACCCCATCAGCGTCCGCGCGGCACTCCATCGCTGCCATATGATGTCAGTCTGTCAGAGCCCGGTTGCTGGGAAACCAAAATACATAAAAATGAATGAACATGAAAAAACAACATTGCAATGTCAACAAATAACACAGGGATGTCCAAAAAGCACAATGGTATTATCCTAAAGGCATAGAATGGCCTGCATACTATTAGAGTATTGATGACAAATATGTTAATAAAAATACATGCATGGCCAGCTAACTAACAAATACTGAATACCAGATGTCAAAAATTCATAAATGAAATCTAATAGGATCATAAATGAATAAAATGCCATAATTAGGGCAATATTCATGAGAAATATAAAATGTTCATTAAATAGTATAATATACTGCTTAACACAACAATCTCAGATAAAACAATTTAGAACTAATTGTTCATTGAGACCCTTAGGACTAAGGGTCCCTAATTCATGGATCCAGCGTGCCTCCTTCTGCAACAATAATTTCGATCGATCTCCACCCCGTAGGGATTCCTGTACAGTGTCAATCATTTTGTACCTTAGTGATGATAGGTTATGCTTTTTATCACGGAAATGCTTTGCTACCGGTTGATCACATGTTCTGCCTTCTAAGGCCAAACGTATCGCACTCCTATGTAGCGCCATACGCTCTTTAAATTGGCGCATTGTTTTGCCTATTTAAAGAAATCCGCCTGGACAATGGATAAAATAAATTACGCATTTAGAGGTACAGGTAAAAATATGATGAATCTTGATCTTTTTCCTAGTAAAAGGATGCGGAAAGGTGTCTCCAACTTCTAGGAAACTACATGTTGTGCACCCTAGGCATCGATAGTTGCCTGGTTTTTTAGTTAGAAAGTGTGGAACAGATGTTTTATCCCAGCCGGAGATATCCGTTCTCACGACCCAATCCTTGATATTTTTAGCACGTTTATAACAAGGTAGTAAAGTGGCCTCTTTTCATAGCGTCAGGTCACGTTCATTATTAATTAAAGTCCAATAAATTTCGATTGACGATTGACGATTGAATTTGCTTATTTCAATTTTACTTTGGAAGCTATTGTGGTAATTAGTTGGTACAAAGCTCAATCCTCGTTTCAATACTTTAAGTTCATCAGCAGTTAAAGTGCGCGCGGAGAGATTAAAAATTATTTTTTCTTCTTTAAACTCTGCTTTCCTCTGCCGCGCAGATGAACTTAAATAAGCAAATTCAATCGTCAATTAAGATTAAAGGAAATTTTTGGTAATAATGAAACAGCTAAAATGGTTCTCTCTTCAAGTGAAAGCTGCCCGATTAAAACTAAATCATTTTTTGATCCACCTTCCAACAATATGAATATTAGATATTTTACTAAAGCAATGCAGAAAACTATTGAGCAGGTGGAATCAGGTCCAAGCAAACATTTGTATAATCTGACCCATGGAGAACGTACGGCATTGA
The DNA here is from genome assembly GCA_031769625.1 of Taudactylus pleione. NCBI lineage: Eukaryota > Metazoa > Chordata > Amphibia > Anura > Myobatrachidae > Taudactylus > Taudactylus pleione. The sequence continues at coordinate 1,505,858 of JAUIMM010000254.1, read as the reverse complement.
AGAACCTGTCTGGGTATAATGATATAGTGATACGCCAGGCAGATAAAGGTGGAGGCATTGTGGTTTGGGGGATCAATGAGTATAAATATGAAGCGTATCGTCAGCTCAATGATACGTCTGTATATAAACGGCTGAAGAAAGATCCAACTCAAATGTGTTACAATGAATTAAAAGATCTACTGGAGGAAGCAGTACTCAATAATGTGATTAAAAGAGAAGTGTTAGAAACTCTCTTGTCGGAAACACCAAAAGTGCCTGTATTTTATTTGTTACCAAAACTGCATAAAAACAGTGAACAACCTCCGGGAAGGCCGATAATCTCGGCAAGGGATTCGTTATACTACGTGATATCCAAATACTTGGATATATATCTGCAGCCTGTTATACAAGATGAACGAACCTATTTAAGGGATACCACGATGTTCATTAATGAGCTTAAAAAGTTACAATACTTACCTCGTAATTTCTGTATGGCGACCATCGATGTTGTAAGTCTGTACACGAGTCTCCCCCACATAACGGGGTTAGATGCCATGAAAAGATTATTGACTAACAATCTGAATTATGTAGGACCGGATATTAATTTCTTTTTAGACTTACTCAATTTAGTTTTGACAAGGAATTTTTTCATTTTTAATGGAGAATTATTTATGCAACTACAAGGTTGCGCTATGGGCTCATGTGTAGCTCCAGCCTATTCTAATGCCTTTATGTTTTCTTTGGAAAGAGATTTATTTTTCAGCGATCTGGAAAGTGCGGCTAAACTACTGTTCTTCAAAAGGTACATAGATGACATTTTTGTGATCTGGACAGGTACCAAGGCTGAATTTAATGATTTAATGATGAAAATCAATGGGCTGGACGCAGATATTAAATTTACATACGAAGTAAGTGAGGAAAGTGTGCATTTTTTGGATGTATTGATACAACAAAAGTAAGGAAAATTGATTTAATCCATCTATCATAAACCCACAGATTGCAATTCCATCTTCTCTGCTACCAGTCATCATCCACTGGCACTAAAAAAAGGATTACCATACTCACAATTTTTGAGGGTACACAGAATTTGTGATGATGACATGGATGTGATAAAGCAACTTGATATAATGCAGAACCGTTTTCTACAAAGGGGCTATTCCAGGACTTCTGTGATTGCTGCAAGGAACAAGGCTATGGAAATACCCAGAGAGAACACTTAATAAACAAAGTGACTCAACAAAGAAGAATTCTATTATCTGGATTAATCAATTTTCTACAGCAAGTTCTGCAATCACGAGAGCTGCTAAAAATTATTGGCCTTTAATTAATAATGAACCTGACCTGCCATTATTAAAAGAGGCTACTTTACTACCTCGTAATAAACGTGCCCAAAATATCAAGGATTGGGTCGTGAGAACGGATATCTCTGGCTGGGATAAAACATCTGTTCCACACTTTCTAACTAAAAAGCCAGGCAACTATCGATGCCTAGGGTGCACAACATGTAGTTTCCTAGAAGTTGGAGACACCTTTCCGCATCCTCTTACTGGGAAAAAGATCAAGATTCATCATATTTTTACTTGTACCTCTAAATGCGTAATTTATTTTATCCATTGTCCTTGCAGATTTCTTTAAATAGGCAAAATAATGCGCCAATTTAAAGAGCGTATGGCGCTACATAGGAGTGCTATACGTTTGGCCTTAGAAGGCAGAACATGTGATCAACCGGTAGCAAAGCATTTCCGTGATAAAAAGCATAACCTATCATCACTAAGGTACAAAATGATTGACACTGTACAGGAATCCCTACGGGGTGGAGATCGATCGAAATTATTGTTGCAGAAGGAGGCACGCTGGATCCATGAATTAGGGACCCTTAGTCCTAAGGGTCTCAATGAACAATTAGTTCTAAATTGTTTTTTCTGAGATTGTTGTGTTAAAGCAGTATATTATACTATTTAATCAACATTTTATATTTCTCATGAATATTGCCCTAATTATGGCATTTTATTCATTTATGATCCTATTAGATTTCATTTATGAATTTTTGACATCTGGTATTCAGTATTTGTTAGTTAGCTGGCCATGCATGTATTTTTATTAACGTATTTGTCATCGATACTCTAATAGTATGCAGGCCATTATATGCCTTTAGGATAATACCATTGTGCTTTTTGGACATCCCTGTGTTATTTGTTGACATTGCAATGTTGTTTTTTCATGTTCATTCATTTTTATGTATTTTGGTTTCCCAGCAACCGGGATCTGACAGACTGACGTAATACGGCAGCGACGGAGTGCCGCGCGGACGCTGACGGGGTCTGTTCAGAGAGACGGAGTTGGTCTGCACATTGGGTGTCTTTGGTGTGGGGATGTAGTTAGGTAAATCACTTTAACTTGTTCTTTGTCCTGATGTAAAGTCGTTTATTGAATTGAAACGTTGACTGGATACGGATCTTCCGTGTGGTTATTTTTGATTTATGCTCGAGTGCCGCCGTTTGTATGTATACCTGTTATTTATTAAGGAGGTCACCGGCAGCAGTTGACATACATATAGGCCAGTGCCGAGTATTTGGACTCATATATATATATATATATATATATATATAGATAGATATAGACAGTGGTCGAAGTGGGAATTTTGTAGTGGGGGTATGGAAAATCCAAGACAGCACCTATGTGTGCGCCAGAGGCACGCATGCACCAGAAAAGGGGGTGTGACCACTCAAATGGGGGCGTGTCCGTAAACACACACCCTTTTCATTAGTGTAGTGTACCATACCGTAGTACCCCTTACACACATTATGCCACACAATAGTAGTGCCCCTTATAACACATTATGCCACACATCAAAGCCCCTTATACACATTATGCCGCACACAGAGTAATGCCCTTTAAAAGTAATGTCCTTTACAAAATTTGTAGTACACATTATGCCACCAAGTATATAAATGTCCCTTACACATTATGCCACATAGTAATGCCCCTTATGCTGCTATTTCTCCATCCATGGATGTCATCCAGTGTGCCGTGTGCCAGTAATAAGCTGGCGGCCTGGCACCAGACCTTTCGCATGATGGATACAATTAGAGCAACTCTCACTATAGGGGGATCATTGATCTATATCTATTAAGTGCAACCTAAGAGCAGAGTACACTAGCTAAAATAATACATACAAAATTTTAAATGTGAAAGTACATCCCCCCGTGCACAGTCTCTGTGCCCACCTCCCCTCTCTGGATGAGGGCTTGGTCTAAACAGCAGGTCAGTATCTGTAGTGCAGTGTAATAAGGATGGAAAGCAAGGGACTGACCTGCAGCCTGATCCAGAAATCCAGTGTGGCTCCAGGACCACACACAGCCCAGGAGGGAGAGACTGGGGAGTCATGTCTGCAATCCTTGCTTTGTTTCCCTGTCACCACCCCCACTACTCGCTCCCGCACCACTAAAACCACCCCCACTACTCGCTCCCAGCACCACTAAAACCACCCCCACTACTCACCACTAAAAGGGAGGCAATCGGGAAGCCGACTGCCTAAATACCGGCAGCCGGCTTCCCGACTGTCATTTCCCGGCAAGGGTGAAATGCCGGGCATCTAGATGTAGACGCCCGCATTTCCCCGACGCTGGGAGAACGGCGCCCTGCATCCCGATCGTAGGGATGCCGGACAGCCGCGAGCGGACAGCAACGGGGGGAGGGTTAGGTTTAGGGCTCCCGGGGGGGACTTAGGGTTAGGCACCCCCCTGGGAGGGTTAGGGTTAGGCTAGGGGGAGGGAGGGTTAGGGTTAGGCACCCCCAGGGGGGACATAGGGTTAGGCACCCCTGGGGGGGACATAGGATTAGGCACCCCCTCCCCGGGGGACTTAGGTTTAGACAGTGGGGAAGGGGGTGGTTAGGGTTAGGTACTTAGAGGGGGGATTAGGGTTAGGCACTTGGGGGGAGGTTAGGTTTAGGCACCCCTAAGGAAGGTTAGGGTTAGGGGGGTTAGGTTAGGTTAGTAAATACTTACCTATCCACAATCGGGATTTCCAACGCTGTCGGGCTTCTGCTGCGTCGCACTCTGCTCCTGTCGGGCTGCCGCAGACGGGAATCGAACCGCCGGTTTCATACCGATTCCCCACTAAAACCATCCCCACTACTCGCTCCCAGCACCACTAAAACCACCCCCACTACTCGCTCCCAGCACCATTAACAACACCCCAAATACTCGCTCCCAGCACCACTAACACCACCCCCACTACTCGCTCCCAGCACCACTAACACCACCCCCACTACTCGCTCCCAGCACCACTAACACCACCCCCACTACTTGCTCCCAGCACCAATAACACCACCCCCACTACTCCCTCCCAGCACCACTAACCCCACCCCCACTACTCCCTCCCAGCACCACTAGCACCACCCCCACTACTCCCTCCCAGCACCACTAACACCACCCCCACTACTCCCTCCCAGCACCACTAACCCCACCCCCACTACTCCCTCCCAGCACCACTAACACCACCCCACTACTCGCTCCCAGCACCACTAACACCACCCCCAATTCTCGCTCCCAGCACCACTAACACCACCCCCACTACTCGCTCCCAGCACCACTAACACCACCCCCACTACTCCCTCCCAGCACCACTAACCCCACCCCCACTACTCCCTCCCAGCACCATTAACACCACCCCCACTATCCCTCCCAGCACCACTAACACCACCCCCACTACTCGCTCCCAGCACCACTAACACCACCCCCAATACTCCCTCCCAGCACACCCCCAATGCTCCCTCCCAGCACTACTATCACCAGCCCCACTACTCCCTCCCAGCACTACTGTCACCAACCCCACTACTCCCTCCCAGCACCAATAACACCACCCCCACTACTCCCTCCCAACACCACTAACACCACCCCCACTACTCACTCCCAGCACCACTAACACCACCCCCAATACTCCCTCCCAGCACACCCCCAATGCTCCCTCCCAGCACTACTATCACCACCCCCACTACTCCCTCCCAGCACCACTAACACCACCCCCACTACTCCCTCCCAACACCACTAACACCACCCCCACTACTCACTCCCAGCACCACTAACACCACCCCCACTACTCACTCCCAGCACCAATAACACCACCCCCACTACTCCCTCCTAGAACCACAAACACCACCCCCGCTACTCCCTCCCAGCACCACTAACACCACCCCTGCTACTCCCTCCCAGCACCACTAACACCACCCCCACTACTCACTCCAAGCACCAATAACACCACCACCAATACTCCCTCCCAGCACCACTAACACCACCCCCACTGCTCCCTCCCAGCACCACTAACACCACCCCCACTACTCACTCCCAGCACCAATAACACCACCCCCGCTACTCCCTCCTAGTACCACTAACACCACCCCCACTACTCACTCCCAGCACCAATAACACCACCCCCAATACTCCCTCCTAGAACCACTAACACCACCCCCACTACTCCCTCCTAGAACCACTAACACCACCCCCGCTACTCCCTCCCAGCACCACTAACACCACCCCTAATACTCCCTCCCAGCACCACTAACACCACCCCCACTACTCACTCCCAGCACCACTAACATCACCCCCAAAACTCACTCCCTGCACCAATAACACCACCCCCACTACTCCCTCCTAGAACCACTAACACCACCCCCAATACTCCCTCCTAGCACCAATAACACCACCCCCACTACTCACTCCCAGCACCACTAACACCACCCCCGCTACTCCCTCCCAACACCACTAACACCACCCCCACTACTCCCTCCTAGCACCAATAACACCACCCCCACTACTCCCTCCCAGCACCAATAACACCACCCCCGCTACTCCCTCCCAGCACCACTAACACCACCCCCACTACTCCCTCCCAACACCACTAACACCACCCCCACTACTCCCTCCCAACACCACTAACACCACCCCCACTACTCACTCCCAGCACCAATAACACCACCCCCACTACTCACTCCTAGAACCACTAACACCACCCCCACTACTCACTCCCAGCACCAATAACACCACCCCCACTACTCGCTCCCAGCACCACTAACACCACCCCCAATACTCCCTCCCAGCACCACTAACACCACCCCCACTACTCAATCCCAGCACCACTAACACCACCCCCACTACTCCCTCCCAGCACCACTAACACCACCCCCACTACTCGCTCCCACCACCACTAACACCACCCCCACTACTCCCTCCCAGCACCATTAACAAGAACCAACAACCTGCACTACTCCCAACATCATTAACCTGCCTCCACCGCTGTCATTATTTTTCTTTAGGGAGGAAGCAGCTGCCAAGGAGCGCCGGCTCCCGACATTGAATCCAGCAAGCGCCGCTCCGTGAAGGGTATCTACTGTAGCTGATGCCGACAGGAGAGATGCGCCCAGACCCCAGGCTGCTTTGTGCCAGATGTGGAAGCGTGATGTGACGTCATGACGTCACCCTCACGCTTCCATAAGCCCAAGAAGGCTGGAAGGTACTGCAGGAGGCAGCGGAGCCGGAGATGCTGTCACAATGCCGAGCACCATGTACTTGCTTGGCGGCGCAGTCTGGGTCTGGCAGCAATGGCTCGCTAATGGCGGCTACATAGTGAGTGGTGATGCGGCGTACCGGCAGCAAAATTCTTAACAGTACGTCGCACCCATGCTTGAAACTTTTAGAAAAAAAACATAAAAATGTTTAGTGCTGGAAGTGGCGGTATGCCATACCGCTGCATACCGCCACACTTCGAGCACTGGATATAGATATAGATATATATATATTAGGGGTGTGCACCGGCCACTTTTCGTGTTTTGTGTTTTGGTTTTGGATCTGGATCTTTCTTCGTGTTTTGGATCTGGATTGGTTTTGCCAAAACCACCCTTCCGTGTTTTGGGTTCTGGGTTTTGTGTTTTGGATCTGTATTTTTTTGAAAAAAGCATAAAAACAGCTTAAATCACAGAATTTGTGGGTTTTTCTGCTCCTATGCTATTATTAACCTCAATAACCTTAATTTCCACTCATTTCCAGTCTATTCTGAACACCTCACAATAGTGTTTTTATGTCCAAAAAGTTGCACTGAGGTAGCTGGAAGACTATGCTAAGAGATATGAGTGGGTGGCACAAACACGTGGCCCATCTAGGAGTGGCACTGCAGTGGCAGACAGGATGGCAGTTTGAAAAACTAGGCCCCAAACAGTACATACTGCAAAGAAAAAAAAGAGGTGCAAGATGGAATTGTATCTCATATCTATCTATCTATCTATCTATCTATCTATCTATCTATCTATCTATCTATCTATCTATCTATCTATCTATCTATCTATCTCAATCTCATATATATCTATCTATCATATCTATCTATCTCATATCTATCTATCTATCTATCTTATATCTATATCATATCTATCAATCTATCTATCTCATATCTATCTATCCAATTTATATCCATCTATCTCAAATCTATCTATCCAATTTTGAACCATTTCATATCTATATATATTAGGGGTGAGCGGGTTCGGATTTCTGAAATCCAAACCCCCCCGAGCCCCCCCGATCCGAGTCCGATCCGAATCAGGCTCGACTTTTCCCGCCTGACTCGGATCTGAAATCGAGGCAAAACGTCATCATCCCGCCTTCCGAGTCTCGCGGGTTTTGGATCCTATATAAGGTACCCGCGTCGGCGCCATTTTCTCACTCGGCTGTGGACAGTGAAGAGGGAGGGTGGGAGTTAGGGCTGTGTAGTTTAGTGTAGTGTAGTGCTGCTGTTGTCCACTACTTCAAAGTCCATAGGGGCTGGCTGTGTTGTGCTGTGCTGATGTTGTTAATAGGGGCTGTGTCCACTACTTCAAAGTCCATAGGGGCTGGCTGGACTGTGTTGTGCAGTCAGTTCTCCATAGGGGCTGTGTCCACTCCAAAGTCCTGTGCAGTGTCCCAGTCCTAAAGGGGTGCTGTAGTGTTGTCCAGGGGGTGCTCTGTCCATCAGGGGTGCTCCCCCCAAGTGCTAAAAAAATAATATATTTTCTGTGTTTGTGAATTGTGTGCGCAGTAGCCGCACGTGCATCAACAAAGTAGTGCCAAGCGTGTGCCTGTGTCATAAGTAAAGGGCCGGCTGGCTTGACCGTTAAAGGGTGCTGTAACCCCCGAAAGTACACTCCAATCCAAACCAAAAAAAAATTATTTTCTGTGTTTGTGAATTGTGTGCGCAGTAGCCGCACGTGCATCAACAAAGTAGTGCCAAGCGTGCGCCTGTGTCATAAGTAAAGGGCCGGCTGGCTTGACCATTAAGGGTGCTGGAACCCCCGAAAGTACACTCCAGTCCAAACCAAAAAAAAAAATATTTTCTGTGTTTGTGAATTGTGTGCGCAGTAGCCGCACGTGCATCAACAAAGTAGTGACAAGAGTGCGCCTGTGTCATAAGTAAAGGGCCGGCTGGCTTGACCGTTAAAGGGTGCTGTATCCCCCAAAGTACACTCCAGTCCAAACCAAAAAAAAAATTATTTTCTGTGTTTGTGAATTGTGTGCGCAGTAGCCGCACGTGCATCAGCAAAGTAGTGCCAAGCGTGCGCCTGTGTCATAAGTAAAGGGCCGGCTGGCTTGACCGGTAATGGGTGCTGTAACCCCCGAAAGTACACTCCAGTCCAAACCAAAAAAAAATTATTTTCTGTGTTTGTGAATTGTGTGCGCAGGAGCCGCACGTGCATCAACAAAGTAGTGCCAAGCGTGCGCCTGTGTCATAAGTAAAGGGCCGGCTGGCTTGACCGTTAAAGGGTGCTGTAACCCCCGAAAGTACACTCCAGTCCAAACCAAAAAAAAATTATTTTCTGTGTTTGTGAATTGTGTGCGCAGTAGCCGCACGTGCATCAACAAAGTAGTGCCAAGCGTGTGCCTGTGTCATAAGTAAAGTGCCGGCTGGCTTGACCGTTAAAGGGTGCTGTAACCCCCAAAGTACACTCCAGTCCAAACCAAAAAAAAAATTATTTTCTGTGTTTGTGAATTGTGTGCGCAGTAGCCGCACGTGCATCAACAAAGTAGTGCCAAGCGTGCGCCTGTGTCATAAGTAAAGGGCCGGCTGGCTTGACCGTTAAGGGTGCTGTAACCCCCAAAAGTACACTCCAGTCCAAACCAAAAAAAAAATTATTTTCTGTGTTTAGCCGCACGTATATATCAAATCGATATAACATAAATGGAGGACCAAACTTTCTCCGATAAAAATAAAATAGAGAAAGATCAAGAACCACTTCCTCCTAGTGCTGAAGCTGCTGCCACTAGTCATGACATAGACGATAACATGCCATCAACGTCGTCTGCCAAGGCTGATGCCCAATGTCATAGTAGAGGGCACATACAATCCCAAATGGCAAAGTTCAGGAAAATGACCTTGAAAAAGACATTTAAATCATCTGAAGAGAAACGTAAACTTGCCAATATGCCATTTACGACACGGAGTGGCAAGGAACGGCTAAGGTCGATCCCTAGTATGTTCATGACTAGTGGTTCAGCTTCACATGACGATGGAAGCCCTCCTCCCACTAAAAAAATCAAAAGAGTTAAGCTGGCAAAAGCACAGCGAAGAACTGTGCATTCTAAGAAGATATCACAAATCCCCAAGGAGAGTCCAAGTGTGGTGGTGGTTGCGATGCCTGACCTTCCCAGCACTGGACGGGAAGAGGTGGCTCTTTCCACCATTTGCACGCCCCCTGCAAGTGCTGAAAGGAGCACCCACAGTCCACTTGCTGATATGCAAATTGAAGATGTCACTGTTGAAGTACAACAGGATGAGGATACTGGTGTAGCTGGCGCTGAGGAGGAAGTTGGCGAGGAGGATTCTGATGGTGATGTGGTTTGTTTAAATCAGGCTCCGGGGGAGACAGTTGTTGTCCGTGGGATGAAAAAGCCCATCACGGTCATGCCTGGGCAGAAGACCAAACATTCCACCTCTTTGGTCTGGCAATATTTCTATCCAAATCCGGACAACTGTCTTGCCATATGTACCATATGTAAAGGTGAAATAAGTAGGGGTAGGGACGTCAACCACCTAGGAACATCCTCCCTTATACGGCACCTGCAGCGCGTTCATAAAAAGTTACTGTCAAGTTCAGAAACTTTGGCTAAGACCGTAAGCAGTCCAGGGACACCTAAATCCCGTTGTCCTGTTGTATCCAAGCGCCTGCAAACCACACCGTCAACTCCCTCCTCGTCAATTTCCTCCTTAGTCAGGATCGGAAGTAGTCCTGCAGGCCATGTCACTGGCATGACTGACTCTCCTATCCGGGATTCCTCTGGAGGATCCTGCATTGCTACGCCTACTGCTGCCGCTGCTGCTGTTGCTGCTGCTGGGAGTCGTTCATCATCCCAGAGAGGAAGAAGGAACACCACTACTTTTACTAAACAATTGACCCTCCAACAGTCCTTAGCGAGGAGGATGAAGTACGACAGCAGTCATCCTGAAGCAAAACGTATAACTGAGGCCTTGACTGCTATGTTGGTGCTAGACGTGCATCCGGTATCCGCCATTAGTGCAGTGGGATTTAGACAATTGATGGAGGTAGTGTGTCCCCGGTTCCAAATCCCGTCTAGATTCCACTTCACTAGGCAGGCGATACCGAGACTGTACAGAAACGTCAGAAAAAGTGTCCTCAGTGTCCTGAAAAATGCCATTGTACACAATGTCCACTTAACCACGGACATGTGGACAAGTGGAACAGGGCAGACTAAGGACTATATGACTGTGACAGCCCACTGGGTAGATGTATCACCTTACGCAGCAACAGCAGCAGCGTCACCAGTAGCAGCATCTCAGAAACGCCAGCTCGTTACAAGGCAGGCTACGCTGTGTATCACCGGTTTCAGTAAGAGGCACACCGCCGACAACCTCTTAGAGAAACTGAGGGAAATCATCACCCAGTGGCTTACCCCACTTAGACTCTCCTGGGGATTTGTGATATCTGACAACGCCACCAATATTGTGCGGGCATTACATCTGGGCAAATTCCAGCACGTCCCATGTTTTGCTCACACAATAAACTTGGTGGTGCAGAATTTTCTGAAAAGCGACAGGGGCGTGCAGGAGACGCTTTGGGTGGCCCGAAAAATTTCTGGCCACTTTCGCCATTCAGCGACTGCGTGCCGAAGACTGGAGCGCCAGCAAACACTCTTGAACCTGCCCCGCCATCACCTGAAGCAAGAGGTTGTGACGCGGTGGAACTCAACCCTCTATATGCTTCAGAGGATGGAGGAGCAGCAAAAGGCCATACAAGCCTATACATCCACCTATGACATAGGCAAAGGAGGGGGTATGCACCTGACTCAAGCGCAGTGGAGAATGATTTCCGTGTTGTGCAAGGTTCTCCAGTCCTTCGAACTTGCCACACGTGAAGTCAGTTCAGACACAGCCAGCTTGAGTCAGGTCATTCCCCTCATCAGGCTTTTGCAGAAGCAGCTGGAGAAAGTGAAGGAGGAGCTAAGACGGAGCGATTCCGCTCGGCATGTGGGACTTGTGGATGAAGCCCTTCATTCGCTTTGCCAGGATTCCAGGGTGATCAATCTGTTGAAATCAGACCACTACATTTTGGCCACCGTGCTTGATCCTAGGTTTAAAGCCTATGTGGTGTCTCTCTTTCCGGCCGACACAAGCCTGCAGAGGTGCAAAGACCTGCTGGTGAACACACTGTCAGCTGAAGCGGAACGTGACATGTCAACGGCTCCTTCTTCATTTTCTCCCGCAACTGGGGCTGCCAGGAAAAAACTTAGGTATCCTAAGCAACCCGCTGGCGGTGATGCAGGGCAGGCAGGACCAAGTTTGGACATCTGGTCCGGACTGAAGGACCTGGCAACAATTTCTGACATGTCTACTGTCACTGCATATGATACTGTCACCATTGACAGAATGGTGGAGGATTACATCGGTGACAGCATCCAAGTAGGCATGTCAGACAGTCCATACCTGTACTGGCAGGAAAAAGAGGCAATTTGGAGGCCCCTGTACAAGCTGGCTATATTTTACCTGAGTTGCCCCCCCTCCAGTGTGTACTCCGAAAGAGTGTTTAGTGCAGCCGGGAACCTTGTCAGCGAAAGGCGTAGGAGGTTGCTTCCTCAGAATGTGGAGAAGATGATGTTCATCAAAATGAATTATCAGCTCTTCCAGGGAGACCAGCCTCCAGAAGGTACAGAGGGACCTGTGGTGGTGGATTCAAGTGGGGACGAGTTAATACTTTGTGAGGATGAGGATGTACACACTGAAGAGGGTGAGGAATCGGTGGATGAGGAGGATGAGGATGACATCTTGCCTCCGTAGAGCCAGTTTGTGCAGGGACACATTAATTGCCAGCTTGTTTTGTGGGGGCCCAAACGAACCAATCATTTCAGCCACAGTTGTGTGGCAGACCCTGGCGCTGAAATGATTGATTTGTTAAAGTGTGCATGTCCTGTTTATACAACATAAGGGTGGGTGGGAGGGCCCAAGGACAATTAAATCTTGCACTTCTTTTTTTTCTTTGCATTATGTACAGTTTGGGGCCTAGTTTTTCTAACTGCCATCCTGTCTGCCACTGCAGTGTCACTCCTAGATGGGTCACGTGTTTGTGCTGCCCACTCGTGTTGCTTAGCATAGTCATCCAGCTACCTCGGTGCAACCTTTTGGACATAAAAACACTATTGTGAGGTGTGAGGTGTTCAGAATAGACTGGAAATGAGTGGAAATTAAGGTTATCGAGGTTAATAATAGCATAGGAGCAGAGAAACCAACAAATTCTGTGATTTTAGCTGTTTTTATGCTTTTTTAAAAAAAAATACAGATCCAAAACACAAAACCCCGAACCCAAAACACGGAAGGGTGGTTTTGGCAAAACCAATCCAGATCCAAAACACGAAGAAAGATCCAGATCCAAAACCAAAACACTAAAAGTGGCCGGTGCACACCCCTAATATATATATATATATATATATATATATATATATATATATATATATATTCAATTTCTATCCATCTATCTCATATCTATCTATCTATCTATCTATCTCATTTCTATCTATCTATCTATCTATCTATCTATCTATCTATCTATCTATCTATCTATCTATCTATCTATCTATCTATCTTTCTATCCAATTTCTATCTCATATCTATCTATCTATCTATCTATCTCATATCTATCTATCTATCTATCTATCTATCTATCTCATATCATATGGCTTGGGCATGAGAGCGGGCGTTCAAAGGATTCTGTGTCTTGCACTTTCCTATTTCTCATGGCTGAATGGTTTGACTGATCCTACAAAGTCCTTTATTATTACTTTAGCCCTTAGATGCTGGGTGAGGGAGCAGGCAACTTTAGGTGATTTATGTTGGCCACAGGTTCTCAAACTCGGTCCTCAGGACCCCAAACAGTGCATGTTTTCCATGTCTCTTCACAGAATCACAAGTGAAATAATTAGCTCCACCTGTGGATCTTTTAAAATGTGTCAGTGAGTAATGAATACACCTGTGCACCTGCTGGGTGACCTACAAAACGTGACCTGTGTGGGGTCCTGAGGACCGAGTTTGAGAAGCACTGATGTAGGCCAATAGATGTGGGTATGTTGAAGGATTTAGTTTTTGCAGTGTCAGGCATTGCTAGGAATAATTTTGAAGTGGCTTTGTTAGCTTGTCCTTTCTGCTGGCATTTTTTGGTGCAGTATGGGTTGGGGAGTAAGTAGCAGTGAGTAAAAAATCAGTCAACTCAGGGTCGCTAATGGGTAATGTTATAGTTAAGGCTAATTTAATTTTGTTAAAAATTCAAAAGTCAAAAATGGATCAGATGGAGAGGGGGCATTGGATTTCTGTCCCCTCAAATCCAGAGCCGAGCATCTGCCCAGTAACTCTGGCCAACAAGTATAATCAGCAGCATCCAAAAGGGGGGGCTCAATGGTTTGTTCATGAAGATCTTTGCCCACTATCTAAGTACCAGTTTACAAGAGTATTCAATAGTTGCCTAATAGCCTTAGACATGCTGACTGAAGATTATGGCACCCATTTGTTTAGGATTGGGGAGGCAACTTGTGCTGCAGCATCAGGTTCATCCGCGGAGTCAATTAAGCACTTAGGTAGATGGAAATCTTTGGCTTACAAGAGTTATTTAAGGGGGGATAAGTTGCAGAAGTAGTAGAGCTCCTGTGGGTTTGTTCTTTGGGAAACCCAGTGCCTTGTGCTTCCTGCCACTAGGGGGGATTGGAGTTCTTTTCACTTTTGCCCTCAAATATAGAGGTTTGTGTTGTTCACCTCCATCTGGGTCACCTAAACAACTCAGTTCCCCCCCTGTTTTCGTTACTGGTTAAGAATTGTTTAATATTAATTTTATATCTTAATAATGCTATATTATATGATTTTTTTTCCACTGCAGGTTTTTTGAGGAAAGATTGCCAGGTGTGGATTGTTGTCCATTATTTTGTGTACTGGGCTAACAGGCATAACTGTGCCAGCTTTGCCCATTTTAAGGTCAAATGGATTGGGTTAAGAGGTTTCAGGTAGAGCGGCCTTTGGAACTTCTGTGGCAGTCTGAGAGCACTTGGGGGACCCCTGACTGTCTAGTCATGCACTTAGGTAGTACTGACCTGGGCACATGTAAAGGAGTTAAACAAATAATCGCCATTAATTCCTAGGAGATTCTTGCATGGTACCCAAGGTGGGGCAGCCCTAGAGAGAGTTAGAAGGAAGCTGAACTCTGCGGTGTCTAAGTTTGTGGTTGGTTTGGATGGACATGTTATCAGGCACCCTCGTCTTCATTACGAGGAAGCACATTTATACAGGCCGGATGGAGTGCACCTCACTGAGGAAGGTTTGGAGATTTTTGTATTGGATATCATGGCCTCATTGGAATAATTCAGAGGGGCTAGGTTTTTTCTTTGGTGGCATTATGTGGCCAATTGCTTGACCACGTCATTGGCAGAAAGCAGTGCTCCTCGGTGGCTCAATTTAGCGCAGCAGAACTTGGCTAGCATTCCTCTTTTGAGAGAGGCAAGTTGGTTTCTACTTTAGGGGAGAACCAGGTCTTCATCCTAGGGAGGGATCAGCACTATGCTAGTTAAGGGGAGGTGGTACTACCCAGGATGGCTAGCGCACGGGGTGGAAAACTCCACCCATTTTGGTAAAGTGAATAATTAATTACGAGCTGTAGACCGAGGTAGCACTGCTTTTTCACCACCAGGACTAATTAATGATTAAATGCTAATTCATATAAATAAATTGGCTGTGACCTCTTGTTCCAATTCTATACAGTTGTCTGTGTCTTATTTATCTAGTTAAGTTAAGCTTAAGAGTGGTGTTTAAAATAATAAAACTATGGGGGACTTAACAATATTTGTAGTTTACACAAAAACAAACCTTGCACTAGTTTTCTTTTGGACATTCCATACATTGGCAAACTGACCAAACCAACTAACATAGGCCAACAGCTGGAGATAGTTCACTTAGGGGGAGATGTATCATCAGCAAAAATGCAGTAAAACCCCCGAAAATGCAGTTTTCGGGGGTTTTACCGCATTCCCTGTATGTATTAAGCAGCAGAATGTGCTGCATTCTGCTGCTTTGCGTTGCTAGGCAATGCCACCTTCAGGTGGTATTACCCAATAGAAGCCCATGGGCTTCTTAGCGCGATGCTTGGGGCTGGGAGGGATCTGAACAGATCCCTCCCATGAGCCCCTGTGGCCCACAGAAGTCCCTCTGCCCGGCAGCATCGCAAAGGACAGCTCTCATTGAGAGAGCTGTTCTTTGCGATATTCTTGGTACATACCGTGGTAATTAACCTTGGTATGTATGCGAAGTCAGGGGGAATGTACTGCATCGGCGATGATACATCTCCCCCTTAGTCCATGAAATTATATTAAACACAGTTATTCTATCACTTATTTAAGATATATGTGATATTTATTATCTAATTTCCTTGTTTGTGAAAATTTAAACATTGATTCTAATGGAAAAACCACATTAATTACCCAGGTGTCTCTTATAGATTCTCCGGAACAACCTGGACTTCCACAAGACACCTTTTCAGATGTTGAAGGGCTCTATGAAAATGAAGATAATGAAACATTAACAGTAATCCCTCAAACTCCAACTATGCCAACAAAAAATACTGTGCCATCTACCCCACCCATTTTACTCTGTACAGCACAACCTCCACCTCCACCTCCCCCTCCCCAGCCAGAATCAATATTGTGGCAAGATACGTTTACTTCCCAACAGCAACAAATTGATTTACTAAGTACACACATCACTCAAAATCAAACCATAAATAAAATAGGCCACTGACACAACAAGAACCAGATGGCTCAGAGGGAGAAGCCAACACTATGGAGCATTGTTCATTTGGAGTGGTGACACTTACGGCAAACTGATCTTTCTAATAGGTTCATTGATAATTTTCTGCGCCTAATAGAAACTAAAAACGCTGCATTTAGGGATTTTTCAGGCATTTAACAAAAATTAGGAACACAAATTTTTGGCCGCTTACATGAAAGTACTCGAACAAGAGGTGGCAGCCAGCAAAGTCTGGGTGGCACGGGCCACTGTAAGTGAGTTCTGGCAGATTGTAAATAAAAAGTCTTTGTTAAAATATGCTGGGTACAGAACATATATTGCCATTGCAAACATTGCAGAACCAATCTAATCTACCTCAAGCATTGTACATTATTTTTGTTTTGTTGCAAAAAACACTCCTAACCATTGTGTGTAGTCAAAAACTGAAGATGTTTCTGATGTGGTTGTACATTTTATCAGTTTGCCAAACATTATGGGCAATTTGTTTGGTTTGTTTTCACAATGATGGGTTAACATATCTTTCATAAAAGTACAATGTAAAAATATGTTCTTTTATTATGTGAACTAACCTTTATCATTATTATTTTTGTGTAACAAAAAAACCAAAAAGTTTGCTGACCAAACATCAAAAATAAACTTGATGAAAAGCAAAGACATGTCTCATTTTTATGCTTACATCCCATATTCTATGTTCTTACCTTTAAGCTAAGTTTAAAGTTTGGATTGGGATGTTACAGTGTGAAAATCTTTCCAAGGTGGCCAAAAAATACATTGGCCACCATTGTTCTTTCTCTCTCTGAGTCACAAGCTGTGTTATGCCTGGTTATTTATTTCCCAGTAGTCCTGTTTCCCCTCAGTTCGGTCCCTGGCTCTATTCATTTTACCCTGTCCGCGCAGTCAACCCCCACCACCAGCTGTCTGGCTTGCTCCCACCCGCTGTGCCGTGCTTGTGCACGTGTTCAGCTCACCCCCTCTTCTCCCTGCCATTAAGCACCCTCATTCTAGGTTCAGGCTCCCCAGCATGCCTTACCCGGGAGTCACGCTATTTGTCCATGCCAGCGGGTATGGTGGCTCCCACTTGGCGCACTGCATGGGTAATCTTCCCCCTACCGGTGTCCACCTCACCTCCTCCACCTTCTTGGGCTCCCTCATGTCTGCGGGTCCCCCTGCCTACCCGGCCCCGGTGGCACTACCGCCTCCGCGTGCCAGTGGGAGCTCCCGCGGCTCCCACTGTGCATCCTTTGACCTGCCCTCCAGCCTCCCCCTGGCTCCTCCTGTGGGGGCGAGCGCTCCCTCCCCCCCGCCGGCGCCGTTTTACCCGCTGCTTGCCGGTGCCCTTTATCCTTGCCCTCGGGGTGCCCCCCTCACCTGCCAGGGCCCCCTGTGCTTGAGGGGCCCTCCCTGCCTCCCAGCAGTGGCCATTTCCCATGGCAGCCATTTTGCATCCCACCTTTGAAGTGGGATCCAGCCCCAGCGTTCATTCCCCAGGCTGTGTTTGCAGTTACGCTAGCATTTTCAGCCATATACTGGCCCTCATCCCGTCTTTTTCCTATTTGTTCTTTCTTCACCCCCTACAACCTGCTATTTCATGTCCCTTTCTCTACCTCACCCCCCCTCTTACTCACTCCAAACCCCACCCATTTCCCCCCCTTCTTACCTCAGGTTCATTGTTTCCTTGCTCTGTCACCGCCCAATTTTTGTTTCTGATCTGCTGCCCCTCCTTCCTCTGGCTATCTTAACTTTAACCTTCTTCCCTGCCTGCACCAAATAAAAAAAAAATCTCCAATTTGGACCCTGCTCCTCTTTTATGTATTCTGCTCCCTGTACTCCATCTTCCGCATTCATCCATTATCCTCCCACCCCCTGTTGGTCCCCTGTACCCTCCCTGCCTGCACCCCCGCTTCTGCACCAGGGGTTGCCACCATCCCAACCAAGCGGCAGATGCACCCCTGTCTTCGTGTCTTTAACACCCTGGTAGGTTTATCGTGGCAGGGCGTGCGATCATTCAAGTTTATTTAGTGGTCCTGTATGGGTTGCGCAAGTGTGTGCGAGTTAACATTGGCGTAGGTATGTATATAATTTTTTCTTTCTTTCCGTTTTTATTACATAGGTCGGGTGCTTGCTAGGGCCCAGGTTATGTACTGTAGGTAGGGAAGCGTATTTTGGAGGCACTTTCTTAGCTACATACCAAGGATGATTCTTATTTTGTACTTTTTCTTTATAGATCTTTGTCTTTGCTACTTGCTATCTTGTATACACGTATTTAGGGACATGTTAACTTGTTAAAAACTTCTATTTGGTTCCTGATATTTTCATCCGGGCAATGGGCCTCCTTGTGGGGTATGTAATTAGTATTTCTTTTTTACTTATTATAGCTCTAAGAACACTTTAAGGGGGGTTTAGCTCCCGACTTAGAGATTAGCTTCAAGGGAGGTAGTTAAGGCTCAGTCTCCATTTTGTTTGGATATTTTTTCTTTGTCGTTGGTATAGCCCCTCCTTGACAGGACGAACCGTAGTTTGCACTTGGTCGGGATTTATTACTGAGGTTGGTGGCCAATGTTGGGACGTAGGGGTTGCGGGGGCGAATTGAGGTGCTTTTCCTCATTCCCCTTCGCAGGATCTCTTTATCTCTATGGTGGGGTGGTCCCCACGCAGGTTGCGGATTAGTTTCAGTTAGTGCAGCATTCATTGCTTTCCTATACTTGGAGGTATCTTCTATTTTGTGTAGTTCCATTAATTATGCCATCCCCGTAGGTCCTTCAGAGCAGTTTCCACATTTGGACAATTTTTGGTTTTAGTTCGCAGTTTTGGTTATGTTTATGTTCTGGTTACGTTAATTCAGGGTCGGCTTTTCATTTGTTTTGCTCTCGGAGGCCGGCCAATGCATGGGGGTCGGCAGGTTTTCAGGTGAATTAGCAAATAAATGTTTGCCTTCGGGCGGTGCGGTTTCCAGCACCTATTTCGAGGAATCGATTTTCTCTTTTTTTGGTGTGTTCATGCCAGCACAGAACAGGTCAGTGTAGCACGTCATCTGTCCTGGTTTCTCTTCATAGGTACAGGAAGGAGTTTCGTCTTTTCGTACCTCCTCTTTTCTTCACAGCACCTTCTTTCCATGTTTTGGGGGTTTCAGTTGCACATGACATGATTGTAGGTTTTGTATCCTGTTTGTCTGTTGGTGTTTGAGATATATCGCGATAGCAGGTAATGGTTGTTTGGTAGGTTTTGTAGCATTCACATTAGACATTTAGGTTTCAAGTCTCAGTGGAAACACTTATAAAAAAAAAAGTGACTGGGTTTGTAAGTTGTTTGTTATAGTGCGGGTTGTTTATAGGTTTACACAGTTGGAGCAAGCACTTAGTTGTTTGCTTATAGTGCGGGTTGTTTATAGGTTTACACAGTTGGAGCGAGCACTTAGTTGTTTGTTTATAGTGCGGGTTGTTTATAGGTTTACACAGTTGGAGCGAGCACTTAGTTGTTTGCTTATAGTGCGGGTTGTTTATAGGTTTACACAGTTGGAGCGAGCACTTAGTTGTTTGCTTATAGTGCGGGTTGTTTATAGGTTTACACAGTTGGAGCGAGCACTTAGTTGTTTGCTTATAGTGCGGGTTGTTTATAGGTTTACACAGTTGGAGTGAGCACTTAGTTGTTTGTTTATAGTGCGGGTTGTTTATAGGTTTACACAGTTGGAGTGAGCACTTAGTTGTCTGTTTATAGTGCGGGTTGTTTATAGGTTTACACAGTTGGAGCGAGCACTTAGTTGTTTGCTTATAGTGCGGGTTGTTTATAGGTTTACACAGTTGGAGTGAGCACTTAGTTGTTTGCTTATAGTGCGGGTTGTTTATAGGTTTACACAGTTGGAGCGAGCACTTAGTTGTTTGTTTATAGTGCGGGTTGTTTATAGGTTTACACAGTTGGAGTGAGCACTTAGTTGTTTGCTTATAGTGCGGGTTGTTTATAGGTTTACACAGTTGGAGTGAGTACTTAGTTGTTTGCTTATAGTGCGGGTTGTTTATAGGTTTACACAGTTGGAGCGAGCACTTAGTTGTTTGCTTATAGTGCGGGTTGTTTATAGGTTTACACAGTTGGAGCGAGCACTTAGTTGTTGGGCCAGGTTTCTGTTTCAATTTAACGGTGAACTAATTCGGCCTCCAGTGGCAATTTGTGCTGCAAATTTATTTTTACCAATGTGGCTGGCTGGCCAGTATTTTTGGCTTTCAGATGTAGGGAAATGTTTCTGCGTGGTTTATTACGATGCACGTCTTGCGAGTAATTGTTGCTTTTGGATTCTTTCCCAATTTTCGTGGCCATATAAATATGGTCAGGGCTACTGAGTTTTTGGAATTATTTTTTAGTGCAAAAGAATTGGGTTTGGCTCATCTTATCAACAACCGAGGCTCGTGCTTTTGGCGTTTTCGTCATCGTTTATTTTTGTGTGTTCAGTGTCCGAAGTTTAGATTTCGTACATACAATTTGGCGCTGCAGTCTCTAGTTCCAATGATACCCGGGACGTAATCGCCGCCTGGCAATCTTGGCTATCTTCGGAGGGTAGTTTTTCAATCTTGAACAAGAATATCTATAAATCTGATGGCGCTAAAAAATTCCAATGTATCACATATAATTCGATCAAAATCACCCACAGTTTGCAGCAATGAAAGAGCTAACTGCAACCTCCAAAAAAAAGGGGTGGGGACCAAATATACAAATTATTGCGCTATACTTGAGGGTGTTAATGATCAAAAAATCCGGTCTGGTTTATAAACAATTTATTAGAAACATACACAGAATAATGACTAAAACATTTAAATACACATAAATGAAAAATAATTAAGGAATAAGTTATTAAAATTAAAATGAATAAATGAATACAATATACTCAACAAAAGTATTTAGCTTCAATAAGTATTAGAAAAGCACATATGCACTATTTATATGCTTGTGAATCATGTCCACTCTGTAAAATTGTATCAACTTAGCTGTTATTTGGTTTTCACATCAGCAGCTGGAGAAGTAAAAAAACTTATTATGTTGTTGAAATGTTGCAAAAAAAAAAAAGGGGGATAATTAATCAGTTTTGCTTCCCTGATAAGTAATTGTAGCGTTTATCACTGGCTGTGCACAAGCACAGTGATCATCACAATACAATCAATTAATAGCCACCAGAATAAGCTGCGGTGATTAGATAATGTGGTTACTAATCGGGGGGCGAATCTCAACCCTCAGTCCAACAGTGCCAGATCACTGATAAGTACAAATAGAGTCTAGCAATCCACAGTGAATAATACACTTACTGCGTCCTAACCGGACATGCCGTTTGTTCCAGCCTGGTAGCGTGACGGAGAATAATGTTCCCTACAGCGGGGATACTTTACTTTGCCTCAGCGAAATTCATTTGAATAGGCATCTAGATGTGTCAGTGCCTGTAGTAGATGTGTCAGTCCCTGTAGTAGATGTGTCAGTGCCTGTAGTAGATGTGTCAGTGGCTGTAGTAGATGTGTCAGTGGCTGTAGTAGATGTGTCAGTGCCTGTAGGAGATGTGTCAGTGCCTGTAGGAGATGTGTCAGTGCCTGTAGGAGATGTGTCAGTGCCTGTAGGAGATGTGTCAGTGCCTGTAGTAGATGTGTCAGTCCCTCTAGTAGATGTGTCAGTGCCTGTAGTAGATGTGTCAGTGCCTGTAGTAGATGTGTCAGTCCCTATAATAGATGTGTCAGTGCCTGTAGTACATGTGTCAGTGCCTGTAGAAGATGTGTCAGTGCCTGTAGTAGAAGTGTCAGTGCCTGTAGTACATGTGTCAGTGCCTGTAGTACATGTGTCAGTGCCTGTAGTAGATGTGTCAGTGCCTGTAGTAGATGTGTCAGTCCCTGTAGTACATGTGTCAGTGCCTGTAGCAGATGTGTCAGTGCCTGTAGTACATGTGTCAGTACCTGTAGTAGATGTGTCAGTCCCTGTAGTACATGTGTCAGTGCATGTAGTACATGTGTCAGTGCCTGTAGTAGATGTGTCAGTGCCTGTAGTGCATGTGTCAGTGCCTGTAGTACATGTGTCAGTGCCTGTTGTAGATGTGTCAGTGCATGTAGTAGATGTGTCAGTGCCTGTAGTAGATGTGTCAGTGCCTGTAGTAGATGTGTCAGTCCCTGTAGTAGATGTGTCAGTGCCTGTAGTAGATGTGTCAGTGCCTGTAGTAGATGTGTCAGTCCCTGTAGTAGATGTGTCAGTGCCTGTAGTAGATGTGTCAGTGCCTGTAGTAGATGTGTCAGTGCCTGTAGTACATGTGTCAGTGCCTGTAGTAAATGTGTCAGTGCCTGTAGTAGATGTGTCAGTCCCTGTAGTACATGTGTCAGTGCCTGTACCAGATGTGTCAGTGCCTGTAGTACATGTGTCAGTGCCTGTAGCAGATTTGTCAGTGCCTGTAGCACATGTGTCAGTGCCTGTAGTAGATGTGTCAGTCCCGGTAGTAGATGTGTCAGTGCCTGTAGTAGATGTGTCAGTGCCTGTAGTACATGTGTCAGTGCATGTAGTAGATGTGTCAGTTCTTGTAGTAGATGTGTCAGTGCCTGTAGCAGATGTGTCAGTGCCTGTAGTACCTGTGTCAGTGCCTGTAGCAGATTTGTCAGTGCCTGTAGCACATGTGTCAGTGCCTGTAGTAGATGGGTCAGTCCCGGTAGTAGATGTGTCAGTGCCTGTAGTACATGTGTCAGTGCATGTTGTAGATGTGTCAGTGCCTGTAGTAGGTGTCAGTGCCTGTAGGAGATGTGTCAGTGCCTGTTGTAGATGTGTCAGTGCCTGTAGTAGATGTGTCAGTCCCTGTAGTAGATGTGTCAGTGCCTGTAGTAGATGTGTCAGTGCCTGTAGTACATGTGTCAGTGGCTGTAGTACATGTGTCAGTGCCTGTAGTACATGTGTCAGTACCTGTAGTAGATGTGTCAGTCCCTGTAGTACATGTGTCAGTGCCTGTAGTAGATGTGTCAGTGCCTGTAGTACATGTGTCAGTGCCTGTAGTAGATGTGTCAGTGCCTGTAGTAGATGTGTCAGTGCCTTTAGTACATGTGTCAGTGCCTGTAGTACATGTGTCAGTGCCTGTAGTAGATGTGTCAGTGCCTGTAGTAGATGTGTCAGTGCCTGTAGTAGATGTGTCAGTGCCTGTAGTACATGTGTCAGTGCCTGTAGTACATGTGTCAGTGCCTGTAGTACATGTGTCAGTGCCTGTAGTACATGTGTCAGTGCCTGTAGTAGATGTGTATGTGCCTGTAGTATGTCTGACCTGACAGTCAGTGTGCCGTAAGAGAGCAAGGGCTGGCGTGTCCAATCATGTCTCCATAAGTCCCGTCAGTGCCAGAATATGTAGCTGGTAGTTACCAGTGGTAATACCCGTTAATGATATTGGATCAGAACCTCTATACACACCTTCCTATACCTCCTAATATCCTGCCTATACCTTCTAATGATGATGCTAATTTGCGTACACAGTCAGTCCATAAATAAAGACTTAGACGTGGAATCTGTGGTTCCAAAGCACAAGTGTTATTCAGGAAAAAGTTAAGACAGTTACACGCAATTGATCAAGACACAATTTAGGCGCAAAAGGAAATAATACAGACCCAAGTACAGTATACATACGCAGTTCTTCCGGACCCGGAGTTAGGCATTAGCAAGAGACCCCTAGTCATACAGCATTCAGCATGAAGACTAAAAACTAGCGTTCGGGCACACATATTTATACCCCCCCAGAATAAACAGGACAATAGGGAAGTTTGTTGCTGATATCATTGGTTCCCAGGGGAGAAGCATCTGTTACAGCACATTTAACAGGCTGGTTCAAATAGACTCTCCCTGGCTCTAACAGCTGGGGATCTTTCTATTCACGCCCCCTGCAACATCCTAACAGTTGTTCCTAAAATATACATTTTGTTGCTTGTAGGCTCTGCGATCCATAACTTGAGTTTGCATGATGCGACCTCCCCACCGATAACACCGGAATACTGTAAAAAGAATACGCATCAGTACAAAACCAAACACAACTTGTTTAGCATGTATAATACCTTAGATATCAAATATCTTTATTTCTCAGCTTTTAAATTAATTGAACAAACTTAAATCATACACTTTAAAGCTTAATGAACCTTATGTGTGAATATGTAATGTGTGGGTATTCAGGGTTTGATATAAGGATGCTAGTTAACTTGGGGCAGACTCGTGCACATAAAGCTAATAATACAGCGGTTTCATACAAAGTCTTATGCATTCGCTAATATGCGACTTGTTAACAGCGCAATTGTGAGTATTAATGTGTGTATGAGAAATAATGAAAGATGCAATCGCATGTTGCTAATAGTAATATCGCCACATGCACTAAAGGGTAAGTTTATCTAAAATGGTGCTTAGGCGGCCATTCTCAAAATGGCATCTTGCGATCTTATTTCCAAAATGGAGTCTTGCGGCCAGTCGCAAGATGGCGTCGCTGCGATTAAATTTCAAACTGAACTTGTCTCAGCCAATTATTCAGCTTCGACATTAAATGATGGTATTTCCTAGCTCAGAGTTGTAATGCAGTTCTGTATCTACCTCGGTATACATATTGTCATTTCTGACCACCATCATAGTTTCATTCTTTCGTTTCACTCTGTTCTTACATTTTCCACACTTCAACACAATAGGAACACAACGGACGCATATGCCAATTATTGTGATGACAATCAGTATAAGGATTAAGAATTTGCCTATGCTGGCGATCACTTCCTGGACCCATTCCCCTAGACCTGAGAACCATTTCACTGGGTTCAGCCTTGACACCCATCCTTCTATCTATTCCCCTACTTCAGCCACTGAAGCATTATGGTTCTTTCGAAATTCCCATTTTAGCTGCAGGATCTCATCCATCTTCCGGTCTATCACCTCCTTGGGGTCACTGGTATCATTGGTGACATAGGTGCAACATTTCACTCCAAATTGGGTGGCCAAGGTTACGCAATATCCTCTAGTAACAGCAGTTAAATAATTCAACACTAGCCTATGTTGCACCAGTTCTTTCTTGTGCGCTTGCAATTCTCTCCCTGTATACCTGAATGTGTCATCTTACATCTCGGTGATATTATCTATTAATTTAGCAAGTTCCTGGATATATCTAAAATTTAATGTACCCCGAGCGATCCTGGTGGGGTCCAATGCGACCAGAACTTGAAAGCCAGTTGTCTCACTGATTAACTGAGTGGCTTTATGTATATCACCAGGTACCATATTTCTTTTGCCTCTGTGTTCATATTGTGTGTGAAGATATGGTGACGGTGTGTTTTTATGTATTCCCAGCATTTCTACATGTGTGAGGGTCATAACTTCTGGGACTACTCTTCCCAGGTAACACATAGCTTCGGAATTCGGGGAGAGCCATTTATACGCTTTTCTTCCACAGATGAAATATACATTATCAGGGAGAACATAAGGAATGGTATGCATCAGTATCATTAAGCACATTTCCCTTGCAAACAATCCTATTTCTGGTTCCTCCATCTGGTATATGCAAGTTTCTGGCTGTATTTTTTTACCACAATAACCATTTGGAACCTTACCAATAATTTCTTTGGTGGAACTCAATGTATACCGATACCTAAAATGTTTCCCACCAGACTTAATGGAGCGTAACAGATCATGGTTTATGGACTCATTATCAGCTCTTTGTGAGAAGGTCATCGTCTGATTATTCCCCGTCACTTCCCAACTCCCGGGTTTATTGGGGTTGGTTATGTTTAGACACAAAAATGATCTATCTACTTGTAATTGATAGAGTTTGAAATGAGGTGGTTTGGATGAGAGGAATTTTCCATCCAATGTTTTCCCTTTTTGTAATTCTAAAATTTCCGTGATATTCAGCGGAAATGGCACCAACCCTACATTATGCTGTCCCTGTGGCACATGTGAACACACCCAGCAATCAGTTTGATTTAACACTTTGCCTACCATCCTATGATAATCCTCTAGAGGATACCCACCCCAGTATGGATTATATTTAGGTTGGCACCATTGGATACAGTTCTCATCAACTAGGGACCCACAAAGCTCACAAACACAGGAATCTTCAGATGATAAACCTCCACACCTTCCCCGAGTATCTGGAATGACAGCTCTCTTAACAATAACAGTACTAAGATTGGTCAGACACTCCCCTGATTGGCATTGCACTCCTCCTGTCTCCACTCCATCAGCACTGCCATCAGCTCCTGTTTCCTCAACTGGTCCCCCATCACAGACACTGGATATCCCCGAACTGACTAGGATGGTGAACACTCTAAAAGAGAATATGAAAATGAACACAGCAGAAGCCCCATCCACTTTAACAACAAGTCCTGCAAAATTTCTCTCAGTTCAGGTATCTCACTACGACCTTTTCAATCCTCCCGGAACAAGCTCGCGAGCGACAGGTCCACACTATCAGCCTTGTCTCCAACTTGTTTCTCCACTGGTTGATTTACCTTTTTGCAGTGAGTGCAATGGACCCAGGTATCTCTCTCGGCCACCTTCAAAGATGTAGTACTTGTCAGCAGCACCTGGTATGGACCTTCCCAGCAATCAGTCAAACAACCTGAATGCAAGAAATTTCTGATCATAACATATTCTCCTGGTTCAACATCATGACAGTTAGTTTCAGGCATATCATTAGACAACAATTTCAGTTTCTGCTGCTGCTGTTGCTTTAACTGCTTACTCATTGATATAAGATACTTTACAGTTACCTCGTTGTTACCCTTCAAGTCTTCCTGAGGACTTATAATCAAATTAGGTTGTCTACCGAATAGTATTTCAAATGGGGACAGATTTAGAGGGGGTCTAGGAGTGGTCCTTATGCTATGTAGGACCAAAGGTAACGCTTCTGGCCATCCTAGTCCAGTCTCTGCCATAATTTTACTTAATTTATTTTTAATAATCCCGTTCATCCTCTCTACCTTGGCACTGGCTTGCGGTCGGTAGGGGGTATGAAGTCGGCTATTAATACCCATCAGCTTACACATATTTTGGAACACATCACCTGTGAAATGAGTACCCCTGTCACTTTCGATGATCTTAGGGATACCGTACCTGCATACAAATTCCTGGACTATTTTCTTGGCAGTAAACGCAGCAGAATTAGTGGCCACTGGGTAGGCCTCAACCCAGTTACAAAATAAGTCTGTGCACACTAATACATACTTAAGGTTCCTGCAGGGTGGTAATTGGATGAAATCAACTCGTATCACCTGGAAAGGTCCATCAGTCGGTGGAATGTTGGATGGTTTGGTAGGGATCGCTTTCCCTATGTTCTTTCTCAAGCAGGTCAGAAAGGACATTGCTATCTTCTCTGCTTGTGAAGAAAAACCTGGTGCGCACCAGTATGCCCTCACCAATTTGCACATACCCTGTTTACCCAGATGAGTTAGACCATGTGCTGCCTTAGCCAGGCTGGGGTAATATGCCTTGGGGGCTACTGGCTTACCATGTCCGTCCCTCCAGAGCCCAGAGGACTCTTGCCCACATCCCTTGGACTTCCAAATGGATTTTTCATGAATTAAACACAAACTTTGCATCTCAATTAATTTCAGCATATCAATAGTTTGGAATTACATAATTGTTTCAGTTGGAGAAAACATTTTTAACCCTGCTGCCCATTTTGCAGCTTCGTCAGCTCTGTTGTTGCCCAGTGACACTGGGTCATCCTCACATGTGTGGGCTTTGCATTTAATTACTGCCACTGCCTTGGGCAGTTGGATTGCTTCTAAAAGATGTTTTATGTGTCGGGAATGTGCAACTGGTGTGCCTGCTGCTGTCATAAAATTTCTCAGACACCATAGAGCCCCAAAATCATGCACCACCCCGAACGCGTACCTCGAGTCAGTGTAAATGTTAGCAGATTTGCCTGCTGTCAGTTCACATTCTCTAGTCAGTGCTACTAACTCTGCCACCTGGGCTGAGTGAGGAGGACCGAGAGGTTTAGCTTCTATGATGTCTGTGTCATTTACAACAGCATAACCTGTACATAATTCACATGTCTGTTTGTCTATGACAACTCCCATCCGTATAAAAAGATACATCCACATTCTCTAAAGGTGTGCCATGTATGTCAGGTCTAGCAGTAAAGGTCTGATTCAGATATGTCATACAATCGTGCGTATCATTATGTCTGCCGAACTCACCTCCCACCAGCAACTCCTCTCCTTCCACCCTTTGTACATCATGTTGTACATATGGTAGGTATGTTGTTGGATTCAGTGTACTGCAATGTTTAACAGTAATATTTGCAGGAGCGATTAGAGCTAGTTCCCATTTGGTGAACCTAGCCGAGGAGACGTGTCTGGTTTGAGCTGAGTTCAACAGAGCAGATACAGCATGGGGAGTGTAGACAATCTTATCAAGGCCCAATACTACGTCCTCACTTTTACTCATCAATAGAGTGGTAGATGCTACACTTCTCAAACAGGTGGGGAGTGATCTTGGTACCGTGTCCAATTGGGCACTGTAGTATGCTACGGGCCTACTGGCATCACCATGTTTTTGTGTAAGGACACCTGCAGCACAACCATCGGCTTCCGTACAATACAAATCAAAGGTTTTTCATAATCGGGTATTCCCAATGCAGGAGCTTTTGTCAGGCTATCCTTAAGATTAAGGAAAGCCTGCTCCGATTCCTCTGTGTGTATGACATGTTCGGGCTTTGAGGAATAGACTAGTGCCTGTAAAGGTAAGGCCAGAATAGAAAAACCTGGCATCCACACTCTACAATATCCACACATTCCCAAGAAGGTACAAATTTGCTATTGATTCTGCGGCAGTGTCATGTTTTGTATGGCCTGGATTCTATCTGTTGTAAGGTGTCGTAACCCCTGGGTTAGGCAGTGTCCCAAAAATTTTACTCTGGATTGGCATGGTTGTAGCTTGTCCTTAGCCACCTTGTGTCCTGTATGCGAGAGATGAAGTAACAAAAGTTTAGTATCATTAAAACATGACATAAACGAGTCAGAACATAGCAATAAATTGTCCACATATTGAATTAGAACAGATCCATTGGCAGGTTGAAAAGATTGTAAACAGTCGTGCAATGCCTGGGAGAAGATACTGGGGCTGTCTATGAAATCTTGGGGTAATCGTGTCCATGTATATTGCACACCTCTGTATGTGAATGCGAATAGGTAATGACAGTCAGGATGGAGAGGCACAGAGAAGAAAGCAGAACAAAGGTCAATGACAGTGAAATGGGTTGCATTTGGTGGGATCTGCATCAGGATGACAGCTGGATTTGGCACTACAGGGAATTGGCTCTCTACTACCTTATTAACACCTCTAAGGTATTGCACCAGCCTATAACCCCTCCCACCACTCTTAATTACTGGAAAGATGGGACTGTTGGCTACACTAGCTGTACGAACTAAAATTCCCTGTTGCAATAATCGCTCAATTATTGGAAATACCCCTAATTCTACCTCCTGTTTTAGTGGGTACTGGGGAAATTTTGGAGCTTGCCTACCACTTTTTAAGTTTACCATTACAGGGCTTACATTTGCCATTAATCTAGTGTCCTGTCCATCCTTAGTCCAAAGAGAATTTGGAATTAGGGACAACATTTCATCTACTTGTGATGGATTTTCTTTTAAAACTGTAGAGTGATATATTATCCTTTGAGGAGTGTCTAACATTTCCCACACCTCGTATACCATTCTCCATGGGATATCTAAATATACACCGTCAGGGGTGCAATATATTACACATCCCATTTTACATAACAAGTCTCTTCCCATTAGGTTAGTAGGAGTCGCAGCAGCCAGAAGGAAAGAATGTCTGGTATGCAATGGCCCAATAGTAACCTCTGTGGACTTTGTTAAAGGATAACGTTCCACTTTACCTGTTACAACCATTGTTGGTACTGTCTCATTGGTCACCTGTAAATTAATGGGAGATTTCACCACTGACCTGGTCGCCCCTGTGTCTACAAGAAAAGGATATTCAGTACCAGCTACATCAACCATCATGACCGGTTCTTCCCTAGTACTTCCCGTTAACCTGACTATCTGTAGACTACAGGTATGACCTGACCCCTAGCGTTGGCTACCATTCTCCAGTAAAGCATTTACGGCTACAATTGGAGCTGGTGCCTGCTGAACATTTGCTGGCCTCTGTGCATATACTTTATGGGGATATCTAGGTCTTCCCTGATGTGGGAACCCTACTCCTTTTACTTTACAGTTTCTACTTAAGTGTCCTGTTTGTTTACAGTTAAAACATGTTTGTGTTTCGGGTGAAGTCATGTGTTGTTGTGAGGTTTGTGCAGAGGGTAAAGGTGGTGGATATGGGTAAGGATAGGCAGGGTAAGGGTATTGTGGGGGATAAGAAGTTGGTGGATAGCCTGGGACCTGTGGTTGCATCGGGATAGTGGGATAGAGTTATGTTTGTTGTTGCGTGGGGTTAGTGAGAGCACATACTTGTTCAGACATGAGTGTGTGTGCAAGTGCAAATGTGTCTGTTGGCTGTGATGTTACTGTCATTCCCTCCAGAGCTTGTATACTGACAGCCATTAGTTTTTTGCTCTGGGCTTCTCTCTTTTTGGAGATGTTTTTATCATGTTCAATGGCGGTTTCTATGAGGGTATCTATTGTGAGTCCCCGCCAGCCAGGCTGTGAGGTCTGAAGCTGAGTTTTTAAACTCTCTTTCAGACCATCCACAAGTACTGTGACTATCATCCCCTGGTGGTGAAGGCTATCTTTAATATCCTCTATCCCAGTGTACTGGGTGATAGCCTGCAGAGCCCAATCACAATAATCTTCTGCAGTCTCATTCTCTTTCTGTTTAATGGTGAAAATTTTGTTCCAGTTAACTACTACTGGAAAATATATACCCAATTGAGTTACAATGCGGGAAATGTTACCTTGGTTTACTTGGTCTTTTAAGGGAACATCACCATCCAATACACAATCCGTGATAAATTTTGTCACGTCGGTATTGCGTAGCAGACAGGCCCTTAACACCACATGCCAATCTTTATTGGTGGGCTCATGTGAACTACCCAAATTTCTCAAAAATCTTTGAGATTTGGCTAATTCCTTTTTGGGATCGGGGAAATCATTTATGATGGAATTTAGTTCTGCTCTTGTCCAAGGACAATGCATTACTACTTCCCTCGTGGGCACTACACCATTTGCATCTGCATTTCCATTTGGAACAGTTATTGTCCGAATGGGATGCAGACCGGTAGCGCTGCTACCTTTGACCTGGTTACCTGGCTGGGGGTTTAGTCTGCTGCTGCTACGTATGGTATTAACAACTTCCTCTATGGGTGCAGAGGGCACTAACACTACCCTTGCTGTCGTGATTGTGGTGATGCAGCATCCATCATCTGTACAGCAAGGGAAATGGCAGACATTACAATAGGCTCATCATCCGCATCATGAACATGTTCTTTATAGTTGCTTAAGAGAGGGTACAAGTTGCTTGTTACATTTTTATGGGTATTTTTGGTAACTGTACTTGCACCTCCATTCACATAAGGTGGGGGAGGTGAGTGTGAACTGCTGGCAATACTCTCCACGATGCTACCTTGCTGCACGTGTGCGCCATTTTGCAGCTCGCCCATATTGCAATTTAGCGTTGCGGATGTATTTTCTGGCAATGCGCTCACGACGCTAGTTTCCTTCATTTGCACATTTTTAAGCCACGCATCCCCTTCATGCTGCCACAGTTTTAAACATTCAAAATACTTAACCTTTTTCTCTCTGGAGCGCATCAAACTGATGTGATCCCGGATATTGTCTAACACATTTTTATCAAAACTACCAATTCTGGGAAACGGTCTAACACTCTTCCTTGTCATATTAAACCATAAATCACAATACCTTATTGCAAAAGTACCATACTTAGTATGCATGATTCGACGGGCTGATCTGATCGGCGCCTCCATTAGCAGCACATCATTGCCTAACATCTCTACTGTTTGCATGGCTCCCATTCTGAGACAACTCCTACACTTTTCAATAAAGATTTAAACCGGTGAAAGACAATCAAGATACTTTCACTTACCTGTGGATGATTTAAGTCGGCGGCGCCCCCACACCTGGATAAGATTTAGTAAGATTTACATGTCATCTACTCTCACGCACCTCTCTACAACAAAGACAACATGTACACCTGCTACTGTGTATAGAACGGTAAAGCTGCTTACCGAGCGGCTAGACTAACCCTTGCACCTAGCCCTTAAGGATCATATGATACCCTTAACTTTGTTCAACAAATATTCACTGTTACACACTTTTTTCCTGCGCAGAAAAATACACATTAACCAAGATATTGGTAATAGAAAAAAAAACTGTAAACCTCAATGGTTTTGTTTAAACACGTGGCAGCACAACCGGAAGTACGTATACGCTATTGTGCGACAAGTCGCATACACAATAATGCGACTACCACACAACCGTATAATGGCTTTTTAACTGCGTACACAAAAGTGTTTTTTTTTTCTATGCGCAAACCTGTGACTTAGCCATGTACTCAGTACTGCAACACCCCTTTAAACGTAAGGTTCTGTCAACAGAGGAAAACACTTTTTCCTCTTGTCCCTGGATTCTAGTCAGCTTCCTTGATTCACATGGAGACGGACAGTGATCTTTCAGCACAAAGCGGTTGCTGGCAAACCCTGCATGTGGCCACTCCACCCTTTGCTGAAATATCGATGGACGTATGTACCGTGTGAGTAGGTAAGTGACTTCACTACAAGCCTCCAACTAATGATACTGGATCAGAACCTCTATACACACCTTCCTATACCTCCTAATATCCTGCCTATACCTTCTAAGGATGACGCTAATTTGCGTACGCAGTCAGACCGTAAATAAAGACTTAGACGTGGAATCTATTGTTCCAAAGCACAAGTGTTATTCAGGTAAAATTTCAGACAGTTACACACAATTGATCCATACACAATTTAGGCGCAAAAGGAAATAATACAGACCCAAGTACAGTATACATACGCAGCGCTTCTGGACCCGGAGATAGGCATCAGCAAGAGACCCCTAGTCATACAGTATTCAGCACGAAGACTAAAAACTAGCATTCGGGCACACATATTTATACTCACCCAGAATAAACAGGACGATAGGGAAGTTTGTTGCTGATGTCATTGGTTCCCAGGGGAGAAGCATCTGTTACAGCACATTTAACAGGTTGGTTCAAATAGACTCTCCCTGCCTCTAACAGCTGGGGATCTTTCTCTTCACGCCCCTTGTAACATCCTAACAGTTGTTCCTGAAATATACATTTTGTTGCTAGTATGCTCTGCAATCCATAACTTGAGTTTGCATGATGCGATCTCCCCACTGATAACAACGGAATACTGTAAAAAGAGTACGCATCAGTACAACTCCAAACACGACTTGTTTAGCATGTATAATACCTTAGTTATCAAATACCTTTATTTCTCAGCATTTAAACTAACTGAACCAACTTAAATCCTACACTTTAAAGCTTATTGAACCATATGTGTGAATATGTAATGCGTGGGTATTCAGGGTTTGATATAAGGACGCTAGTTAACTTGGGGCAGACTCGTGCGCATAAAGCTAATAATACAGCGGTTTCATACAAAGTCCTAAGCATTCGCTAATATGCAACTAGTTAACAGCGCAATTGTGAGTATTAATGTGTGTATGAGAAATGATGTAAATGCAATCGCATGTTGCTAATAGTAATATCGCCACATGTACTAAAGGGTAAGTTTATCTAAAATGGCGCTTAGGCGGCCATTCGCAAAATGGTGTCTTGCAATCTTATTTCCAAAATGGAGTCTTGCGGCCAGTCGCAAGATGGCATCGCTGCGATTAAATTTCAAACTGAACTTGTCTCAGCCAACAATTCAGCTTTGACACCGTCAGTGCTGGAATATGCGGCTGGTAGTTACCGGTGGTAATACCCATCAGTGCCGGAATATGCTGCTGGTAGTTACCGGTGGTAATATCCGTCAGTGCCGGAATATGCGTCTGGTAGTTACCGTTGGTAATACCCGTCAGTGCTGGAATATGCTGCTGGTAGTTACCGGTGGTAATACCCGTCAGTGCCGGAATATGCTGCTGGTAGTTACCGGTGGTAATACCCGTCAGTGCCGGAATATGCGTCTGGTAGTTACCGGTGGTAATACCCATCAGTGCCGGAATATGCGGCTGGTAGTTACCGGTGGTAATACCCGTCAGTGCCGGAATATGCGTCTGGTAGTTACCGGTGGTGATACCTGTCAGTGCTGGAATATGCAGCTGGTAGTTACCGGTGGTGATACCCGTCAGTGCTGGAATATGCGGCTAATGATTGCCAGCAGTCATGCAGAGCAGGTAGATAGGTAGAGCCCAGGTACTTGCGCATTTCGCTTCATTCATGAAGGTTCATCAGAGTTTTTCAATCTTGCTTTACTTCTTTGTTTTGTACCAGTCATGTCAGGGTGGGTCCAAAGCCTCTGCGCTGGCGACATCGGTGTGGTTCCCTTCTATTGTAAGCTTTAAGGTATTTATGACAAACCCAGTCATTTATTTAATGTTGGGCTATGGGTTCCCCGCTTACGTCGTCCCCTTTCATGTGCAGCTTTTTATGCCATTGCTTTTGGTTCGGTCAGGTATCTTCTTACATTTGAACATTTCAGCTGCCTTTAGTTGGTTGCTTCCAATGAGGCATCTTCATTGTTAGGGATTTTGTTTACAGATATTGTTATAAGGAGATCAGTGGTGCTTTCCAAGTTGTCGGTGGGCAAAAGAGACCAAACAGGTGGGGTTGGATAGTTTACTTTTCTCAGAATTCAGAATAATTATTTGCCTGATACACCTTACAGTGCATTATTGATGTGGCATTCCGCAAGTAGAACACAAGGGTGGTTTACATGCCAATCTTACCCTGCCTACCATATTTCAATTAGAACACAAGTGCGGTTTAAAGACCAAGGTCGCTTCTATGCTTCAGCTTTTAGTACTCATTCCTTTCAAATGGGGGGCAGCTATTGGTGCAGCGATTGCAGGGGCATAACCTGCAGAGTTTAGAATGTTCAATCGGCTTCCTGTTGAGAAATATACCCATTGCAGCTAGGGCTAGTTGCGCACCAGGTGCCAACCTGAAACGTTGTTTGCCAACCAATCGTTGAATGTCTAGCATTCAACAATTGGGGGTGGTGAAGGGATTTTTTATTTTTTCCTCCCAGGAGCCTTGGTGTGATGCTCATGGTACAGAACTTTGTTGCTCACTGGGAGTGCAGCAGTTGACAGTTTGGTTGAGAATGACGTGCGCGGTTTGGGGTAGAATTTTGTGCTTGATTTTCTAGTGTCCTCGGTGGCTTGATAGGATGTGCCTGACTAGGGGGTGTTGCCTGTCAGGAGCAATGATGTGCGACAGCAGAAAGGTGCGAGGTGATCGTTCATGGTGAGAAATTTTTTTGGGATAAATGCCGAATGGAAGGATTGTGTGATCTGTATGGTGTATGATTTGACTTGGAGAGTTGTGTGTAAGATGGGTGCGTAAGACTGACATGGTGCGTTAAACACGGTGAGGAAGAAGGTGAATGTCAGAAGCCTGTCATGCTGTGTCACTGGGTGGCTTGGTTGTGAGTCATAGCTTTTAGTTGGGGATTTAACTCGATATTTGTGAGCCTGATTGAGGGCATCTTGATGACTTGGATTCAGTTTGCTAATTAAGGAATTCTTGTTCTGGGCTAGGTCGTGTTGGGTGGCGGGCCAGTTTCCTTTGGAGTCTAGCTTTGGCGGGAGTACGCTGCAGCTCAGTGGCTTTATGTGGCGTAAGATACGTTGTGGGGGCACTTGCCCTCGATGAACCTGGCAAATTTGTCCTGCTCCGCACGGGTGGACCCGGGCGCTTTTGTACGAAAGAGTCTTGGATTGGCCCAGGAGGGAAGTGGGACCCTCGCAGCGTTAGTGCATCTAGAGAGGGGACGTTTCAGTCGTTCCCCGAGTATTTGAGCAAAGTAAAAGCTAGAACTGAGTCTGCAGCGTCTCGTTGCCACCCTGGTTAGGTTAATTAATTAATTCATTATAAATAAAAGCTGTGACCTTTTAGCCAAGCTCTTGTTGTCTGTGTCGTTATTTATTAGTTTAATCTAAGTAAGCTATACAAGGTTGTTAGGGGTTAGAAGCAATAAACCAATGTATATCTTATGGTTTAAAAAAACATATTGTTACAAACATACAGCACAATCGATAAGGTGGAAATTACAAGTAAAAATACATATTGACTTAATATTGAAAGGCCAAATTATTTGGTGTACAGTTTATGCTTATGAATGCAACATGCAGGTATTTAAAAGGGACAACACAATGTAACAACAACAAAGTCCTCTGAAAATAAAGAACAATAATACACTTAGGAAACCAAACTATTATTACATTTAGAGAAGACGCATTTCAGCAAACATGTGATAAATGACACTTACCAGTAAAGTGCTCCACAATGAGATTCTGCCTCACCTGTCTTCCAGTCTCTGTGCTCACGCTGTCACCTGATGTGTCCAGAAATCCAGCCTGCTCGCTGTCCTCCACATAATCAGCAGATAAAGACCACTGCAAACACATATTATGCAAAATACAGCAGCAGAGCACAATATCTGACACTTTATTGGGCTCATACAATAAAATTCCACCAGATTTATCTAGACAATGGAACCTAGACTTTAACAGACCAAACGTACGTTCTATCACACATCTGGTGGACTTATGTGCATCATTATGCTTAAGCTCAGCTGGCGAATTTGTAAGTGACAGTGGAGTCAGTAACCAAGAGCAACAGCCATAGCCAGAGTCACCTATTGTGCAGAAAAGACAAATGTGTGTATTTAGATTGTACTTGCTCAAAAAGGTAGTTACAAATACTTACCCAGCAGCCATCCTTCCGGCATTTGACCAGCCTTGAATTTGTCATGGAGTGATGAATAACTGAGGACAAAGGCATCATGACATGAGCCAGGGTAGCCGACTACAACACTCATGATTTTGAGTTTGGCATCATAAGCCACCTGCACGTTGGTAGAATGGGCATGGTGCTGATTCAAATAAACGTGCGCCCTACCCAGAGGAGGTCTCAGCTCAATGTGTGTGCAGTCTATTGTACCCAGGACACTTGGCATGCCTGCAATGCCATAAAAACCTACCTTGACTGCATGTCAGTGTGACACTTGGTTAGGGAAGCAGATTAAGGCTTGGAGCAGGGGCAGAAATTAGCCCATAACCTGGGTTAAGTATCTAGAGAATGTGGACTGTATATAATTTAGAAGGGTTATGCTGTGTTTATTACCCATCCATATCATGTTGGATAATTCCATTTAAATACCCCTCTATGTACTAAAAAATACTGAAAGGGACAGCAGTAGTGATAACTGAAATTCCTGTGAGTTAGATCCTGTCTCAGTCACATTGGTGTGACTGAGACAAATGCACTGGTGAGTGATTGGGGAGGGGGGTGTAATTTGCAGGTAGTAAGCCCCCAGGTATTGATAACAATTTTTGGCTACTGTTTAGTGTTGTGTGCACAATTATATATGCACAGTACCTCTTACACTAGCTGAGAGTCTGTATGAGACCCCAACGTGCCCAGATTAAAGTGGATATATTCCTGGACATAGTAGAGAATACAGTGGTGCCTAGTAATTTGCTAACATTAATATATGATACATATAGAGCCCTGCGCTCAGCACAGACTAATAATAATAATAATAATACAGTAATAATAAGATTATGCAATATTTATACTGTGCTGATTCTGCAGTTACTGCACTTTTAGGGATGTTGTGAGGACAAACTGGCAACAATGAAATAAAAAAAACTGACAAATTTCCTAATTCTGAGGAATTTTGAATGTAGGAGGGGGGAGTGGAGGAATGCAGGGGAAATGGGGTCACACATGTGGACCGTAAAGGACATGAGAGTTTAAACTAAAATAATAATTGTGCCACTCCTTCTATATAAAAATATCTGCAGTTTACTAGCAGTAGCCCAAAACTATAGCAGTAACAGATACAGAGGGGACCTAACACCAGGAGCTGATACCAGGAGAGGACACAGACAGAGCTGATACCAGGTGAGGATACAGACAGAGCTGATACCAGATGAGGACAAAGACAGAGCTGATACCAGGTGAGGATACAGACAGAGCTGATACCAGATGAGGACAAAGACAGAGCTGATACCAGGTGAGAAAAACAGACAGAGCTGATACCAGGTGAGGACACAGACAGAGCTTATACCAGGTGAGGACACAGACAGAGCTGATACCAGGTGAGGGCAAAGACAGAGCTGATACCAGGTGAGAAAAACAGACAGAGCAGATACCAGGTGAGGACAAAGACAGAGCTGATACCAGGTGAGAAAAACAGACAGAGATGATACCAGGTGAGAAAAACAGACTGAGCTGATACCAGGTGAAGCCACAGACAGAGCTGATACCAGGTGAGGACACAGACAGAGCTTATACCAGGTGAGGACACAGACAGAGCTGATACCAGGAGAGAAAAACAGACAGAGCTTATATTAGGTGAGGATACAGACAGAGCTGATACCAGGTGAGGACACAGACAGTGCTGATACCAGGTGAGGACACAGACAGAGCTTATACCAGGTGAGGATACATACAGAGCTTATACCAGGTGAGAACACATACAGAGCTTATACCAGGTGAGGACACATACAGAGCTGATACCAGGTGAGAACACATACAGAGCAGATACCAGTTGAGGACACATACAGAGCTGATACCAGGTGAGAACACATACAGAGCTTATACCAGGTGAGGACATAGACAGAGCTGATACCAGGTGAGGACATAGACAGAGCTGATACCAGGCAAAGACACAGACAGAGCTGATACCTGGTGAGGACACAGACAGAGCTGTTACCAGGTGAGGACACAGATAGTGCTGATAACAGGTGAGGACACAGACAGAGCTGATACCAGGTGAGGACACAGACAGAGCTGATACCAGGTGAGGACACAGACAGAGCTGATACCAGTTGAGGACACATACAGAGCTGATACCAGGTGAGAACACATACAGAGCTTATACCAGGTGAGGACATAGACAGAGCTAATACCAGGTGAGGACAGAGCAGAGCTGATACCAGGTGATACCAGGTGAGGAGACAGACAGAGCTGTTACCAGGTGAGTACACAGACAGAGCTGATACCAGGTGAGGACACAGACAGAGCTGATACCAGGTGAGGACAAAGACAGAGCTGATACCAGGTGAGGAGACAGACAGAGCTGATACCAGGTGAGAAAAACAGACAGAGCAGATACCAGGTGAGGACACAGACAGAGCTGATACCAAGTGATACCAGGTGAGGAGACAGACACAGCTGATACTAAGTGAGTACAGAGCAGAGCTGATACTAGGTGAGGACACAGACAGAGCTGATACAAGGTTGAGGACACAGACAGAGCTGATACAAGGTTGAGGACACATACAGAGCTGATACCAGGTGAGGACAAAGACAGAGCTGATACCAGGTGAGGAGACAGACAGAGCTGATACCATGTGAGAAAAACAGACAGAGCTGATACCAGGTGAGGACATAGACAGAGCTAATACCAGGTTAGGACACAGACAGAACTGATACCAGGTGAAGACACAGACAGAGCTGTTACCAGGTGAGGACACAGATAGTGCTGATACCAGGTGAGGACACAGACAGAGCTGATACCAGGTGAGGACACAGACAGAGCTGACACCAGGTGAGGACACAGACAGAGCTGATACCAGTTGAGGACACATACAGAGCTGATACCAGGTGAGAACACATAAAGAGCTTATACCAGGTGAGGACATAGACAGAGCTAATACCAGGTGAGGACAGAGCAGAGCTGATACCACGTGATACCAGGTGAGGAGACAGACAGAGCTGATAACAGGTGAGGACACAGACACAGCTGTTACCAGGTGAGGACACAGACAGAGCTGATACCAGGTGAGGACACAGACAGAGCTGATAATAAGTGAGGACAGAGCAGAGCTGATACTAGGTGAGGACACAGACAGAGCTGATACAAGGTGAGAACACATACAGAGCTTGTACCAGGTGAGGACACAGACAGAGCTAATACCAGGTGAGGACACAGACACAGCTGTTACCATGTATGGACACAGACAGAGATGATACCAGGTGATGACACAGACAGAGCTGATACCAGGTGAGGACAAAGACAGAGCTGATACCAGGTGAGGAGACAGACAGAGCTGATACCAGGTGAGAAAAACAGACAGAGCTGATACCAGGTGAGGACACAGACAGAGCTTATACCAGATGAGGACACAGACAGAGCTGATACCAGGTGAGGGCAAAGACAGAGCTGATACCAGGTGAGAAAAACAGACAGAGCTTATACCAGGTGAGAAAAACAGACAGAGCTGATACCTGGTGAAGCCACAGACAGACAGTGGAGACTGTGTCCTCCAGGTGAGGACACAGACAGAGCTGATACTAGGTGAGGACACAGACAGAGCTGATACCAGGTGAGGACAAAGACAGAGCGGATACCAGGTGAGGAGACAGACAGAGCTGATACCAGGTGAGAAAAACAGACAGAGCTGATACCAGGTGAGGACACAGACAGAGCTTATACCAGGTGAGGACACAGACAGAGCTGATA
The DNA here is from genome assembly GCA_031769625.1 of Taudactylus pleione. Taxonomy (NCBI): domain Eukaryota; kingdom Metazoa; phylum Chordata; class Amphibia; order Anura; family Myobatrachidae; genus Taudactylus; species Taudactylus pleione. Next base: position 1,464,944 of record JAUIMM010000254.1, on the reverse strand, counting down.
CCAGGTGAGGACACAGACAGAGCTGATACCAGGTGAGGACACAGACAGAGCTGATACCAGATGAGGACACAGACAGAGCTGATACCAGGTGAGGACACAGCCATAGCTGATACCAGGTGAGGACACAGACAGAGCTGATACCAGATGAGGACACAGACAAAGCTGATACCAGGTGAGGACAAAGACAGAGCTGATACCAGGTGAGGAGACAGACAGAGCTGATACCAAGTGAGAAAAACAGACAGAGCTGATACCAGGTGAGGACACAGACAGAGCTTATACCAGGTGAGGACACAGACAGAGCAGATACCAGGTGACGACAAAGACAGAGCTGATACCAGGTGAGAAAAACAGACAGAGCTGATACCAGGTGAGAAAAACAGACAGAGCTGATACCAGGTGAAGCCACAGACAGAGCTGATACCAGGTGAGGACACAGACAAAGCTGATACCAGGTGATGACACAGACAGAGCTTATACCAGGAGAGGACACAGACAGAGCTGATACCAGGAGAGACAAACAGACAGAGCTTATATTAGGTGAGGATACAGACAGAGCTGATACAAGGTGAGGACACAGACAGAGCTGATACCAGGTGAGGACACAGACAGTGCTGATACCAGGTGAGGACACAGACAGAGCTTATACCAGGTGAGGATACAAACAGAGCTTATACCAGGTGAGAACACATACAGAGCTTATACCAGGTGAGGACACATACAGAGCTGATACCAGGTGAGAACACATACAGAGCAGATACCAGTTGAGGACACATACAAAGCTGATACCAGGTGAGAACACATACAGAGCTTGTACCAGGTGAGGACATAGACAGAGCTAATACCAGGTGAGGACACAGACAGAGCTGATACCAGGTGAAGACACAGACAGAGCTGTTACCAGGTGAGGACACAGATAGTGCTGATACCAGGTGAGGACACAGACAGAGCTGGTACCAGGTGAGCACACAGACAGAGCTGATACCAGGTGAGCACACAGACAGAGCTGATACCAGGTGAGGACACAGACAGAGCTGATACCAGTTGAGGACACAGACAGAGCTGATACCAGGTGAGAACACATACAGAGCTTATACCAGGTGAGGACATAGACAGAGCTAATACCAGGTGTGGACAGAGCAGAGCTGATACCAGGTGATACCAGGTGAGGAGACAGACAGAGCTGACAACAGGTGAGGACACAGACAGAGCTGATACTAAGTGAGGACAGAGCAGAGCTGATACTAGATGAGGACACAGACAGAGCTGATACCAGTTGAGGACACATACAGAGCTGATACCAGGTTAGAACACATACAGAGCTTATTCCAGGTGAGGACATAGACAGAGCTAATACCAGGTGAAGACACAGACAGAGCTGTTACCAGGTGAGGACACAGATAGTGCTGATACCAGGTGAGGACACAGACAGAGCTGATACCAGGTGAGGACACAGACAGAGCTGATACCAGGTGAGGACACAGACAGAGCTTATACCAGTTGAGGACACATACATAGCTGATACCAGGTGAGAACACATACAGAGCTTATACCAGGTGAGGACATAGACAGAGCTAATACCAGGTGAGGACACAGACAGAGCTGATACCAGGTGAAGTAACAGACAGAGCTGATACCAGGTGAGGACACAGATAGTGCTGATACCAGGTGAGGACACAGAGTAGAGCTGATACCAGGTGAGGACAGAGCAGAGCTGAAACTAGGTGAGGACACAGACAGAGCTGATACCATGTAAGAACAGAGACAGAGCTGATACCAGGTGAGGAGACAGACAGAGTTGATACCAGGTGAGGAGACAGAGAGAGCTGATACCAGGTGAGGAGACAGACAGAGCTGATATACCAGGTGAGGAGACAGACAGAGCTGATACCAGGTGAGGAGACAGACAGAGCTGATACTAAGTGAGGACAGAGCAGAGCAGATACTAGGTGAGGACACAGACAGAGCTGATACCAGGTGAGGACACAGACAGAGCTGATACCAGGAGAGGACACAGACAGAGCTGATACCAGGTGTGGACACAGACAGTGCTGATACCAGGTGAGGACATAGATAGAGCTGATACCAGGTGAGGACACAGACAGAGCTGATACCAGGTGAGGACACAGACAGAGCTTATACCAGTTGAGGACACATACAGAGCTGATACCAGGTGAGAACACATACAGAGCTTATACCAGGTGAGGACATAGACAGAGCTAATACCAGGTGAGGACACAGACAGAGCTGATACCAGGTGTAGAAACAGACAGAGCTGATACCAGGTGAGGACACAGAGTAGAGCTGATACCAGGTGAGGACAGAGCAGAGCTGAAACTAGGTGAGGACACAGACAGAGCTGATACCATGTAAGAACAGAGACAGAGCTGATACCAGGTGAGGAAACAGACAGAGTTGATACCAGGTGAGGAGACAGAGAGAGCTGATACCAGGTGAGGAGACAGACAGAGCTGATATACCAGGTGAGGAGACAGACAGAGCTGATACCAGGTGAGGAGACAGACAGAGCTGATACTAAGTGAGGACAGAGCAGAGCAGATACTAGGTGAGGAGACAGACAGAGCTGATACCAGGTGAGGACACAGACAGAGCTTATACCAGGTGAGCACACAGACAGAGCTTATACCAGGTGAGCACACAGACAGAGCTGATACCAGGTGAGGACACAGACAGAGCTGATACCAGGAGAGGACACAGACAGAGCTGAAACCAGGTGAGGACACAGACAGTGCTGATACCAGGTGAGGACATAGATAGAGCTGATACCAGGTGAGGACACAGACAGAGCTGATACCAGGTGAGGACAGAGCAGAGCTGAAACTAGGTGAGTACACAGATAGAGCTGATACCATGTAAGAACAGAGACAGAGCTGATACCAGGTGAGGAGACAGACAGAGTTGATACCAGGTGAGGAGACAGAGAGAGCTGATACCAGGTGAGGAGACAGACAGAGCTGATATACCAGGTGAGGAGACAGACAGAGCTGATACCAGATGAGGACACAGACAGAGCTGATACCAGGTGAGGACACAGCCATAGCTGATACCAGGTGAGGACACAGATAGAGCTGATACCAGATGAGGACACAGACAGAGCTGGTACCAGGTGAGGACAAAGACAGAGCTGATACCAGGTGAGGAGACAGACAGAGCTGATACCAGGTGAGAAAAACAGACAGTGCTGATACCAGGTGAGGACACAGACAGAGCTTATAACAGGTGAGGACACAGACAGAGCTGATACCAGGTGAGGGCAAAGACAGAGCTGATACCAGGTGAGAAAAACAGACAGAGCAGATACCAGGTGAGGACAAAGACAGAGCTGATACCAGGTGAGAAAAACAGACAGAGCTGATACCAGGTGAGAAAAACAGACAGAGCTGATACCAGGTGAAGCCACAGACAGAGCTGATACCAGGTGAGGACACAGACAAAGCTGATACCAGGTGAGGACACAGACAGAGCTGATACCAGGAGAGAAAAACAGACAGAGCTTATATTAGGTGAGGATACAGACAGAGCTGATACAAGGTGAGGACACAGGCAGAGCTGATACCAGGTGAGGACACAGACAGTGCTGATACCAGGTGAGGACACAGACAGAGCTTATACCAGGTGAGGATACATACAGAGCTTATACCAGGTGAGAACACATACAGAGCTTATACCAGGTGAGGACACATACAGAGCTGATACCAGGTGAGAACACATACAGAGCAGATACCAGTTGAGGACACATACAAAGCTGATACCAGGTGAGAACACATACAGAGCTTGTACCAGGTGAGGACATAGACAGAGCTAATACCAGGTGAGGACACAGACAGAGCTGATACCAGGTGAAGACACAGACAGAGCTGTTACCAGGTGAGGACACAGATAGTGCTGATACCAGGTGAGGACACAGACAGAGCTGGTACCAGGTGAGCACACAGACAGAGCTGATACCAGGTGAGCACACAGACAGAGCTGATACCAGGTGAGGACACAGACAGAGCTGATACCAGTTGAGGACACAGACAGAGCTGATACCAGGTGAGAACACATACAGAGCTTATACCAGTTGAGGACATAGACAGAGCTAATACCAGGTGTGGACAGAGCAGAGCTGATACCAGGTGATACCAGGTGAGGAGACAGACAGAGCTGATAACAGGTGAGGACACAGACAGAGCTGATACTAAGTGAGGACAGAGCAGAGCTGATACTAGGTGAGGACACAGACAGAGCTGATACCAGTTGAGGACACATACAGAGCTGATACCAGGTGAGAACACATACAGAGCTTATTCCAGGTGAGGACATAGACAGAGCTAATACCAGGTGAAGACACAGACAGAGCTGTTACCAGGTGAGGACACAGATAGTGCTGATACCAGGTGAGGACACAGACAGAGCTGATACCAGGTGAGGACACAGACAGAGCTGATACCAGGTGAGGACACAGACAGAGCTTATACCAGTTGAGGACACATACAGAGCTGATACCAGGTGAGAACACATACAGAGCTTATACCAGGTGAGGACATAGACAGAGCTAATACCAGGTGAGGACACAGACAGAGCTGATACCAGGTGAAGTAACAGACAGAGCTGATATCAGGTGAGGACACAGATAGTGCTGATACCAGGTGAGGACACAGAGTAAAGCTGATACCAGGTGAGGACAGAGCAGAGCTGAAACTAGGTGAAGACACAGACAGAGCTGTTACCAGGTGAGGACACAGATAGTGCTGATACCAGGTGAGGACACAGACAGAGCTGGTACCAGGTGAGCACACAGACAGAGCTGATACCAGGTGAGCACACAGACAGAGCTGATACCAGGTGAGGACACAGACAGAGCTGATACCAGTTGAGGACACAGACAGAGCTGATACCAGGTGAGAACACATACAGAGCTTATACAAGGTGAGGACATAGACAGAGCTAATACCAGGTGTGGACAGAGCAGAGCTGATACCAGGTGATACCAGGTGAGGAGACAGACAGAGCTGATAACAGGTGAGGACACAGACAGAGCTGATACTAAGTGAGGACAGAGCAGAGCTGATACTAGGTGAGGACACAGACAGAGCTGATACCAGTTGAGGACACATACAGAGCTGATACCAGGTGAGAACACATACAGAGCTTATTCCAGGTGAGGACACAGATAGTGCTGATACCAGGTGAGGACACAGAGTAGAGCTGATACCAGGTGAGGACAGAGCAGAGCTGAAACTAGGTGAGGACACAGACAGAGCTGATACCATGTAAGAACAGAGACAGAGCTGATACCAGGTGAGGAGACAGACAGAGTTGATACCAGGTGAGGAGACAGAGAGAGCTGATACCAGGTGAGGAGACAGACAGAGCTGATATACCAGGTGAGGAGACAGACAGAGCTGATACCAGGTGAGGAGACAGACAGAGCTGATACTAAGTGAGGAGAGAGCAGAGCAGATACTAGGTGAGGACACAGACAGAGCTGATACCAGGTGAGGACACAGACAGAGCTGATACCAGGAGAGGACACAGACAGAGCTGATACCAGGTGTGGACACAGACAGTGCTGATACCAGGTGAGGACATAGATAGAGCTGATACCAGGTGAGGACACAGACAGAGCTGATACCAGGTGAGGACACAGACAGAGCTTATAACAGTTGAGGACACATACAGAGCTGATACCAGGTGAGAACACATACAGAGCTTATACCAGGTGAGGACATAGACAGAGCTAATACCAGGTGAGGACACAGACAGAGCTGATACTAGGTGAAGAAACAGACAGAGCTGAAACCAGGTGAGGACACAGAGTAGAGCTGATACCAGGTGAGGACAGAGCAGAGCTGAAACTAGTTGAGGACACAGATAGTGCTGATACCAGGTGAGGACACAGAGTAGAGCTGATACCAGGTGAGGACAGAGCAGAGCTGAAACTAGGTGAGTACACAGACAGAGCTGATACCATGTAAGAACAGAGACAGAGCTGATACCAGGTGAGGAGACAGACAGAGTTGATACCAGGTGAGGAGACAGAGAGAGCTGATACCAGGTGAGGAGACAGACAGAGCTGATGTACCAGGTGAGGAGACAGACAGAGCTGATACCAGGTGAGGAGACAGACAGAGCTGATACTAAGTGAGGACAGAGCAGAGCAGATACTAGGTGAGGACACAGACAGAGGTGATACCAGGTGAGGACACAGACAGAGCTTATACCAGGTGAGCACACAGACAGAGCTGATACCAGGTGAGGACACAGACAGAGCTGATACCAGTTGAGGACACAGACAGAGCTGATACCAGGAGAGAACACATACAGAGCTTATTCCAGGTGAGGACATAGACAGAGCTAATACCAGGTGAAGACACAGACAGAGCTGTTACCAGGTGAGGACACAGATAGTGCTGATACCAGGTGAGGACACAGACAGAGCTGATACCAGGTGAGGACACAGACAGAGCTGATACCAGGTGAGGACACAGACAGAGCTTATACCAGTTGAGGACACATACAGAGCTGATACCAGGTGAGAACACAAACAGAGCTTATACCAGGTGAGGACATAGACAGAGCTAATACCAGGTGAGGACACAGACAGAGCTGATACCAGGTGAAGTAACAGACAGAGCTGATACCAGGTGAGGACACAGATAGTGCTGATACCAGGTGAGGACACAGAGTAAAGCTGATACCAGGTGAGGACAGAGCAGAGCTGAAACTAGGTGAAGACACAGACAGAGCTGTTACCAGGTGAGGACACAGATAGTGCTGATACCAGGTGAGGACACAGACAGAGCTGGTACCAGGTGAGCACACAGACAGAGCTGATACCAGGTGAGCACACAGACAGAGCTGATACCAGGTGAGGACACAGACAGAGCTGATACCAGTTGAGGACACAGACAGAGCTGATACCAGGTGAGAACACATACAGAGCTTATACAAGGTGAGGACATAGACAGAGCTAATACCAGGTGTGGACAGAGCAGAGCTGATACCAGGTGATACCAGGTGAGGAGACAGACAGAGCTGATAACAGGTGAGGACACAGACAGAGCTGATACTAAGTGAGGACAGAGCAGAGCTGATACTAGGTGAGGACACAGACAGAGCTGATACCAGTTGAGGACACATACAGAGCTGATACCAGGTGAGAACACATACAGAGCTTATTCCAGGTGAGGACACAGATAGTGCTGATACCAGGTGAGGACACAGAGTAGAGCTGATACCAGGTGAGGACAGAGCAGAGCTGAAACTAGGTGAGGACACAGACAGAGCTGATACCATGTAAGAACAGAGACAGAGCTGATACCAGGTGAGGAGACAGACAGAGTTGATACCAGGTGAGGAGACAGAGAGAGCTGATACCAGGTGAGGAGACAGACAGAGCTGATATACCAGGTGAGGAGACAGACAGAGCTGATACCAGGTGAGGAGACAGACAGAGCTGATACTAAGTGAGGAGAGAGCAGAGCAGATACTAGGTGAGGACACAGACAGAGCTGATACCAGGTGAGGACACAGACAGAGCTGATACCAGGAGAGGACACAGACAGAGCTGATACCAGGTGTGGACACAGACAGTGCTGATACCAGGTGAGGACATAGATAGAGCTGATACCAGGTGAGGACACAGACAGAGCTGATACCAGGTGAGGACACAGACAGAGCTTATAACAGTTGAGGACACATACAGAGCTGATACCAGGTGAGAACACATACAGAGCTTATACCAGGTGAGGACATAGACAGAGCTAATACCAGGTGAGGACACAGACAGAGCTGATACTAGGTGAAGAAACAGACAGAGCTGAAACCAGGTGAGGACACAGAGTAGAGCTGATACCAGGTGAGGACAGAGCAGAGCTGAAACTAGTTGAGGACACAGATAGTGCTGATACCAGGTGAGGACACAGAGTAGAGCTGATACCAGGTGAGGACAGAGCAGAGCTGAAACTAGGTGAGTACACAGACAGAGCTGATACCATGTAAGAACAGAGACAGAGCTGATACCAGGTGAGGAGACAGACAGAGTTGATACCAGGTGAGGAGACAGAGAGAGCTGATACCAGGTGAGGAGACAGACAGAGCTGATGTACCAGGTGAGGAGACAGACAGAGCTGATACCAGGTGAGGAGACAGACAGAGCTGATACTAAGTGAGGACAGAGCAGAGCAGATACTAGGTGAGGACACAGACAGAGGTGATACCAGGTGAGGACACAGACAGAGCTTATACCAGGTGAGCACACAGACAGAGCTGATACCAGGTGAGGACACAGACAGAGCTGATACCAGTTGAGGACACAGACAGAGCTGATACCAGGAGAGAACACAGACAGAGCTTATTCCAGGTGAGGACATAGACAGAGCTAATACCAGGTGAAGACACAGACAGAGCTGTTACCAGGTGAGGACACAGATAGTGCTGATACCAGGTGAGGACACAGACAGAGCTGATACCAGGTGAGGACACAGACAGAGCTGATACCAGGTGAGGACACAGACAGAGCTTATACCAGTTGAGGACACATACAGAGCTGATACCAGGTGAGAACACAAACAGAGCTTATACCAGGTGAGGACATAGACAGAGCTAATACCAGGTGAGGACACAGACAGAGCTGATACCAGGTGAAGTAACAGACAGAGCTGATACCAGGTGAGGACACAGATAGTGCTGATACCAGGTGAGGACACATACAGAGCTGATACCAGGTGAGAACACATACAGAGCTGATACCAGGTGAGAACACATACAGAGCTTATACCAGGTGAGGACATAGACAGAGCTAATACCAGGTGAGGACACAGACAGAGCTGATACTAGGTGAAGAAACAGACAGAGCTGAATCCAGGTGAGGACACAGAGTAGAGCTGATACCAGGTGAGGACAGAGCAGAGCTGAAACTAGTTGAGGACACAGATAGTGCTGATACCAGGTGAGGACACAGAGTAGAGCTGATACCAGGTGAGGACAGAGCAGAGCTGAAACTAGGTGAGTACACAGACAGAGCTGATACCATGTAAGAACAGAGACAGAGCTGATACCAGGTGAGGAGACAGACAGAGTTGATACCAGGTGAGGAGACAGAGAGAGCTGATACCAGGTGAGGAGACAGACAGAGCTGATGTACCAGGTGAGGAGACAGACAGAGCTGATACCAGCTGAGGAGACAGACAGAGCTGATACTAAGTGAGGACAGAGCAGAGCAGATACTAGGTGAGGACACAGACAGAGGTGATACCAGGTGAGGACACAGACAGAGCTTATACCAGGTGAGCACACAGACAGAGCTGATACCAGGTGAGGACACAGACAGAGCTGATACCAGTTGAGGACACAGACAGAGCTGATACCAGGAGAGAACACATACAGAGCTTATTCCAGGTGAGGACATAGACAGAGCTAATACCAGGTGAAGACACAGACAGAGCTGTTACCAGGTGAGGACACAGATAGTGCTGATACCAGGTGAGGACACAGACAGAGCTGATACCAGGTGAGGACACAGACAGAGCTGATACCAGGTGAGGACACAGACAGAGCTTATACCAGTTGAGGACACATACAGAGCTGATACCAGGTGAGAACACAAACAGAGCTTATACCAGGTGAGGACATAGACAGAGCTAATACCAGGTGAGGACACAGACAGAGCTGATACCAGGTGAAGTAACAGACAGAGCTGATACCAGGTGAGGACACAGATAGTGCTGATACCAGGTGAGGACACAGAGTAGAGCTGATACCAGGTGAGGACAGAGCAGAGCTGAAACTAGGTGAGGACACAGACAGAGCTTATACCAGTTGAGGACACATACAGAGCTGATACCAGGTGAGAACACATACAGAGCTGATACCAGGTGAGGACATAGACAGAGCTAATACCAGGTGAGGACACAGACAGAGCTGATACCAGGTGAAGTAACAGACAGAGCTGATACCAGGTGAGGACACAGATAGTGCTGATACCAGGTGAGGACACAGAGTAGAGCTGATACCAGGTGAGGACAGAGCAGAGCTGAAACTAGGTGAAGACACAGACAGAGCTGTTACCAGGTGAGGACACAGATAGTGCTGATACCAGGTGAGGACACAGACAGAGCTGGTACCAGGTGAGCACACAGACAGAGCTGATACCAGGTGAGCACACAGACAGAGCTGATACCAGGTGAGGACACAGACAGAGCTGATACCAGTTGAGGACACAGACAGAGCTGATACCAGGTGAGAACACATACAGAGCTTATACAAGGTGAGGACATAGACAGAGCTAATACCAGGTGTGGACAGAGCAGAGCTGATACCAGGTGATACCAGGTGAGGAGACAGACAGAGCTGATACCAGGTGAGAACACATATAGAGCTTATACCAGGTGAGGACATAGAGAGAGCTAATACCAGGTGAGGACACAGACAGAGCTGATACTAGGTGAAGAAACAGACAGAGCTGAAACCAGGTGAGGACACAGAGTAGAGCTGATACCAGGTGAGGACAGAGCAGAGCTGAAACTAGTTGAGGACACAGATAGTGCTGATACCAGGTGAGGACACAGAGTAGAGCTGATACCAGGTGAGGACAGAGCAGAGCTGAAACTAGGTGAGTACACAGACAGAGCTGATACCATGTAAGAACAGAGACAGAGCTGATACCAGGTGAGGAGACAGACAGAGTTGATACCAGGTGAGGAGACAGAGAGAGCTGATACCAGGTGAGGAGACAGACAGAGCTGATATACCAGGTGAGGAGACAGACAGAGCTGATACCAGGTGAGGAGACAGACAGAGCTGATACTAAGTGAGGACAGAGCAGAGCAGATACTAGGTGAGGACACAGACAGAGGTGATACCAGGTGAGGACAGAGACAGAGCTTATACCAGGTGAGCACACAGACAGAGCTGATACCAGGTGAGGACACAGACAGAGCTGATACCAGGAGAGGACACAGACAGAGCTGATACCAGGTGAGGACACAGACAGTGCTGATACCAGGTGAGGACATAGATAGAGCTGAGACCAGGTGAGGACACAGACAGAGCTGATACCAGGTGAGGACACAGATAGAGCTTATACCAGTTGAGGACACATACAGAGCTGATACCAGGTGAGAACACATACAGAGCTTATACCAGGTGAAGACATAGACAGAGCTAATACCAGGTGAGGACACAGACAGAGCTGATACCAGGTGAAGAAACAGACAGAGCTGATACCAGGTGAGGACACAGATAGTGCTGATACCAGGTGAGGACACAGAGTAGAGCTGATACCAGGTGAAGAAACAGACAGAGCTGATACCAGGTGAGGACACAGATAGTGCTGATACCAGGTGAGGACACAGAGTAGAGCTGATACCAGGTGAGGACAGAGCAGAGCTGAAACTAGGTGAGGACACAGACAGAGCTGATACCATGTAAGAACAGAGACAGAGCTGATACCAGGTGAGGAGACAGACAGAGTTGATACCAGGTGAGGAGACAGAGAGAGCTGATACCAGGTGAGGAGACAGACAGAGCTGATATACCAGGTGAGGAGACAGACAGAGCTGATACCAGGTGAGGAAACAGACAGAGCTTATACCAGTTGAGGACACAGACAGAGCTTATACCAGGTGAGCACACAGACAGAGCTGATACCAGGTGAGGACACAGACAGAGCTGATACCAGGAGAGGACACAGACAGAGCTGATACCAGGTGAGGACACAGACAGTGCTGATACCAGGTGAGAACACAGACAGAGCTGATACCAGGTGAGGACACATACAGAGCTTATACCAGTTGAGGACACATACAGAGCTGATACCAGGTGAAAACACATGCAGAGCTTATACCAGGTGAGGACATAGACAGAGCTAATACCAGGTGAGGACACAGACAGAGCTTATACCAGGTGAAGAAACAGGCAGAGCTGATACCAGGTGAGGACACAGATAGTGCTGATACCAGGTGAGGACACAGAGTAGAGCTGATACCAGGTGAGGACAGAGCAGAGCTGAAACTAGGTGAGTACACAGACAGAGCTGATACCATGTAAGAACAGAGACAGAGCTGATACCAGGTGAGGAGACAGACAGAGTTGATACCAGGTGAGGAGACAGAGAGAGCTGATACCAGGTGAGGAGACAGACAGAGCTGATATACCAGGTGAGGAGACAGACAGAGCTGATACCAGGTGAGTAGACAGACAGAGCTGATACTAAGTGAGGAAAGAGCAGAGCAGATGCTAGGTGAGGACACAGACAGAGCTGATACCAGGTGAGGACACAGACAGAGCTTATACCAGGTGAGCACACAGACAGAACTGATACCAGGTGAGGACACAGACAGAGCTGATACCAGGAGAGGTCACAGACAGAGCTGATACCAGGTGTGGACACAGACAGTGCTGATACCAGGTGAGGACATAGATAGAGCTGATACCAGGTGAGGACACAGACAGAGCTGATACCAGGTGAGGACACAGACAGTGCTTATACCAGTTGAGGACACATACAGAGTTGATACCAGGTGAGAACACATACAGAGCTTATACCAGGTGAGGACATAGACAGAGCTAATACCAGGTGAGGACACAGACAGAGCTGATACCAGGTGAAATAACAGACAGAGCTGATACCAGGTGAGGACACAGATAGTGCTGATACCAGGTGAGGACACAGAGTAGAGCTGATACCAGGTGAGGACAGAGCAGAGCTGAAACTAGGTGAGGACACAGACAGAGCTGATACCATGTAAGAACAGAGACAGAGCTGATACCAGGTGAGGAGACAGACAGAGTTGATACCAGGTGAGGAGACAGAGAGAGCTGATACCAGGTGAGGAGACAGACAGAGCTGATATACCAGGTGAGGAGACAGACAGAGCTGATACCAGGTGAGGAGACAGACAGAGCTGATACTAAGTGAGGACAGAGCAGAGCAGATACTAGGTGAGGACACAGACAGCTGATACCAGGTGAGGACACAGACAGAGCTTAAACCAGGTGAGCACACAGACAGAGCTGATACCAGGTGAGGACACAGACAGAGCTGATACCAGGAGAGGACACAGACAGAGCTGATACCAGGTGAGGACACAGACAGTGCTGATACCAGGTGAGGACATAGCTAGAGCTGATACCAGGTGAGGACACAGACAGAGCTGATACCAGGTGAGGACACAGACAGAGCTTATACCAGTTGAGGACACATACAGAGCTGATACCAGGTGAGAACACATGCAGAGCTTATACCAGGTGAGGACATAGACAGAGCTAATACCAGGTGAGGACACAGACAGAGCTGATACCAGGTGAAGAAACAGACAGAGCTGATACCAGGTGAGGACACAGATAGTGCTGATACCAGGTGAGGACACAGAGTAGAGCTGATACCAGGTGAGGACAGAGCAGAGCTGAAACTAGGTGAGGACACAGACAGAGCTGATACCATGTAAGAACAGAGACAGAGCTGATACCAGGTGAGGAGACAGACAGAGCTGATACCAGGAGAGGACACAGACAGAGCTGATACCAGGTGTGGACACAGACAGTGCTGATACCAGGTGAGGACATAGATAGAGCTGATACCAGGTGAGGACACAGACAGAGCTGATACCAGGTGAGGACACAGACAGAGCTTATACCAGTTGAGGACACATACAGAGCTGATACCAGGTGAGAACACATACAGAGCTTATACTAGGTGAGGACATAGACAGAGCTAATACCAGGTGAGGACACAGACAGAGCTGATACTAGGTGAAGAAACAGACAGAGCTGAAACCAGGTGAGGACACAGAGTAGAGCTGATACCAGGTGAGGACAGAGCAGAGCTGAAACTAGTTGAGGACACAGATAGTGCTGATACCAGGTGAGGACACAGAGTAGAGCTGATACCAGGTGAGGACAGATCAGAGCTGAAACTAGGTGAGTACACAGACAGAGCTGATACCATGTAAGAACAGAGACAGAGCTGATACCAGGTGAGGAGACAGACAGAGTTGATACCAGGTGAGGAGACAGAGAGAGCTGATACCAGGTGAGGAGACAGACAGAGCTGATATACCAGGTGAGGAGACAGACAGAGCTGATACCAGGTGAGGAGACAGACAGAGCTGATACTAAGTGAGGACAGAGCAGAGCAGATACTAGGTGAGGACACAGACAGAGGTGATACCAGGTGAGGACACAGACAGAGCTTATACCAGGTGAGCACACAGACAGAGCTGATACCAGGTGAGGACACAGACAGAGCTGATACCAGTTGAGGACACAGACAGAGCTGATACCAGGTGAGAACACATACAGAGCTTATTCCTGGTGAGGACATAGACAGAGCTAATACCAGGTGAAGACACAGACAGAGCTGTTACCAGGTGAGGACACAGATAGTGCTGATACCAGGTGAGGACACAGACAGAGCTGATACCAGGTGAGGACACAGACAGAGCTGATACCAGGTGAGGACACAGACAGAGCTTATACCAGTTGAGGACACATACAGAGCTGATACCAGGTGAGAACACATACAGAGCTTATACCAGGTGAGGACATAGACAGAGCTAATACCAGGTGAGGACACAGACAGAGCTGATACCAGGTGAAGTAACAGACAGAGCTGATACCAGGTGAGGACACAGATAGTGCTGATACCAGGTGAGGACACAGAGTAGAGCTGATACCAGGTGAGGACAGAGCAGAGCTGAAACTAGGTGAAGACACAGACAGAGCTGTTACCAGGTGAGGACACAGATAGTGCTGATACCAGGTGAGGACACAGACAGAGCTGGTACCAGGTGAGCACACAGACAGAGCTGATACCAGTTGAGGACACATACAGAGCTGATACCAGGTGAGAACACATACAGAGCTGATACCAGGTGAGGACATAGACAGAGCTAATACCAGGTGAGGACACAGACAGAGCTGATACCAGGTGAAGTAACAGACAGAGCTGATACCAGGTGAGGACACAGATAGTGCTGATACCAGGTGAGGACACAGAGTAGAGCTGATACCAGGTGAGGACAGAGCAGAGCTGAAACTAGGTGAAGACACAGACAGAGCTGTTACCAGGTGAGGACACAGATAGTGCTGATACCAGGTGAGGACACAGACAGAGCTGGTACCAGGTGAGCACACAGACAGAGCTGATACCAGGTGAGCACACAGACAGAGCTGATACCAGGTGAGGACACAGACAGAGCTGATACCAGTTGAGGACACAGACAGAGCTGATACCAGGTGAGAACACATACAGAGCTTATACAAGGTGAGGACATAGACAGAGCTAATACCAGGTGTGGACAGAGCAGAGCTGATACCAGGTGATACCAGGTGAGGAGACAGACAGAGCTGATACCAGGTGAGAACACATATAGAGCTTATACCAGGTGAGGACATAGAGAGAGCTAATACCAGGTGAGGACACAGACAGAGCTGATACTAGGTGAAGAAACAGACAGAGCTGAAACCAGGTGAGGACACAGAGTAGAGCTGATACCAGGTGAGGACAGAGCAGAGCTGAAACTAGTTGAGGACACAGATAGTGCTGATACCAGGTGAGGACACAGAGTAGAGCTGATACCAGGTGAGGACAGAGCAGAGCTGAAACTAGGTGAGTACACAGACAGAGCTGATACCATGTAAGAACAGAGACAGAGCTGATACCAGGTGAGGAGACAGACAGAGTTGATACCAGGTGAGGAGACAGAGAGAGCTGATACCAGGTGAGGAGACAGACAGAGCTGATATACCAGGTGAGGAGACAGACAGAGCTGATACCAGGTGAGGAGACAGACAGAGCTGATACTAAGTGAGGACAGAGCAGAGCAGATACTAGGTGAGGACACAGACAGAGGTGATACCAGGTGAGGACAGAGACAGAGCTTATACCAGGTGAGCACACAGACAGAGCTGATACCAGGTGAGGACACAGACAGAGCTGATACCAGGAGAGGACACAGACAGAGCTGATACCAGGTGAGGACACAGACAGTGCTGATACCAGGTGAGGACATAGATAGAGCTGAGACCAGGTGAGGACACAGACAGAGCTGATACCAGGTGAGGACACAGATAGAGCTTATACCAGTTGAGGACACATACAGAGTTGATACCAGGTGAGAACACATACAGAGCTTATACCAGGTGAAGACATAGACAGAGCTAATACCAGGTGAGGACACAGACAGAGCTGATACCAGGTGAAGAAACAGACAGAGCTGATACCAGGTGAGGACACAGATAGTGCTGATACCAGGTGAGGACACAGAGTAGAGCTGATACCAGGTGAAGAAACAGACAGAGCTGATACCAGGTGAGGACACAGATAGTGCTGATACCAGGTGAGGACACAGAGTAGAGCTGATACCAGGTGAGGACAGAGCAGAGCTGAAACTAGGTGAGGACACAGACAGAGCTGATACCATGTAAGAACAGAGACAGAGCTGATACCAGGTGAGGAGACAGACAGAGTTGATACCAGGTGAGGAGACAGAGAGAGCTGATACCAGGTGAGGAGACAGACAGAGCTGATATACCAGGTGAGGAGACAGACAGAGCTGATACCAGGTGAGGAAACAGACAGAGCTTATACAAGTTGAGGACACAGACAGAGCTTATACCAGGTGAGCACACAGACAGAGCTGATACCAGGTGAGGACACAGACAGAGCTGATACCAGGAGAGGACACAGACAGAGCTGATACCAGGTGAGGACACAGACAGTGCTGATACCAGGTGAGAACACAGACAGAGCTGATACCAGGTGAGGACACATACAGAGCTTATACCAGTTGAGGACACATACAGAGCTGATACCAGGTGAAAACACATGCAGAGCTTATACCAGGTGAGGACATAGACAGAGCTAATACCAGGTGAGGACACAGACAGAGCTTATACCAGGTGAAGAAACAGGCAGAGCTGATACCAGGTGAGGACACAGATAGTGCTGATACCAGGTGAGGACACAGAGTAGAGCTGATACCAGGTGAGGACAGAGCAGAGCTGAAACTAGGTGAGTACACAGACAGAGCTGATACCATGTAAGAACAGAGACAGAGCTGATACCAGGTGAGGAGACAGACAGAGTTGATACCAGGTGAGGAGACAGAGAGAGCTGATACCAGGTGAGGAGACAGACAGAGCTGATATACCAGGTGAGGAGACAGACAGAGCTGATACCAGGTGAGTAGACAGACAGAGCTGATACTAAGTGAGGAAAGAGCAGAGCAGATGCTAGGTGAGGACACAGACAGAGCTGATACCAGGTGAGGACACAGACAGAGCTTATACCAGGTGAGCACACAGACAGAACTGATACCAGGTGAGGACACAGACAGAGCTGATACCAGGAGAGGTCACAGACAGAGCTGATACCAGGTGTGGACACAGACAGTGCTGATACCAGGTGAGGACATAGATAGAGCTGATACCAGGTGAGGACACAGACAGAGCTGATACCAGGTGAGGACACAGACAGTGCTTATACCAGTTGAGGACACATACAGAGTTGATACCAGGTGAGAACACATACAGAGCTTATACCAGGTGAGGACATAGACAGAGCTAATACCAGGTGAGGACACAGACAGAGCTGATACCAGGTGAAATAACAGACAGAGCTGATACCAGGTGAGGACACAGATAGTGCTGATACCAGGTGAGGACACAGAGTAGAGCTGATACCAGGTGAGGACAGAGCAGAGCTGAAACTAGGTGAGGACACAGACAGAGCTGATACCATGTAAGAACAGAGACAGAGCTGATACCAGGTGAGGAGACAGACAGAGTTGATACCAGGTGAGGAGACAGAGAGAGCTGATACCAGGTGAGGAGACAGACAGAGCTGATATACCAGGTGAGGAGACAGACAGAGCTGATACCAGGTGAGGAGACAGACAGAGCTGATACTAAGTGAGGACAGAGCAGAGCAGATACTAGGTGAGGACACAGACAGCTGATACCAGGTGAGGACACAGACAGAGCTTAAACCAGGTGAGCACACAGACAGAGCTGATACCAGGTGAGGACACAGACAGAGCTGATACCAGGAGAGGACACAGACAGAGCTGATACCAGGTGAGGACACAGACAGTGCTGATACCAGGTGAGGACATAGCTAGAGCTGATACCAGGTGAGGACACAGACAGAGCTGATACCAGGTGAGGACACAGACAGAGCTTATACCAGTTGAGGACACATACAGAGCTGATACCAGGTGAGAACACATGCAGAGCTTATACCAGGTGAGGACATAGACAGAGCTAATACCAGGTGAGGACACAGACAGAGCTGATACCAGGTGAAGAAACAGACAGAGCTGATACCAGGTGAGGACACAGATAGTGCTGATACCAGGTGAGGACACAGAGTAGAGCTGATACCAGGTGAGGACAGAGCAGAGCTGAAACTAGGTGAGGACACAGACAGAGCTGATACCATGTAAGAACAGAGACAGAGCTGATACCAGGTGAGGAGACAGACAGAGCTGATACCAGGAGAGGACACAGACAGAGCTGATACCAGGTGTGGACACAGACAGTGCTGATACCAGGTGAGGACATAGATAGAGCTGATACCAGGTGAGGACACAGACAGAGCTGATACCAGGTGAGGACACAGACAGAGCTTATACCAGTTGAGGACACATACAGAGCTGATACCAGGTGAGAACACATACAGAGCTTATACTAGGTGAGGACATAGACAGAGCTAATACCAGGTGAGGACACAGACAGAGCTGATACTAGGTGAAGAAACAGACAGAGCTGAAACCAGGTGAGGACACAGAGTAGAGCTGATACCAGGTGAGGACAGAGCAGAGCTGAAACTAGTTGAGGACACAGATAGTGCTGATACCAGGTGAGGACACAGAGTAGAGCTGATACCAGGTGAGGACAGATCAGAGCTGAAACTAGGTGAGTACACAGACAGAGCTGATACCATGTAAGAACAGAGACAGAGCTGATACCAGGTGAGGAGACAGACAGAGTTGATACCAGGTGAGGAGACAGAGAGAGCTGATACCAGGTGAGGAGACAGACAGAGCTGATATACCAGGTGAGGAGACAGACAGAGCTGATACCAGGTGAGGAGACAGACAGAGCTGATACTAAGTGAGGACAGAGCAGAGCAGATACTAGGTGAGGACACAGACAGAGGTGATACCAGGTGAGGACACAGACAGAGCTTATACCAGGTGAGCACACAGACAGAGCTGATACCAGGTGAGGACACAGACAGAGCTGATACCAGTTGAGGACACAGACAGAGCTGATACCAGGTGAGAACACATACAGAGCTTATTCCTGGTGAGGACATAGACAGAGCTAATACCAGGTGAAGACACAGACAGAGCTGTTACCAGGTGAGGACACAGATAGTGCTGATACCAGGTGAGGACACAGACAGAGCTGATACCAGGTGAGGACACAGACAGAGCTGATACCAGGTGAGGACACAGACAGAGCTTATACCAGTTGAGGACACATACAGAGCTGATACCAGGTGAGAACACATACAGAGCTTATACCAGGTGAGGACATAGACAGAGCTAATACCAGGTGAGGACACAGACAGAGCTGATACCAGGTGAAGTAACAGACAGAGCTGATACCAGGTGAGGACACAGATAGTGCTGATACCAGGTGAGGACACAGAGTAGAGCTGATACCAGGTGAGGACAGAGCAGAGCTGAAACTAGGTGAAGACACAGACAGAGCTGTTACCAGGTGAGGACACAGATAGTGCTGATACCAGGTGAGGACACAGACAGAGCTGGTACCAGGTGAGCACACAGACAGAGCTGATACCAGTTGAGGACACATACAGAGCTGATACCAGGTGAGAACACATACAGAGCTGATACCAGGTGAGGACATAGACAGAGCTAATACCAGGTGAGGACACAGACAGAGCTGATACCAGGTGAAGTAACAGACAGAGCTGATACCAGGTGAGGACACAGATAGTGCTGATACCAGGTGAGGACACAGAGTAGAGCTGATACCAGGTGAGGACAGAGCAGAGCTGAAACTAGGTGAAGACACAGACAGAGCTGTTACCAGGTGAGGACACAGATAGTGCTGATACCAGGTGAGGACACAGACAGAGCTGGTACCAGGTGAGCACACAGACAGAGCTGATACCAGGTGAGCACACAGACAGAGCTGATACCAGGTGAGGACACAGACAGAGCTGATACCAGTTGAGGACACAGACAGAGCTGATACCAGGTGAGAACACATACAGAGCTTATACAAGGTGAGGACACAGACAGAGCTAATACCAGGTGTGGACAGAGCAGAGCTGATACCAGGTGATACCAGTTGAGGAGACAGACAGAGCTGATACCAGGTGAGAACACATATAGAGCTTATACCAGGTGAGGACATAGACAGAGCTAATACCAGGTGAGGACACAGACAGAGCTGATACTAGGTGAAGAAACAGACAGAGCTGAAACCAGGTGAGGACACAGAGTAGAGCTGATACCAGGTGAGGACAGAGCAGAGCTGAAACTAGTTGAGGACACAGATAGTGCTGATACCAGGTGAGGACACAGAGTAGAGCTGATACCAGGTGAGGACAGAGCAGAGCTGAAACTAGGTGAGTACACAGACAGAGCTGTTACCATGTAAGAACAGAGACAGAGCTGATACCAGGTGAGGAGACAGACAGAGTTGATACCAGGTGAGGAGACAGAGAGAGCTGATACCAGGTGAGGAGACAGACAGAGCTGATATACCAGGTGAGGAGACAGACAGAGCTGATACCAGGTGAGGAGACAGACAGAGCTGATACTAAGTGAGGACAGAGCAGAGCAGATACTAGGTGAGGACACAGACAGAGTTGATACCAGGTGAGGACACAGACAGAGCTTATACCAGGTGAGCACACAGACAGAGCTGATACCAGGTGAGGACACAGACAGAGCTGATACCAGGAGAGGACACAGACAGAGCTGATACCAGGTGAGGACACAGACAGTGCTGATACCAGGTGAGGACATAGATAGAGCTGAGACCAGGTGAGGACACAGACAGAGCTGATACCAGGTGAGGACACAGATAGAGCTTATACCAGTTGAGGACACATACAGAGCTGATACCAGGTGAGAACACATACAGAGCTTATACCAGGTGAAGACATAGACAGAGCTAATACCAGGTGAGGACACAGACAGAGCTGATACCAGGTGAAGAAACAGACAGAGCTGATACCAGGTGAGGACACAGATAGTGCTGATACCAGGTGAGGACACAGAGTAGAGCTGATACCAGGTGAAGAAACAGACAGAGCTGATACCAGGTGAGGACACAGATAGTGCTGATACCAGTTGAGGACAAAGAGTAGAGCTGATACCAGGTGAGGACAGAGCAGAGCTGAAACTAGGTGAGGACACAGACAGAGCTGATACCATGTAAGAACAGAGACAGAGCTGATACCAGGTGAGGAGACAGACAGAGTTGATACCAGGTGAGGAGACAGAGAGAGCTGATACCAGGTGAGGAGACAGACAGAGCTGATATACCAGGTGAGGAGACAGACAGAGCTGATACCAGGTGAGGAAACAGACAGAGCTGATACTAAGTGAGGACAGAGCAGAGCAGATACTAGGTGAGGACACAGACAGAGCTGATACCAGGTGAGGACACAGACAGAGCTTATACCAGGTGAGCACACAGACAGAGCTGATACCAGGTGAGGAGACAGACAGAGCTGATACCAGGAGAGGACACAGACAGAGCTGATACCAGGTGAGGACACAGACAGTGCTGATACCAGGTGAGAACACAGACAGAGCTGATACCAGGTGAGGACACATACAGAGCTTATACCAGTTGAGGACACATACAGAGCTGATACCAGGTGAGAACACATGCAGAGCTTATACCAGGTGAGGACATAGACAGAGCTAATACCAGGTGAGGACACAGACAGAGCTTATACCAGGTGAAGAAACAGGCAGAGCTGATACCAGGTGAGGACACAGATAGTGCTGATACCAGGTGAGGACACAGAGTAGAGCTGATACCAGGTGAGGACAGAGCAGAGCTGAAACTAGGTGAGTACACAGACAGAGCTGATACCATGTAAGAACAGAGACAGAGCTGATACCAGGTGAGGAGACAGACAGAGTTGATACCAGGTGAGGAGACAGAGAGAGCTGATACCAGGTGAGGAGACAGACAGAGCTGATATACCAGGTGAGGAGACAGACAGAGCTGATACCAGGTGAGGAGACAGACAGAGCTGATACTAAGTGAGGACAGAGCAGAGCAGATACTAGGTGAGGACACAGACAGCTGATACCAGGTGAGGACACAGACATAGCTTAAACCAGGTGAGCACACAGACAGAGCTGATACCAGGTGAGGACACAGACAGAGCTGATACCAGGAGAGGACACAGACAGAGCTGATACCAGGTGAGGACACAGACAGTGCTGATACCAGGTGAGGACATAGCTAGAGCTGATACCAGGTGAGGACACAGACAGAGCTGATACCAGGTGAGGACACAGACAGAGCTTATACCAGTTGAGGACACATACAGAGCTGATACCAGGTGAGAACACATGCAGAGCTTATACCAGGTGAGGACATAGACAGAGCTAATACCAGGTGAGGACACAGACAGAGCTGATACCAGGTGAAGAAACAGACAGAGCTGATACCAGGTGAGGACACAGATAGTGCTGATACCAGGTGAGGACACAGAGTAGAGCTGATACCAGGTGAGGACAGAGCAGAGCTGAAACTAGGTGAGGACACAGACAGAGCTGATACCATGTAAGAACAGAGACAGAGCTGATACCAGGTGAGGAGACAGACAGAGTTGATACCAGGTGAGGAGACAGAGAGAGCTGATACCAGGTGAGGAGACAGACAGAGCTGATATACCAGGTGAGGAGACAGACAGAGCTGATACCAGGTGAGGAGACAGACAGAGCTGATACTAAGTGAGGACAGAGCAGAGCAGATACTAGGTGAGGACACAGACAGAGCTGATACCAGGTGAGGACACAGACAGAGCTTATACCAGGTGAGCACACAGACAGAGCTGATACCAGGTGAGGACACAGACAGAGCTGATACCAGGAGAGGACACAGACAGAGCTGATACCAGGTGAGGACACAGACAGTGCTGATACCAGGTGAGGACATAGATAGAGCTGATACCAGGTGAGGACACAGACAGAGCTGAACCAGGTGAGGACACAGACAGAGCTTATACCAGTTGAGGACACATACAGAGCTGATACCAGGTGAGAACACATGCAGAGCTTATACCAGGTGAGGACATAGACATACCTAATACCAGGTGAGGACACAGACAGAGCTGATACCAGGTGAAGAAACAGACAGAGCTGATACCAGGTGAGGACACAGATAGTGCTGATACCAGGTGAGGACACAGAGTAGAGCTGATACCAGGTGAGGACAGAGCAGAGCTGAAACTAGGTGAGGACACAGACAGAGCTGATACCATGTAAGAACAGAGACAGAGCTGATACCAGGTGAGGAGACAGACAGAGTTGATACCAGGTGAGGAGACAGAGAGAGCTGATACCAGGTGAGGAGACAGACAGAGCTGATATACCAGGTGAGGAGACAGACAGAGCTGATACCAGGTGAGGAGACAGACAGAGCTGATACTAAGTGAGGACAGAGCAGAGCAGATACTAGGTGAGGACACAGACAGAGCTGATACCAGGTGAGGACACAGACAGAGCTTATACCAGGTGAGCACACAGACAGTGCTTATACCAGTTGAGGACACATACAGAGCTGATACCAGGTGAGAACACATACAGAGCTTATACCAGGTGAGGACATAGACAGAGCTAATACCAGGTGAGGACACAGACAGAGCTGATACCAGGTGAAGAAACAGAAAGAGCTGATACCAGGTGAGGACACAGATAGTGCTGATACCAGGTGAGGACACAGAGTAGAGCTGATACCAGGTGAGGACAGAGCAGAGCTGAAACTAGGTGAGGACACAGACAGAGCTGATACCATGTAAGAACAGAGACAGAGCTGATACCAGGTGAGGAGACAGACAGAGTTGATACCAGGTGAGGAGACAGAGAGAGCTGATACCAGGTGAGGAGACAGACAGAGCTGATATACCAGGTGAGGAGACAGACAGAGCTGATACCAGGTGAGGAGACAGACAGAGCTGATACTAAGTGAGGACAGAGCAGAGCAGATACTAGGTGAGGACACAGACAGCTGATACCAGGTGAGGACACAGACAGAGCTTATACCAGGTGAGCACACAGACAGAGCTGATACCAGGTGAGGACACAGACAGAGCTGGTACCAGGTGAGGACACAGACAGTGCTGATACCAGGTGAGGACATAGATAGAGCTGATACCAGGTGAGGACACAGACAGAGCTGATACCAGGTGAGGACACAGACAGAGCTTATACCAGTTGAGGACACATACAGAGCTGATACCAGGTGAGAACACATGCAGAGCTTATACCAGGTGAGGACATAGACAGAGCTAATACCAGGTGAGGACACAGACAGAGCTGATACCAGGTGAAGAAACAGACAGAGCTGATATCAGGTGAGGACACAGATAGTGCTGATACCAGGTGAGGACACAGAGTAGAGCTGATACCAGGTGAGGACAGAGCAGAGCTGAAACTAGGTGAGGACACAGACAGAGCTGATACCATGTAAGAACAGAGACAGAGCTCATAAAAGGTGAGGAGACAGACAGAGTTGATACCAGGTGAGGAGACAGAGAGAGCTGATACCAGGTGAGGAGACAGACAGAGCTGATACTAAGTGAGGAGACAGAGAGAGCTGATACCAGGTGAGGAGACAGACAGAGCTGATACTAAGTGAGGACAGAGCAGAGCAGATACTAGGTGAGGACACAGACAGAGCTGATACCAGGTGAGGACACAGACAGAGCTTATACCAGGTGAGCACACAGACAGAGCTGATACCAGGTGAGGACACAGACAGAGCTGATACCAGGAGAGGACACAGACAGAGCTGATACCAGGTGAGGACACAGACAGTGCTGATACCAGGTGAGGACATAGATAGATCTGATACCAGGTGAGGACACAGACAGAGCTGATACCAGGTGAGGACACAGACAGAGCTTATACCAGTTGAGGACACATACAGAGCTGATACCAGGTGAGAACACATGCAGAGCTTATACCAGGTGAGGACACAGACAGTGCTGATACCAGGTAAGGACATAGATAGAGCTGATACCAGGTGAGGACACAGACAGAGCTGATAACAGGTGAGGACACAGACAGAGCTTATACCAGTTGAGGACACATACAGAGCTGATACCAGGTGAGAACACATGCAGAGCTTATACCAGGTGAGGACATAGACAGAGCTAATACCAGGTGAGGACACAGACAGAGCTGATACCAGGTGAAGAAACAGACAGAGCTGATACCAGGTGAGGACACAGATAGTGCTGATACCAGGTGAGGACACAGAGTAGAGCTGATACCAGGTGAGGACAGAGCAGAGCTGAAACTAGGTGAGGACACAGACAGAGCTGATACCATGTAAGAACAGAGACAGAGCTGATACCAGGTGAGGAGACAGACAGAGTTGATACCAGGTGAGGAGACAGAGAGAGCTGATACCAGGTGAGGAGACAGACAGAGCTGATATACCAGGTGAGGAGACAGACAGAGCTGATACCAGGTGAGGAGACAGACAGAGCTGATACTAAGTGAGGACAGAGCAGAGCAGATACTAGGTGAGGACACAGACAGAGCTGATACCAGGTGAGGACACAGACAGAGCTTATACCAGGTGAGCACACAGACAGAGCTGATACCAGGTGAGGACACAGACAGAGCTGATACCAGGAGAGGACACAGACAGAGCTGATACCAGGTGAGGACACAGACAGTGCTGATACCAGGTGAGGACATAGATAGAGCTGATACCAGGTGAGGACACAGACAGAGCTGATACCAGGTGAGGACACAGACAGAGCTTATACCAGTTGAGGACACATACAGAGCTGATACCAGGTGAGAACACATGCAGAGCTTATACCAGGTGAGGACACAGACAGTGCTGATACCAGGTGAGGACATAGATAGAGCTGATACCAGGTGAGGACACAGACAGAGCTGATACCAGCTGAGGACACAGACAGAGCTTATACCAGTTGAGGACACATACAGAGCTGATATTAGGTGAGAACACATACAGAGCTTATACCAGGTGAGGATATAGACAGAGCTAATACCAGGTGAGGACACAGACAGAGCTGATACCAGGTGAAGAAACAGACAGAGCTGATACCAGGTGAGGACACAGATAGTGCTGATACCTGGTGAGGACACAGAGTAGAGCTGATACCAGGTGAGGACAGAGCAGAGCTGAAACTAGGTGAGGACACAGACAGAGCTGATACCATGTAAGAACAGAGACAGAGCTGATACCAGGTGAGGAGACAGACAGAGTTGATACCAGGTGAGGAGACAGAGAGAGCTGATACCAGGAGAGGAGACAGACAGAGCTGATATACCAAGTGAGGAGACAGACAGAGCTGATACCAGGTGAGGAGACAGACAGAGCTGATACTAAGTGAGGACAGAGCAGAGCAGATACTAGGTGAGGACACAGACAGAGCTGATACCAGGTGAGGACACAGACAGAGCTTATACCAGGTGAGCACACAGACAGAGCTGATACCAGGTGAGGACACAGACAGAGCTGATACCAGGAGAGGACACAGACAGAGCTGATACCAGGTGAGGACACAGACAGTGCTGATACCAGGTGAGGACATAGATAGAGCTGATACCAGGTGAGGACACAGACAGAGCTTATACCAGGTGAGGACACAGACAGAGCTTATACCAGTTGAGGACACAGACAGAGCTGATACCAGGTGAGAACACAGGCAGAGCTTATACCAGGTGAGGACATAGACAGAGCTAATACCAGGTGAGGACACAGACAGAGCTGATACCAGGTGAAGAAACAGACAGAGCTGATACCAGGTGAGGACACAGATAGTGCTGATACCAGGTGAGGACACAGAGTAGAGCTGATACCAGGTGAGGACAGAGCAGAGCTGAAACTAGGTGAGGACACAGACAGAGCTGATACCATGTAAGAACAGAGACAGAGCTGATACCAGGTGAGGAGACAGACAGAGTTGATACCAGGTGAGGAGACAGAGAGAGCTGATGCCAGGTGAGGAGACAGACAGAGCTGATATAAAAGGTGAGGAGACAGACAGAGCTGATACCAGGTGAGGAGACAGACAGAGCTGATACTAAGTGAGGACAGAGCAGAGCAGATACTAGGTGAGGACACAGACAGAGCTTATACCAGGTGAGGACACAGACAGAGCTTATACCAGGTGAGCACACAGACAGAGCTGATACCAGGTGAGGACACAGACAGAGCTGATACCAGGAGAGGACACAGACAGAGCTGATACCAGGTGAGGACACAGACAGTGCTGATACCAGGTGAGGACATAGATAGAGCTGATACCAGGTGAGGACACAGACAGAGCTGATACCAGGTGAGGACACAGATAGAGCTTATACCAGTTGAGGACACATACAGAGCCGATACCAGGTGAGAACACATACAGAGCTTATACCAGGTGAGGACATAGACAGAGCTAATACCAGGTGAGGACACAGACAGAGCTGATACCAGGTGAAGAAACAGACAGAGCTGATACCAGGTGAGGACACAGATAGTGCTGATACCAGGTGAGGACACAGAGTAGAGCTGATACCAGGTGAATAAACAGACAGAGCTGATACCAGGTGAGGACACAGATAGTGCTGATACCAGGTGAGGACACAGAGTAGAGCTGATACCAGGTGAGGACAGAGCAGAGCTGAAACTAGGTGAGGACACAGACAGAGCTGATACCATGTAAGAACAGAGACAGAGCTGATACCAGGTGAGGAGACAGACAGAGTTGATACCAGGTGAGGAGACAGAGAGAGCTGATATACCAGGTGAGGAGACAGACAGAGCTGATACCAGGTGAGGAGACAGACAGAGCTGATACTAAGTGAGGACAGAGCAGAGCAGATACCAGGTGAGGACACAGACAGAGCTGATACCAGGTGAGGACACAGACAGAGCTTATACCAGGTGAGCACACAGACAGAGCTGATACCAGGAGAGGACACAGACAGAGCTGATACCAGGTGAGGACACAGACAGTGCTGATACCAGGTGAGGACATAGATAGAGCTGATACCAGGTGAGGACACAGACAGAGCTGATACCAGGTGAGGACACAGACAGAGCTTATACCAGTTGAGGACACAGACAGAGCTGATACCAGGTGAGAACACAGGCAGAGCTTATACCAGGTGAGGACATAGACAGAGCTAATACCAGGTGAGGACACAGACAGAGCTGATACCAGGTGAAGAAACAGACAGAACTGATACCAGGTGAGGACACAGATAGTGCTGATACCAGGTGAGGACACAGAGTAGAGCTGATACCAGGTGAGGACAGAGTAGAGCTGAAACTAGGTGAGGGTACAGACAGAGCTGATACCATGTAAGAACAGAGACAGAGCTGATACCAGGTGAGGAGACAGACAGAGTTGATACCAGTTGAGGAGACAGAGAGAGCTGATGCCAGGTGAGGAGACAGACAGAGCTGATATACCAGGTGAGGAGACAGACAGAGCTGATACCAGGTGAGGAGACAGACAGAGCTGATACTAAGTGAGGACAGAGCAGAGCAGATACTAGGTGAGGACACAGACAGAGCTTATACCAGGTGAGGACACAGACAGAGCTTATACCAGGTGAGCACACAGACAGAGCTGATACCAGGTGAGGACACAGACAGAGCTGATACCAGGAGAGGACACAGACAGAGCTGATACCAGGTGAGGACACAGACAGTGCTGATACCAGGTGAGGACATAGATAGAGCTGATACCAGGTGAGGACACAGACAGAGCTGATACCAGGTGAGGACACAGATAGAGCTTATACCAGTTGAGGACACATACAGAGCCGATACCAGGTGAGAACACATACAGAGCTTATACCAGGTGAGGACATAGACAGAGCTAATACCAGGTGAGGACACAGACAGAGCTGATACCAGGTGAAGAAACAGACAGAGCTGATACCAGGTGAGGACACAGATAGTGCTGATACCAGGTGAGGACACAGAGTAGAGCTGATACCAGGTGAATAAACAGACAGAGCTGATACCAGGTGAGGACACAGATAGTGCTGATACCAGGTGAGGACACAGAGTAGAGCTGATACCAGGTGAGGACAGAGCAGAGCTGAAACTAGGTGAGGACACAGACAGAGCTGATACCATGTAAGAACAGAGACAGAGCTGATACCAGGTGAGGAGACAGAGAGAGCTGATACCAGGTGAGGAGACAGAGAGAGCTGATACCAGGTGAGGAGACAGACAGAGCTGATATACCAGGTGAGGAGACAGACAGAGCTGATACCAGGTGAGGAGACAGACAGAGCTGATACTAAGTGAGGACAGAGCAGAGCAGATACTAGGTGAGGACACAGACAGAGCTGATACCAGGTGAGGACACAGACAGAGCTTATACCAGGTGAGCACACAGACAGAGCTGATACCAGGTGAGGACACAGACAGAGCTGATACCAGGAGTGGACACAGACAGAGCTGATACCAGGTGAGGACACAGACAGTGCTGATACCAGGTGAGGACACAGACAGAGCTGATACCAGGTGAGGACACAGACAGAGCTTATACCAGTTGAGGACACATACAGAGCTGATACCAGGTGAGAACACATGCAGAGCTTATACCAGGTGAGGACATAGACAGAGCTAATACCAGGTGAGGACACAGACAGAGCTGATACCAGGTGAAGAAACAGACAGAGCTGATACCAGGTGAGGACACAGATAGTGCTGATACCAGGTGAGGACACAGAGTAGAGCTGATACCAGGTGAGGACAGAGCAGAGCTGAAACTAGGTGAGTTCACAGACAGAGCTGATACCATGTAAGAACAGAGACAGAGCTGATACCAGGTGAGGAGACAGACAGAGTTGATACCAGGTGAGGAGACAGAGAGAGCTGATACCAGGTGAGGAGACAGACAGAGCTGATATACCAGGTGAGGAGACAGAAAGAGCTGATACTAAGTGAGGACAGAGCAGAGCAGATGCTAGGTGAGGACACAGACAGAGCTGATACCAGGTGAGGACACACACAGAGCTTATACCAGGTGAGCACACAGACAGAGCTGATACCAGGTGAGGACACAGACAGAGCTGATACCAGGTGAAGAGACAGACAGAGCTGATACCAGGTGAGGACACAGATAGTGCTGATACCAGGTGAGGACACAGAGTAGAGCTGATACCAGGTGAGGACAGAGCAGAGCTGAAACTAGGTGAGGACACAGACAGAGCTGATACCATGTAAGAACAGAGACAGAGCTGATACCAGGTGAGGAGACAGACAGAGTTGATACCAGGTGAGGAGACAGAGAGAGCTGATACCAGGTGAGTAGACAGACAGAGCTGATATACCAGGTGAGGAGACAGACAGAGCTGATATACCAGGTGAGGACACAGACAGAGCTGATACCAGGTGAGGAGACAGACAGAGCTGATACTAAGTGAGGACAGAGCAGAGCAGATACTAGGTGAGGACACAGACAGAGCTGATACCAGGTGAGGACACAGACAGAGCTTATACCAGGTGAGCACACAGACAGTGCTTATACCAGTTGAGGACACATACAGAGCTGATACCAGGTGAGAACACATACAGAGCTTATACCAGGTGAGGACATAGACAAAGCTAATACCAGGTGAGGACACAGACAGAGCTGATACCAGGTGAAGAAACAGACAGAGCTGATACCAGGTGAGGACACAGATAGTGCTGATACCAGGTGAGGACACAGAGTAAAGCTGATACCAGGTGAGGACAGAGCAGAGCTGAAACTAGGTGAGGACACAGACAGAGCTGATACCATGTAAGAACAGAGACAGAGCTGATACCAGGTGAGGAGACAGACAGAGTTGATACCAGGTGAGGAGACAGAGAGAGCTGATACCAGGTGAGGAGACAGACAGAGCTGATATACCAGGTGAGGAGACAGACAGAGCTGATACCATGTGAGGACACAGACAGAGCTGATACTAAGTGAGGACAGAGCAGAGCAGATACTAGGTGAGGACACAGACAGAGCTGATACCAGGTGAGGACACAGACAGAGCTGATACTAGGTGAGCACACAGTCAGAGCTGATACCAGGTGAGGACACAGACAGAGCTGATACCAGGAGAGGACACAGACAGAGCTGATACCAGGTGAGGACACAGACAGTGCTGATACCAGGTGAGGACATAGATAGAGCTGATACCAGGTGAGGACACAGACAGAGCTGATACCAGGTGAGGACACAGACAGAGCTTATACCAGTTGAGGACACATACAGAGCTGATACCAGGTGAGAACACATACAGAGCTTATACCAGGTGAGGACATAGACAGAGCTAATACCAGGTGGGGACAAAGACAGAGCTGATACCAGGTGAAGAAACAGACAGAGCTGATACCAGGTGAGGACACAGATAGTGCTGATACCAGGTGAGGACACAGAGTAGAGCTGATACCAGGTGAGGACAGAGCAGAGCTGAAACTAGGTGAGGACACAGACAGAGCTGATTCCATGTAAGAACAGAGACAGAGCTGATACCAGGTGAGGAGACAGACAGAGTTGATACCAGGTGAGGAGACAGAGAGAGCTGATACCAGGTGAGGAGACAGACAGAGCTGATATACCAGGTGAGGAGACAGACAGAGCTGATACCAGGTGAGGAGACAGACAGAGCTGAT
The DNA here is from genome assembly GCA_031769625.1 of Taudactylus pleione. Taxonomy (NCBI): domain Eukaryota; kingdom Metazoa; phylum Chordata; class Amphibia; order Anura; family Myobatrachidae; genus Taudactylus; species Taudactylus pleione. The sequence goes on along the minus strand of JAUIMM010000254.1, from coordinate 1,433,063 downwards.
ACTAAGTGAGGACAGAGCAGAGCAGATACTAGGTGAGGACACAGACAGAGCTGATACCAGGAGAGGACACAGACAGAGCTGATACCAGGAGAGGACACAGACAGAGCTGATACCAGGTGAGGACACAGACAGTGCTGATACCAGGTGAGGACATAGATAGAGCTGATACCAGGTGAGGACACAGACAGAGCTGATACCAGGTGAGGACACAGGCAGAGCTTATACCAGTTGAGGACACAGACAGAGCTTATACCAGTTGAGGACACATACAGAGCTGATACCAGGTGAGAACACATACAGAGCTTATACCAGGTGAGGACATAGACAGAGCTAATACCAGGTGAGGACACAGACAGAGCTGATAACAGGTGAAGAAACAGACAGAGCTGATACCAGGTGAGGACACAGATAGTGCTGATACCAGGTGAGGACAAAGAGTAGAGCTGATACCAGGTAAGTACAGAGCAGAGCTGAAACTAGGTGAGGACACAGACAGAGCTGATACCATGTAAGAACAGAGACAGAGCTGATACCAGGTGAGGAGACATACAGAGTTGATACCAGGTGAGGAGACAGAGAGAGCTGATACCAGGTGAGGAGACAGACAGAGCTGATATACCAGGTGAGGAGACAGACAGAGCTGATACCAGGTGAGGAGACAGACAGAGCTGATACTAAGTGAGGACAGAGCAGAGCAGATACCAGGTGAGGACACAGACAGAGCTGATACCAGGTGAGGACACAGACAGAGCTTATACCAGGTGAGCACACAGACAGAGCTGATACCAGGTGAGGACACAGACAGAGCTGATACCAGGAGAGGACACAGACAGAGCTGATACCAGGTGAGGACACAGACAGTGCTGATACCTGGTGAGGACATAGATAGAGCTGATACCAGGTGAGGACACAGACAGAGCTGATACCAGGTGAGGACACAGACAGAGCTTATACCAGTTGAGGACACATACAGAGCTGATACCAGGTGAGAACACATGCAGAGCTTATACCAGGTGAGGACATAGACAGAGCTAATACCAGGTGAGGACACAGACAGAGCTGATACCAGGTGAAGAAACAGACAGAGCTGATACCAGGTGAGGACACAGATAGTGCTGATACCAGGTGAGGACACAGAGTAGAGCTGATACCAGGTGAGGACAGAGCAGAGCTGAAACTAGGTGAGGACACAGACAGAGCTGATACCATGTAAGAACAGAGACAGAGCTGATACCAGGTGAGGAGACAGACAGAGTTGATACCAGGTGAGGAGACAGAGAGAGCTGATGCCAGGTGAGGAGACAGACAGAGCTGATATACCAGGTGAGGAGACAGACAGAGCTGATACCAGGTGAGGAGACAGACAGAGCTGATACTAAGTGAGGACAGAGCAGAGCAGATACCAGGTGAGGACACAGACAGAGCTGATACCAGGTGAGGACACAGACAGAGCTTATACCAGGTGAGCACACAGACAGAGCTGATACCAGGTGAGGACACAGACAGAGCTGATACCAGGAGAGGACACAGACAGAGCTGATACCAGGTGAGGACACAGACAGGGCTGATACCAGGTGAGGACATAGATAGAGCTGATACCAGGTGAGGACACAGACAGAGCTGATACCAGGTGAGGACACAGACAGAGCTGATACCAGTTGAGGACACATACAGAGCTGATACCAGGTGAGAACACATACAGAGCTTATACCATGTGAGGACATAGACAGAGCTAATACCAGGTTAGGACACAGACAGAGCTGATACCAGGTGAAGAAACAGACAGAGCTGATACCAGGTGAGGACACAGATAGTGCTGATACCAGGTGTGGACACAGATAGTGCTGATACCAGGTGAGGACACAGAGTAGAGCTGATACCAGGTGAGGACAGAGCAGAGCTGAAACTAGGTGAGGACACAGACAGAGCTGATACCATGTAAGAACAGAGACAGAGCTGATACCAGGTGAGGAGACAGACAGAGTTGATACCAGGTGAGGAGACAGAGAGAGCTGATACCAGGTGAGGAGACAGACAGAGCTGATATACCAGGTGAGGAGACAGACAGAGCTGATACCAGGTGAGGAGACAGACATAGCTGATACTAAGTGAGGAGACAGACATAGCTGATACTAAGTGAGGACAGAGCAGAGCAGATACTAGGTGAGGACACAGACAGAGCTGATACCAGGTGAGGACACAGACATAGCTTATACCAGGTGAGCACACAGACAGAGCTGATACCAGGTGAGGACACAGACAGAGCTGATACCAGGAGAGGACACAGACAGAGCTGATACCAGGTGAGGACACAGACAGTGCTGATACCAGGTGAGGACATAGATAGAGCTGATACCAGGTGAGGACATAGATAGAGCTGATACCAGGTGAGGACACAGACAGAGCTGATACCAGGAGAGGACACAGACAGAGCTGATACCAGGTGAGGACACAGACAGTGCTGATACCAGGTGAGGACATAGATAGAGCTGATACCAGGTGAGGACACAGACAGAGCTGATACCAGGTGAGGACACAGACAGAGCTTATACCAGTTGAGGACACATACAGAGCTGATACCAGGTGAGAACACATACAGAGTTTATACCAGGTGAGGACATAGACAGAGCTAATACCAGGTTAGGACACAGACAGAGCTGATACCAGGTGAAGAAACAGACAGAGCTGATACCAGGTGAGGACACAGATAGTGCTGATACCAGGTGAGGACACAGAGTAGAGCTGATACCAGGTGAGGAAAGAGCAGAGCTGAAACTAGGTGAGGACACAGACAGAGCTGATACCATGTAAGAACAGAGACAGAGCTGATACCAGGTGAGGAGACAGACAGAGTTGATACCAGGTGAGGAGACAGAGAGAGCTGATACCAGGTGAGGAGACAGACAGAGCTGATATACCAGGTGAGGAGACAGACAGAGCTGATACCAGGTGAGGAGACAGACAGAGCTGATACTAAGTGAGGACAGAGCAGAGCAGATACTAGGTGAGGACACAGACAGAGCTGATACCAGGTGAGGACACAGACAAAGCTTATACCAGGTGAGCACACAGACAGAGCTGATACCAGGTGAGGACAAAGACAGAGCTGATACCAGGAGAGGACACAGACAGAGCTGATACCAGGTGAGGACACAGACTGTGCTGATACCAGGTGAGGACATAGATAGAGCTGATACCAGGTGAGGACATAGATAGAGCTGATACCAGGTGAGGACACAGACAGAGCTGATACCAGGAGAGGACACAGACAGAGCTGATACCAGGTGAGGACACAGACAGTGCTGATACCAGGTGAGGACATAGATAGAGCTAATACCAGGTGAGGACACAGACAGAGCTGATACCAGGTGAGGACACAGACAGAGCTTATACCAGTTGAGGACACATACAGAGCTGATACCAGGTGAGAACACATACAGAGTTTATACCAGGTGAGGACATAGACAGAGCTAATACCAGGTGAGGACACAGACAGAGCTTATACCAGGTGAAGAAACAGGCAGAGCTGATACCAGGTGAGGACACAGATAGTGCTGATACCAGGTGCGGACACAGAGTAGAGCTGATACCAGGTGAGGACAGAGCAGAGCTGAAACTAGGTGAGTACACAGACAGAGCTGATACCATGTAAGAACAGAGACAGAGCTGATACCAGGTGAGGAGACAGACAGAGTTGATACCAGGTGAGGAGACAGAGAGAGCTGATACCAGGTGAGGAGACAGACAGAGCTGATATACCAGGTGAGGAGACAGACAGAGCTGATACCAGGTGAGGAGACAGACAGAGCTGATACTAAGTGAGGAAAGAGCAGAGCAGATGCTAGGTGAGGACACAGACAGAGCTGATACCAGGTGAGGACACAGACAGAGCTTATACCAGGTGAGCACACAGACAGAACTGATACCAGGTGAGGACACAGACAGAGCTGATACCAGGAGAGGTCACAGACAGAGCTGATACCAGGTGTGGACACAGACAGTGCTGATACCAGGTGAGGACATAGATAGAGCTGATACCAGGTGAGGACACAGACAGAGCTGATACCAGGTGAGGACACAGACAGTGCTTATACCAGTTTAGGACACATACAGAGTTGATACCAGGTGAGAACACATACAGAGCTTATACCAGGTGAGGACATAGACAGAGCTAATACCAGGTGAGGACACAGACAGAGCTGATACCAGGTGAAATAACAGACAGAGCTGATACCAGGTGAGGACACAGATAGTGCTGATACCAGGTGAGGACACAGAGTAGAGCTGATACCAGGTGAGGACAGAGCAGAGCTGAAACTAGGTGAGGACACAGACAGAGCTGATACCATGTAAGAACAGAGACAGAGCTGATACCAGGTGAGGAGACAGACAGAGTTGATACCAGGTGAGGAGACAGAGAGAGCTGATACCAGGTGAGGAGACAGACAGAGCTGATATACCAGGTGAGGAGACAGACAGAGCTGATATCAGGTGAGGAGACAGACAGAGCTGATACTAAGTGAGGACAGAGCAGAGCAGATACTAGGTGAGGACACAGACAGCTGATACCAGGTGAGGACACAGACAGAGCTTAAACCAGGTGAGCACACAGACAGAGCTGATACCAGGTGAGGACACAGACAGAGCTGATACCAGGAGAGGACACAGACAGAGCTGATACCAGGTGAGGACACAGACAGTGCTGATACCAGGTGAGGACATAGCTAGAGCTGATACCAGGTGAGGACACAGACAGAGCTGATACCAGGTGAGGACACAGACAGAGCTTATACCAGTTGAGGACACATACAGAGCTGATACCAGGTGAGAACACATGCAGAGCTTATACCAGGTGAGGACATAGACAGAGCTAATACCAGGTGAGGACACAGACAGAGCTGATACCAGGTGAAGAAACAGACAGAGCTGATACCAGGTGAGGACACAGATAGTGCTGATACCAGGTGAGTACACAGAGTAGAGCTGATACTAGGTGAGGACAGAGCAGAGCTGAAACTAGGTGAGGACACAGACAGAGCTGATACCATGTAAGAAAAGAGACAGAGCTGATACCAGGTGAGGAGACAGACAGAGTTGATACCAGGTGAGGAGACAGAGAGAGCTGATACCAGGTGAGGAGACAGACAGAGCTGATATACCAGGTGAGGAGACAGACAGAGCTGATACCAGGTGAGGAGACAGACAGAGCTGATACTAAGTGAGGACAGAGCAGAGCAGATACTAGGTGAGGACACAGACAGAGCTGATACCAGGTGAGGACACAGACAGAGCTTATACCAGGTGAGCACACAGACAGAGCTGATACCAGGTGAGGACACAGACAGAGCTGATACCAGGAGAGGACACAGACAGAGCTGATACCAGGTGAGGACACAGACAGTGCTGATACCAGGTGAGGACATAGATAGAGCTGATACCAGGTGAGGACACAGACAGAGCTGAACCAAGTGAGGACACAGACAGAGCTTATACCAGTTGAGGACACATACAGAGCTGATACCAGGTGAGAACACATGCAGAGCTTATACCAGGTGAGGACATAGACATACCTAATACCAGGTGAGGACACAGACAGAGCTGATACCAGGTGAAGAAACAGACAGAGCTGATACCAGGTGAGGACACAGATAGTGCTGATACCAGGTGAGGACACAGACAGAGCTGATACCAGGTGAGGACACAGACAGAGCTTATACCAGTTGAGGACACATACAGAGCTGATACCAGGTGAGAACACATACAGAGTTTATACCAGGTGAGGACATAGACAGAGCTAATACCAGGTGAGGACACAGACAGAGCTTATACCAGGTGAAGAAACAGGCAGAGCTGATACCAGGTGAGGACACAGATAGTGCTGATACCAGGTGCGGACACAGAGTAGAGCTGATACCAGGTGAGGACAGAGCAGAGCTGAAACTAGGTGAGTACACAGACAGAGCTGATACCATGTAAGAACAGAGACAGAGCTGATACCAGGTGAGGAGACAGACAGAGTTGATACCAGGTGAGGAGACAGAGAGAGCTGATACCAGGTGAGGAGACAGACAGAGCTGATATACCAGGTGAGGAGACAGACAGAGCTGATACCAGGTGAGGAGACAGACAGAGCTGATACTAAGTGAGGAAAGAGCAGAGCAGATGCTAGGTGAGGACACAGACAGAGCTGATACCAGGTGAGGACACAGATAGAGCTTATACCAGGTGAGCACACAGACAGAACTGATACCAGGTGAGGACACAGACAGAGCTGATACCAGGAGAGGTCACAGACAGAGCTGATACCAGGTGTGGACACAGACAGTGCTGATACCAGGTGAGGACATAGATAGAGCTGATACCAGGTGAGGACACAGACAGAGCTGATACCAGGTGAGGACACAGACAGTGCTTATACCAGTTTAGGACACATACAGAGTTGATACCAGGTGAGAACACATACAGAGCTTATACCAGGTGAGGACATAGACAGAGCTAATACCAGGTGAGGACACAGACAGAGCTGATACCAGGTGAAATAACAGACAGAGCTGATACCAGGTGAGGACACAGATAGTGCTGATACCAGGTGAGGACACAGAGTAGAGCTGATACCAGGTGAGGACAGAGCAGAGCTGAAACTAGGTGAGGACACAGACAGAGCTGATACCATGTAAGAACAGAGACAGAGCTGATACCAGGTGAGGAGACAGACAGAGTTGATACCAGGTGAGGAGACAGAGAGAGCTGATACCAGGTGAGGAGACAGACAGAGCTGATATACCAGGTGAGGAGACAGACAGAGCTGATATCAGGTGAGGAGACAGACAGAGCTGATACTAAGTGAGGACAGAGCAGAGCAGATACTAGGTGAGGACACAGACAGCTGATACCAGGTGAGGACACAGACAGAGCTTAAACCAGGTGAGCACACAGACAGAGCTGATACCAGGTGAGGACACAGACAGAGCTGATACCAGGAGAGGACACAGACAGAGCTGATACCAGGTGAGGACACAGACAGTGCTGATACCAGGTGAGGACATAGCTAGAGCTGATACCAGGTGAGGACACAGACAGAGCTGATACCAGGTGAGGACACAGACAGAGCTTATACCAGTTGAGGACACATACAGAGCTGATACCAGGTGAGAACACATGCAGAGCTTATACCAGGTGAGGACATAGACAGAGCTAATACCAGGTGAGGACACAGACAGAGCTGATACCAGGTGAAGAAACAGACAGAGCTGATACCAGGTGAGGACACAGATAGTGCTGATACCAGGTGAGTACACAGAGTAGAGCTGATACTAGGTGAGGACAGAGCAGAGCTGAAACTAGGTGAGGACACAGACAGAGCTGATACCATGTAAGAAAAGAGACAGAGCTGATACCAGGTGAGGAGACAGACAGAGTTGATACCAGGTGAGGAGACAGAGAGAGCTGATACCAGGTGAGGAGACAGACAGAGCTGATATACCAGGTGAGGAGACAGACAGAGCTGATACCAGGTGAGGAGACAGACAGAGCTGATACTAAGTGAGGACAGAGCAGAGCAGATACTAGGTGAGGACACAGACAGAGCTGATACCAGGTGAGGACACAGACAGAGCTTATACCAGGTGAGCACACAGACAGAGCTGATACCAGGTGAGGACACAGACAGAGCTGATACCAGGAGAGGACACAGACAGAGCTGATACCAGGTGAGGACACAGACAGTGCTGATACCAGGTGAGGACATAGATAGAGCTGATACCAGGTGAGGACACAGACAGAGCTGAACCAAGTGAGGACACAGACAGAGCTTATACCAGTTGAGGACACATACAGAGCTGATACCAGGTGAGAACACATGCAGAGCTTATACCAGGTGAGGACATAGACATACCTAATACCAGGTGAGGACACAGACAGAGCTGATACCAGGTGAAGAAACAGACAGAGCTGATACCAGGTGAGGACACAGATAGTGCTGATACCAGGTGAGGACACAGAGTAGAGCTGATACCAGGTGAGGACAGAGCAGAGCTGAAACTAGGTGAGGACACAGACAGAGCTGATACCATGTAAGAACAGAGACAGAGCTGATACCAGGTGAGGAGACAGACAGAGTTGATACCAGGTGAGGAGACAGAGAGAGCTGATACCAGGTGAGGAGACAGACAGAGCTGATATACCAGGTGAGGAGACAGACAGAGCTGATACCAGGTGAGGAGACAGACAGAGCTGATACTAAGTGAGGACAGAGCAGAGCAGATACTAGGTGAGGACACAGACAGAGCTGATACCAGGTGAGGACACAGACAGAGCTTATACCAGGTGAGCACACAGACAGTGCTTATACCAGTTGAGGACACATACAGAGCTGATACCAGGTGAGAACACATACAGAGCTTATACCAGGTGAGGACATAGACAGAGCTAATACCAGGTGAGGACACAGACAGAGCTGATACCAGGTGAAGAAACAGACAGAGCTGATACCAGGTGAGGACACAGATAGTGCTGATACCAGGTGAGTACACAGAGTAGAGCTGATACTAGGTGAGGACAGAGCAGAGCTGAAACTAGGTGAGGACACAGACAGAGCTGATACCATGTAAGAAAAGAGACAGAGCTGATACCAGGTGAGGAGACAGACAGAGTTGATACCAGGTGAGGAGACAGAGAGAGCTGATACCAGGTGAGGAGACAGACAGAGCTGATATACCAGGTGAGGAGACAGACAGAGCTGATACCAGGTGAGGAGACAGACAGAGCTGATACTAAGTGAGGACAGAGCAGAGCAGATACTAGGTGAGGACACAGACAGAGCTGATACCAGGTGAGGACACAGACAGAGCTTATACCAGGTGAGCACACAGACAGAGCTGATACCAGGTGAGGACACAGACAGAGCTGATACCAGGAGAGGACACAGACAGAGCTGATACCAGGTGAGGACACAGACAGTGCTGATACCAGGTGAGGACATAGATAGAGCTGATACCAGGTGAGGACACAGACAGAGCTGAACCAAGTGAGGACACAGACAGAGCTTATACCAGTTGAGGACACATACAGAGCTGATACCAGGTGAGAACACATGCAGAGCTTATACCAGGTGAGGACATAGACATACCTAATACCAGGTGAGGACACAGACAGAGCTGATACCAGGTGAAGAAACAGACAGAGCTGATACCAGGTGAGGACACAGATAGTGCTGATACCAGGTGAGGACACAGAGTAGAGCTGATACCAGGTGAGGACAGAGCAGAGCTGAAACTAGGTGAGGACACAGACAGAGCTGATACCATGTAAGAACAGAGACAGAGCTGATACCAGGTGAGGAGACAGACAGAGTTGATACCAGGTGAGGAGACAGAGAGAGCTGATACCAGGTGAGGAGACAGACAGAGCTGATATACCAGGTGAGGAGACAGACAGAGCTGATACCAGGTGAGGAGACAGACAGAGCTGATACTAAGTGAGGACAGAGCAGAGCAGATACTAGGTGAGGACACAGACAGAGCTGATACCAGGTGAGGACACAGACAGAGCTTATACCAGGTGAGCACACAGACAGTGCTTATACCAGTTGAGGACACATACAGAGCTGATACCAGGTGAGAACACATACAGAGCTTATACCAGGTGAGGACATAGACAGAGCTAATACCAGGTGAGGACACAGACAGAGCTGATACCAGGTGAAGAAACAGACAGAGCTGATACCAGGTGAGGACACAGATAGTGCTGATACCAGGTGAGGACACAGAGTAGAGCTGATACCAGGTGAGGACAGAGCAGAGCTGAAACTAGGTGAGGACACAGACAGAGCTGATACCATGTAAGAACAGAGACAGAGCTGATACCAGGTGAGGAGACAGACAGAGTTGATACCAGGTGAGGAGACAGAGAGAGCTGATACCAGGTGAGGAGACAGACAGAGCTGATATACCAGGTGAGGAGACAGACAGAGCTGATACCAGGTGAGGAGACAGACAGAGCTGATACTAAGTGAGGACAGAGCAGAGCAGATACTAGGTGAGGACACAGACAGCTGATACCAGGTGAGGACACAGACAGAGCTTATACCAGGTGAGCACACAGACAGAGCTGATACCAGGTGAGGACACAGACAGAGCTGGTACCAGGTGAGGACACAGACAGTGCTGATACCAGGTGAGGACATAGATAGAGCTGATACCAGGTGAGGACACAGACAGAGCTGATACCAGGTGAGGACACAGACAGAGCTTATACCAGTTGAGGACACATACAGAGCTGATACCAGGTGAGAACACATGCAGAGCTTATACCAGGTGAGGACATAGACAGAGCTAATACCAGGTGAGGACACAGACAGAGCTGATACCAGGTGAAGAAACAGACAGAGCTGATACCAGGTGAGGACACAGATTGTGCTGATACCAGGTGAGGACACAGAGTAGAGCTGATACCAGGTGAGGAAAGAGCAGAGCTGAAACTAGGTGAGGACACAGACAGAGCTGATACCATGTAAGAACAGAGACAGAGCTGATACCAGGTGAGGAGACAGACAGAGTTGATACCAGGTGAGGAGAGAGAGAGAGCTGATACCAGGTGAGGAGACAGACAGAGCTGATATACCAGGTGAGGAGACAGACAGAGCTGATACCAGGTGAGGAGACAGTCAGAGCTGATACTAAGTGAGGACAGAGCAGAGCAGATACTAGGTGAGGACACAGACAGAGCTGATACCAGGTGAGGACACAGACAGAGCTTATACCAGGTGAGCACACAGACAGAGCTGATACCAGGTGAGGACACAGACAGAGCTGATACCAGGAGAGGACACAGACAGAGCTGATACCAGGTGAGGACACAGACAGTGCTGATACCAGGTGAGGACATAGATAGAGCTGATACCAGGTGAGGACACAGACAGAGCTGATACCAGGTAAGGACACAGACAGAGCTTATACCAGTTGAGGACACATACAGAGCTGATACCAGGTGAGAACACATGCAGAGCTTATACCAGGTGAGGACACAGACAGTGCTGATACCAGGTGAGGACATAGATAGAGCTGATACCAGGTGAGGACACAGACAGAGCTGATACCAGGTGAGGACACAGACAGAGCTTATACCAGTTGAGGACACATACAGAGCTGATATTAGGTGAGAACACATACAGAGCTTATACCAGGTGAGGATATAGACAGAGCTAATACCAGGTGAGGACACAGACAGAGCTGATACCAGGTGAAGAAACAGACAGAGCTGATACCAGGTGAGGACACAGATAGTGCTGATACCTGGTGAGGACACAGAGTAGAGCTGATACCAGGTGAGGACAGAGCAGAGCTGAAACTAGGTGAGGACACAGACAGAGCTGATACCATGTAAGAACAGAGACAGAGCTGATACCAGGTGAGGAGACAGACAGAGTTGATACCAGGTGAGGAGACAGAGAGAGCTGATACCAGGAGAGGAGACAGACAGAGCTGATATACCAGGTGAGGAGACAGACAGAGCTGATACCAGGTGAGGAGACAGACAGAGCTGATACTAAGTGAGGACAGAGCAGAGCAGATACTAGGTGAGGACACAGACAGAGCTGATACCAGGTGAGGACACAGACAGAGCTTATACCAGGTGAGCACACAGACAGAGCTGATACCAGGTGAGGACACAGACAGAGCTGATACCAGGAGAGGACACAGACAGAGCTGATACCAGGTGAGGACACAGACAGTGCTGATACCAGGTGAGGACATAGATAGAGCTGATACCAGGTGAGGACACAGACAGAGCTGATACCAGGTGAGGACACAGACAGAGCTTATACCAGTTGAGGACACAGACAGAGCTGATACCAGGTGAGAACACAGGCAGAGCTTATACCAGGTGATGACATAGACAGAGCTAATACCAGGTGAGGACACAGACAGAGCTGATACCAGGTGAAGAAACAGACAGAGCTGATACCAGGTGAGGACACAGATAGTGCTGATACCAGGTGAGGACACAGAGTAGAGATTATACCAGGTGAGGACAGAGCAGAGCTGAAACTAGGTGAGGACACAGACAGAGCTGATACCATGTAAGAACAGAGACAGAGCTGATACCAGGTGAGGAGACAGACAGAGTTGATACCAGGTGAGGAGACAGAGAGAGCTGATGCCAGGTGAGGAGACAGACAGAGCTGATATACCAGGTGAGGAGACAGACAGAGCTGATACCAGGTGAGGAGACAGACAGAGCTGATACTAAGTGAGGACAGAGCAGAGCAGATACTAGGTGAGGACACAGACAGAGCTTATACCAGGTGAGGACACAGACAGAGCTTATACCAGGTGAGCACACAGACAGAGCTGATACCAGGTGAGGACACAGACAGAGCTGATACCAGGAGAGGACACAGACAGAGCTGATACCAGGTGAGGACACAGACAGTGCTGATACCAGGTGAGGACATAGATAGAGCTGATACCAGGTGAGGACACAGACAGAGCTGATACCAGGTGAGGACACAGATAGAGCTTATACCAGTTGAGGACACATACAGAGCCGATACCAGGTGAGAACACATACAGAGCTTATAACAGGTGAGGACATAGACAGAGCTAATACCAGGTGAGGACACAGACAGAGCTGATACCAGGTGAAGAAACAGACAGAGCTGATACCAGGTGAGGACACAGATAGTGCTGATACCAGGTGAGGACACAGAGTAGAGCTGATACCAGGTGAATAAACAGACAGAGCTGATACCAGGTGAGGACACAGATAGTGCTGATACCAGGTGAGGACACAGAGTAGAGCTGATACCAGGTGAGGACAGAGCAGAGCTGAAACTAGGTGAGGACACAGACAGAGCTGATACCATGTAAGAACAGAGACAGAGCTGATACCAGGTGAGGAGACAGACAGAGTTGATACCAGGTGAGGAGACAGAGAGAGCTGATACCAGGTGAGGAGACAGACAGAGCTGATATACCAGGTGAGGAGACAGACAGAGCTGATACTAAGTGAGGACAGAGCAGAGCAGATACTAGGTGAGGACACAGACAGAGCTGATACCAGGTGAGGACACAGACAGAGCTTATACCAGGTGAGCACACAGACAGAGCTGATACCAGGTGAGGACACAGACAGAGCTGATACCAGGAGAGGACACAGACAGAGCTGATACCAGGTGAGGACACAGTCAGTGCTGATACCAGGTGAGGACACAGACAGAGCTGATACCAGGTGAGGACACAGACAGAGCTTATACCAGTTGAGGACACATACAGAGCTGATACCAGGTGAGAACACATGCAGAGCTTATACCAGGTGAGGACATAGACAGAGCTAATACCAGGTGAGGACACAGACAGAGCTGATACCAGGTGAAGAAACAGACAGAGCTGATACCAGGTGAGGACACAGATAGTGCTGATACCAGGTGAGGACACAGAGTAGAGCTGATACCAGGTGAGGACAGAGCAGAGCTGAAACTAGGTGAGTTCACAGACAGAGCTGATACCATGTAAGAACAGAGACAGAGCTGATACCAGGTGAGGAGACAGACAGAGTTGATACCAGGTGAGGAGACAGAGAGAGCTGATACCAGGTGAGGAGACAGACAGAGCTGATATACCAGGTGAGGAGACAGACAGAGCTGATACTAAGTAAGGACAGAGCAGAGCAGATGCTAGGTGAGGACACAGACAGAGCTGATACCAGGTGAGGACACACACAGAGCTTATACCAGGTGAGCACACAGACAGAGCTGATACCAGGTGAGGACACAGACAGAGCTGATACCAGGTGAAGAAACAGACAGAGCTGATACCAGGTGAGGACACAGATAGTGCTGATACCAGGTGAGGACACAGAATAGAGCTGATACCAGGTGAGGACAGAGCAGAGCTGAAACTAGGTGAGGACACATACAGAGCTGATACCATGTAAGAACAGAGACAGAGCTGATACCAGGTGAGGAGACAGACAGAGTTGATACCAGGTGAGGAGACAGAGAGAGCTGATACCAGGTGAGTAGATAGACAGAGCTGATATACCAGGTGAGGAGACAGACAGAGCTGATATACCAGGTGAGGAGACAGACAGAGCTGATACCAGGTGAGGAGACAGACAGAGCTGATACTAAGTGAGGACAGAGCAGAGCAGATACTAGGTGAGGACACAGACAGAGCTGATACCAGGTGAGGACACAGACAGAGCTTATACCAGGTGAGCACACAGACAGTGCTTATACCAGTTGAGGACACATACAGAGCTGATACCAGGTGAGAACACATACAGAGCTTATACCAGGTGAGGACATAGACAGAGCTAATACCAGGTGAGGACACAGACAGAGCTGATACCAGGTGAAGAAACAGACAGAGCTGATACCAGGTGAGGACACAGATAGTGCTGATACCAGGTGAGGACACAGAGTAGAGCTGATACCAGGTGAGGACAGAGCAGAGCTGAAACTAGGTGAGGACACAGACAGAGCTGATACCATGTAAGAACAGAGACAGAGCTGATACCAGGTGAGGAGACAGACAGAGTTGATACCAGGTGAGAAGACAGAGAGAGCTGATACCAGGTGAGGAGACAGACAGAGCTGATATACCAGGTGAGGAGACAGACAGAGCTGATACCAGGTGAGGAGACAGACAGAGCTGATACTAAGTGAGGACAGAGCAGAGCAGATACTAGGTGAGGACACAGACAGCTGATACCAGGTGAGGACACAGACAGAGCTTATACCAGGTGAGCACACAGACAGAGCTGATACCAGGTGAGGACACAGACAGAGCTGATACCAGGAGAGGACACAGACAGAGCTGATACCAGGTGAGGACACAGACAGTGCTGATACCAGGTGAGGACATAGATAGAGCTGATACCAGGTGAGGACACAGACAGAGCTGATACCAGGTGAGGACACAGACAGAGCTGATACCAGGTGAGGACACAGACAGAGCTTATACCAGTTGAGGACACATACAGAGCTGATACCAGGTGAGAACACATGCAGAGCTTATACCAGGTGAGGACATAGACAGAGCTAATACCAGGTGAGGACACAGACAGAGCTGATACCAGGTGAAGAAACAGACAGAGCTGATACCAGGTGAGGACACAGATAGTGATGTTACCAGGTGAGGACACAGAGTAGAGCTGATACCAGGTGAGGACAGAGCAGAGCTGAAACTAGGTGAGGACACAGACAGAGCTGATACCATGTAAGAACAGAGACAGAGCTGATACCAGGTGAGGAGACAGACAGAGTTGATACCAGGTGGGGAGACAGAGAGAGCTGATACCAGGTGAGGAGCCAGACAGAGCTGATATACCAGGTGAGGAGACAGACAGAGCTCATACCAGGTGAGGAGACAGACAGAGCTGATACTAAGTGAGGACAGAGCAGAGCAGATACTAGGTGAGGACACAGACAGAGCTGATACCAGGTGAGGACACAGACAGAGCTTATACCAGGTGAGCACACTGACAGAGCTGATACCAGGTGAGGACACAGACAGAGCTGATACCAGGAGAGGACACAGACAGAGCTGATACCAGGTGAGGACACAGACAGTGCTGATACCAGGTGAGGACATAGATAGAGCTGATACCAGGTGAGGACACAGACAGAGCTGATACCAGGTGAGGACACAGACAGAGCTTATACCAGTTGAGGACACATACAGAGCTGATACCAGGTGAGAACACATGCAGAGCTTATACCAGGTGAGGACATAGACATAGCTAATACCAGGTGAGGACACAGACAGAGCTGATACCAGGTGAAGAAACAGACAGAGCTGATACCAGGTGAGGACACAGATAGTGCTGATACCAGGTGAGGACACAGAGTAGAGCTGATACCAGGTGAGGACAGAGCAGAGCTGAAACTAGGTGAGGACACAGACAGAGCTGATACCATGTAAGAACAGAGACAGAGCTGATACCAGGTGAGGAGACAGACAGAGTTGATACCAGGTGAGGAGACAGAGAGAGCTGATACCAGGTGAGGAGACAGACAGAGCTGATATACCAGGTGAGGAGACAGACAGAGCTGATACCAGGTGAGGAGACAGACAGAGCTGATACTAAGTGATGACAGAGCAGAGCAGATACTAGGTGAGGACACAGACAGAGCTGATACCAGGAGAGGACACAGACAGAGCTGATACCAGGAGAGGACACAGACAGAGCTGATACCAGGTGAGGACACAGACAGTGCTGATACCAGGTGAGGACATAGATAGAGCTGATACCAGGTGAGGACACAGACAGAGCTGATACCAGTTGAGGACACAGGCAGAGCTTATACCAGTTGAGGACACAGACAGAGCTTATACCAGTTGAGGACACATACAGAGCTGATACCAGGTGAGAACACATACAGAGCTTATACCAGTTGAGGACATAGACAGAGCTAATACCAGGTGAGGACACAGACAGAGCTGATACCAGGTGAAGAAACAGACAGAGCTGATACCAGGTGAGGACACAGATAGTGCTGATACCAGGTGAGGACAAAGATAGTGCTGATACCAGGTGAGGACACAGAGTAGAGCTAAAACCAGGTGAATACAGAGCAGAGCTGAAACTAGGTGAGGACACAGACAGAGCTGATACCATGTAAGAACAGAGACAGAGCTGATACCAGGTGAGGAGACAGACAGAGTTGATACCAGGTGAGGAGACAGAGAGAGCTGATACCAGGTGAGGAGACAGACAGAGCTGATATACCAGGTGAGGAGACAGACAGAGCTGATACCAGGTGAGGAGACAGACAGAGCTGATACTAAGTGAGGACAGAGCAGAGCAGATACCAGGTGAGGACACAGACAGAGCTGATACCAGGTGAGGACACAGACAGAGCTTATACCAGGTGAGCACACAGACAGAGCTGATACCAGGTGAGGACACAGACAGAGCTGATACCAGGAGAGGACACAGACAGAGCTGATACCAGGTGAGGACACAGACAGTGCTGATACCTGGTGAGGACATAGATAGAGCTGATACCAGGTGAGGACACAGACAGAGCTGATACCAGGTGAGGACACAGACAGAGCTTATACCAGTTGAGGACACATACAGAGCTGATACCAGGTGAGAACACATGCAGAGCTTATACCAGGTGAGGACATAGACAGAGCTAATACCAGGTGAGGACCCATACAGAGCTGATACCAGGTGAAGAAACAGACAGAGCTGATACCAGGTGAGGACACAGATAGTGCTGATACCAGGTGAGGACACAGAGTAGAGCTGATACCAGGTGAGGACAGAGCAGAGCTGAAACTAGGTGAGGACACAGACAGAGCTGATACCATGTAAGAACAGAGACAGAGCTGATACCAGGTGAGGAGACAGACAGAGTTGATACCAGGTGAGGAGACAGAGAGAGCTGATGCCAGGTGAGGAGACAGACAGAGCTGATATACCAGGTGAGGAGACAGACAGAGCTGATACCAGGTGAGGAGACAGACAGAGCTGATACTAAGTGAGGACAGAGCAGAGCAGATACCAGGTGAGGACACAGACAGAGCTGATACCAGGTGAGGACATTAGACAGAGCTTATACCAGGTGAGCACACAGACAGAGCTGATACCAGGTGAGGACACAGACAGAGCTGATACCAGGAGAGGACACAGACAGAGCTGATACCAAGTGAGGACACAGACAGTGCTGATACCAGGTGAGGACATAGATAGAGCTGATACCAGGTGAGGACACAGACAGAGCTGATACCAGGTGAGGACACAGACAGAGCTGATACCAGTTGAGGACACATACAGAGCTGATACCAGGTGAGAACACATACAGAGCTTATACCAGGTGAGGACATAGACAGAGCTAATACCAGGTTAGGACACAGACAGAGCTGATACCAGGTGAAGAAACAGACAGAGCTGATACCAGGTGAGGACACAGAAAGTGCTGATACCAGGTGAGGACACAGATAGTGCTGATACCAGGTGAGGACACAGAGTAGAGCTGATACCAGGTGAGGACAGAGCAGAGCTGAAACTAGGTGAATACACAGACAGAGCTGATACCATGTAAGAACAGAGACAGAGCTGATACTAGGTGAGGAGACAGACAGAGTTGATACCAGGTGAGGAGACAGAGAGAGCTGATACCAGGTGAGGAGACAGACAGAGCTGATATACCAGGTGAGGAGACAGACAGAGCTGATACCAGGTGAGGAGACAGACAGAGCTGATACTAAGTGAGGACAGAGCAGAGCAGGTACTAGGTGAGGACACAGACAGAGCTGATACCAGGTGAGGACACAGACATAGCTTATACCAGGTGAGCACACAGACAGAGCTGATACCAGGTGAGGACACAGACAGAGCTGATACCAGGAGAGGACACAGACAGAGCTGATACCAGGTGAGGACACAGACAGTGCTGATACCAGGTGAGGACATAGATAGAGCTGATACCAGGTGAGGACATAGATAGAGCCGATACCAGGTGAGGACACAGACAGAGCTGATACCAGGAGAGGACACAGACAGAGCTGATACCAGGTGAGGACACAGACAGTGCTGATACCAGGTGAGGACATAGATAGAGCTGATACCAGGTGAGGACACAGACAGAGCTGATACCAGGTGAGGACACAGACAGAGCTTATACCAGTTGAGGACACATACAGAGCTGATACCAGGTGAGAACACATACAGAGTTTATACCAGGTGAGGACATAGACAGAGCTAATACCAGGTTAGGACACAGACAGAGCTGATATCAGGTGAAGAAACAGACAGAGCTGATACCAGGTGAGGACACAGATAGTGCTGATACCAGGTGAGGACACAGAGTAGAGCTGATACCAGGTGAGGACAGAGCAGAGCTGAAACTAGGTGAGGACACAGACAGAGCTGATACCATGTAAGAACAGAGACAGAGCTGATACCAGGTGAGGAGACAGACAGAGTTGATACCAGGTGAGGAGACAGAGAGAGCTGATACCAGGTGAGGAGACAGACAGAGCTGATATACCAGGTGAGGAGACAGACAGAGCTGATACCAGGTGAGGAGACAGACAGAGCTGATACTAAGTGAGGACAGAGCAGAGCAGATACTAGGTGAGGACACAGACAGAGCTGATACCAGGTGAGGACACATACATAGCTTATACCAGGTGAGCACACAGACAGAGCTGATACCAGGTGAGGACCCAGACAGAGCTGATACCAGGAGAGGACACAGACAGAGCTGATACCAGGTGAGGACACAGACAGTGCTGATACCAGGTGAGGACATAGATAGAGCTGATACCAGGTGAGGACATAGATAGAGCTGATACCAGGTGAGGACACAGACAGAGCTGATACCAGGAGAGGACACAGACAGAGCTGATACCAGGTGAGGACACAGACAGTGCTGATACCAGGTGAGGACATAGATAGAGCTGATACCAGGTGAGGACACAGAAAGAGCTGATACCAGGTGAGGACACAGACAGAGCTTATACCAGTTGAGGACACATACAGAGCTGATACCAGGTGAGAACACATACAGAGTTTATACCAGGTGAGGACATAGACAGAGCTAATACCAGGTTAGGACACAGACAGAGCTGATACCAGGTGAAGAAACAGACAGAGCTGATACCAGGTGAGGACACAGATAGTGCTGATACCAGGTGAGGACACAGAGTAGAGCTGATACCAGGTGAGGACAGAGCAGAGCTGAAACTAGGTGAGGACACAGACAGAGCTGATACCATGTAAGAACAGAGACAGTGCTGATACCAGTTGAGGAGACAGACAGAGTTGATACCAGGTGAGGAGACAGAGAGAGCTGATACCAGGTGAGGAGACAGACAGAGCTGATATACCAGGTGAGGAGACAGACAGAGCTGATACCAGGTGAGGAGACAGACAGAGCTTATACCAGTTGAGGACACATACAGAGCTGATACCAGGTGAGAACACATACAGAGCTTATACCAAGTGAGGACATAGACAGAGCTAATACCAGGTGAGGACACAGACAGAGCTGATACCAGGTGAAGAAACAGACAGAGCTGATACCAGGTGAGGACACAGATAGTGCTGATACCAGGTGAGGACAGAGAGTAGAGCTGATATACCAGGTGAGGAGACAGACAGAGCTGATACCAGGTGAGGAGACAGACAGAGCTGATACTAAGTGAGGACAGAGCAGAGCAGATACCAGGTGAGGACACAGACAGAGCTGATACCAGGTGAGGACACAGACAGAGCTTATACCAGGTGAGCACACAGACAGAGCTGATACCAGGTGAGGACACAGACAGAGCTGATACCAGGAGAGGACACAGACAGAGCTGATACCAGGTGAGGACACAGACAGTGCTGATACCTTGTGAGGACATAGATAGAGCTGATACCAGGTGAGGACACAGACAGAGCTGATACCAGGTGAGGACACAGACAGAGCTTATACCAGTTGAGGACACATACAGAGCTGATACCAGGTGAGAACACATGCAGAGCTTATACCAGGTGAGGACATAGACAGAGCTAATACCAGGTGAGGACCCATACAGAGCTGATACCAGGTGAAGAAACAGACAGAGCTGATACCAGGTGAGGACACAGATAGTGCTGATACCAGGTGAGGACACAGAGTAGAGCTGATACCAGGTGAGGACAGAGCAGAGCTGAAACTAGGTGAGGACACAGACAGAGCTGATACCATGTAAGAACAGAGACAGAGCTGATACCAGGTGAGGAGACAGACAGAGTTGATACCAGGTGAGGAGACAGAGAGAGCTGATGCCAGGTGAGGAGACAGACAGAGCTGATATACCAGGTGAGGAGACAGACAGAGCTGATACCAGGTGAGGAGACAGACAGAGCTGATACTAAGTGAGGACAGAGCAGAGCAGATACCAGGTGAGGACACAGACAGAGCTGATACCAGGTGAGGACACAGACAGAGCTTATACCAGGTGAGCACACAGACAGAGCTGATACCAGGTGAGGACACAGACAGAGCTGATACCAGGAGAGGACACAGACAGAGCTGATACCAAGTGAGGACACAGACAGTGCTGATACCAGGTGAGGACATAGATAGAGCTGATACCAGGTGAGGACACAGACAGAGCTGATACCAGGTGAGGACACAGACAGAGCTGATACCAGTTGAGGACACATACAGAGCTGATACCAGGTGAGAACACATACTGAGCTTATACCAGGTGAGGACATAGACAGAGCTAATACCAGGTTAGGACACAGACAGAGCTGATACCAGGTGAAGAAACAGACAGAGCTGATACCAGGTGAGGACACAGAAAGTGCTGATACCAGGTGAGGACACAGATAGTGCTGATACCAGGTGAGGACACAGAGTAGAGCTGATACCAGGTGAGGACAGAGCAGAGCTGAAACTAGGTGAATACACAGACAGAGCTGATACCATGTAAGAACAGAGACAGAGCTGATACTAGGTGAGGAGACAGACAGAGTTGATACCAGGTGAGGAGACAGAGAGAGCTGATACCAGGTGAGGAGACAGACAGAGCTGATATACCAGGTGAGGAGACAGACAGAGCTGATACCAGGTGAGGAGACAGACAGAGCTGATACTAAGTGAGGACAGAGCAGAGCAGATACTAGGTGAGGACACAGACAGAGCTGATACCAGGTGAGGACACAGACATAGCTTATACCAGGTGAGCACACAGACAGAGCTGATACCAGGTGAGGACACAGACAGAGCTGATACCAGGAGAGGACACAGACAGAGCTGATACCAGGTGAGGACACAGACAGTGCTGATACCAGGTGAGGACATAGATAGAGCTGATACCAGGTGAGGACATAGATAGAGCCGATACCAGGTGAGGACACAGACAGAGCTGATACCAGGAGAGGACACAGACAGAGCTGATACCAGGTGAGGACACAGACAGTGCTGATACCAGGTGAGGACATAGATAGAGCTGATACCAGGTGAGGACACAGACAGAGCTGATACCAGGTGAGGACACAGACAGAGCTTATACCAGTTGAGGACACATACAGAGCTGATACCAGGTGAGAACACATACAGAGTTTATACCAGGTGAGGACATAGACAGAGCTAATACCAGGTTAGGACACAGACAGAGCTGATACCAGGTGAAGAAACAGACAGAGCTGATACCAGGTGAGGACACAGATAGTGCTGATACCAGGTGAGGACACAGAGTAGAGCTGATACCAGGTGAGGACAGAGCAGAGCTGAAACTAGGTGAGGACACAGACAGAGCTGATACCATGTAAGAACAGAGACAGAGCTGATACCAGGTGAGGAGACAGACAGAGTTGATACCAGGTGAGGAGACAGAGAGAGCTGATACCAGGTGAGGAGACAGACAGAGCTGATATACCAGGTGAGGAGACAGACAGAGCTGATACCAGGTGAGGAGACAGACAGAGCTGATACTAAGTGAGGACAGAGCAGAGCAGATACTAGGTGAGGACACAGACAGAGCTGATACCAGGTGAGGACACAGACATAGCTTATACCAGGTGAGCACACAGACAGAGCTGATACCAGGTGAGGACACAGACAGAGCTGATACCAGGAGAGGACACAGACAGAGCTGATACCAGGTGAGGACACAGACAGTGCTGATACCAGGTGAGGACATAGATAGAGCTGATACCAGGTGAGGACATAGATAGAGCTGATACCAGGTGAGGACACAGACAGAGCTGATACCAGGAGAGGACACAGACAGAGCTGATACCAGGTGAGGACACAGACAGTGCTGATACCAGGTGAGGACATAGATAGAGCTGATACCAGGTGAGGACACAGAAAGAGCTGATACCAGGTGAGGACACAGACAGAGCTTATACCAGTTGAGGACACATACAGAGCTGATACCAGGTGAGAACACATACAGAGTTTATACCAGGTGAGGACATAGACAGAGCTAATACCAGGTTAGTACACAGACAGAGCTGATACCAGGTGAAGAAACAGACAGAGCTGATACCAGGTGAGGACACAGATAGTGCTGATACCAGGTGAGGACACAGAGTAGAGCTGATACCAGGTGAGGACAGAGCAGAGCTGAAACTAGGTGAGGACACAGACAGAGCTGATACCATGTAAGAACAGAGACAGTGCTGATACCAGTTGAGGAGACAGACAGAGTTGATACCAGGTGAGGAGACAGAGAGAGCTGATACCAGGTGAGGAGACAGACAGAGCTGATATACCAGGTGAGGAGACAGACAGAGCTGATACCAGGTGAGGAGACAGACAGAGCTTATACCAGTTGAGGACACATACAGAGCTGATACCAGGTGAGAACACATACAGAGCTTATACCAAGTGAGGACATAGACAGAGCTAATACCAGGTGAGGACACAGACAGAGCTGATACCAGGTGAAGAAACAGACAGAGCTGATACCAGGTGAGGACACAGATAGTGCTGATACCAGGTGAGGACAGAGAGTAGAGCTGATACCAGGTGAGGACAGAGCAGAGCTGAAACTAGGTGAGGACACAGACAGAGCTGATACCATGTAAGAACACAGACAGAGCTGATACCAGGTGAGGAGACAGACAGAGCTGATACTAAGTGAGGACAGAGCAGAGCAGATACTAGGTGAGGACACAGACAGAGCTGATACCAGGTGAGGACACAGACAGAGCTTATACCAGGTGAGCACACAGACAGAGCTGATACCAGGTGAGGACACAGACAGAGCTGATACCAGGAGAGGACACAGACAGAGCTGATACCAGGAGAGGACACAGACAGAGCTGATACCAGGTGAGGACACAGACAGTGCTGATATCAGGTGAGGACATAGATAGAGCTGATACCAGGTGAGGACACAGACAGAGCTGATACCAGGTGAGGACACAGACAGAGCTTAAACCAGTTGAGGACACATACAGAGCTGATACCAGGTGAGAACACATACAGAGCTTATACCAGGTGAGGACATAGACAGAGCTAATACCATGTGAGGACACAGACAGAGCTGATACCAGGTGAAGAAACAGACAGAGCTGATACCAGGTGAGGACACAGAAAGTGCTGATACCAGATGAGGACACAGAGTAGAGCTGATACCAGGTGAGGACAGAGCAGAGCTGAAACTAGGTGAGGACACAGACAGAGCTGATACCATGTAAGAACAGAGACAGAGCTGATACCAGGTGAGGAGACAGACAGAGTTGATACCAGGTGAGGAGACAGAGAGAGCTGATACCTGGTGAGGAGACAGACAGAGCTGATATACCAGGTGAGGAGACAGACAGAGCTGATACCAGGTGAGGAGACAGACAGAGCTGATACTAAGTGAGGACAGAGCAGAGCAGATACTAGGTGAGGACACAGACAGAGCTGATACCAGGTGAGGACACAGACAGAGCTTATACCAGGTGAGCACACAGACAGAGCTGATACCAGGTGAGGACACAGACAGAGCTGATACCAGGAGAGGACACAGACAGAGCTGATACCAGGTGAGGACACAGACAGTGCTGATACCAGGTGAGGACATAGATAGAGCTGATACCAGGTGAGGACACAGACAGAGCTGATACCAAGTGAGGACACAGACAGAGCTTTTACCAGTTGAGGACACATACAGAGCTGATACCAGGTGAGAACACATACAGAGCTTATACCAGGTGAGGACATAGACAGAGCTAATACCCTGTGAGGACACAGACAGAGCTGATACCAGGTGAAGAAACAGACAGAGCTGATACCAGTTGAGGACACAGATAGTGCTGATACCAGGTGAGGACACAGAGTAGAGCTGATACCAGGTGAGGACAGAGCAGAGCTGAAACTAGGTGAGGACACAGACAGAGCTGATACCATGTAAGAACAGAGACAGAGCTGATACCAGGTGAGGAGACAGATGGAGTTGATACCAGGTGAGGAGACAGAGAGAGCTGATACCAGGTGAGGAGACAGACAGAGCTGATATACCAGGTGAGGAGACAGACAGAGCTGATACCAGGTGAGGAGACAGACAGAGCTGATACTAAGTGAGGACAGAGCAGAGCAGATACTAGGTGAGGACACAGACAGAGCTGATACCAGGTGAGGACACAGACAGAGCTTATACCAGGTGAGCACACAGACAGAACTGATACCAGGTGAGGACAGAGACAGAGCTGATACCAGGAGAGGACACAGACAGAGCTGATACCAGGTGAGGACACAGACAGTGCTGATACCAGGTGAGGACATAGATAGAGCTGATACCAGGTGAGGACACAGACAGAGCTGATACCAGGTGAGGACACAGACAGAGCTTATACCAGTTGAGGACACATACAGAGCTGATACCAGGTGAGAACACATACAGAGCTTATACCAGGTGAGGACATAGACAGAGCTAATACCAGGTGAGGACACAGATAGTGCTGATACCAGGTGAGGACACAGAGTAGAGCTGATACCAGGTGAGGACAGAGCAGAGCTGAAACTAGGTGAGGACACAGACAGAGCTGATACCAGGTGAGGACACAGACAGAGCTTATACCAGGTGAGCACACAGACAGAGTTGATACCCGGTGAGGACACAGACAGAGCTGATACCAAGTGAGGACAGAGACAGAGCTGATACCAGGTGGGATGAGAGAGAGAGATAGAGAGACCAGAGATGACACCAAGGGCCCCATATAACAAGCCATGACACCTTTAGCAATTACTACAGTAGTTATGTCCTCCCTTCAGTAACAGCAGTATAATAAGATTACCGCTGGTTGTCACTGTAATGTTTTGCCATATATATAGCAATTGGGGGCTCAGCACAACCTTTCCGGCTTTAGTGAATCTTTCCAGGCACTGCCAGCACCCCACTAGGTATTGTGTAATACACATGACATAGCAGCCCGTCACTGGCAGATTGACCGTACGCTCTTTCTGAGTGGTATCTGTACAGGGACCATGTAGATGCACAGAATCATTCTGTCTCATAGGACTCTATCTGGTGGTCTCTCTTTAGTCCTCTCTCCCCCTCTACTGTTCTTTCTGCTCTCCCCTCCACCTGGTTGCAGGGGTGCCGAGGAGGGGGGTGGGTACATATTACCCGGGCCTGGGTCTGGCACCACCCTCCTCCCTCACAGTAGTCCAGCACACTGCGTGTGCTGAGCTGCAGTGGAGACTGCTCGTGGCTGCTGAGCAGCAGCTACAGCAGTCTCCTATGCCCGTGGGGGGGAAAAATCACCCTGATCATGTCCCCCCTGGGCTTTGAGCAGGGCTGGAGGGGCTTAGAGTGCCCCCTCCCCAGAGCGCAGCGCCGCTGCAAAGTTTTTAGTTTTCTTTTCCGGGAAGGGAGCGTGGCCACGCCTCCTAAGATTAGGCCACGCCCCCTGTTACCCAGGCCCTCTGCTGCTCTTGGCAGGCCTGCCTGGTTGTCACCTATCCTGCTCTCTTGTTATCACATTTATCTACCATAACTGGTCCTCTCTCACTGCCCTTTCCATGTATGGATCTGATTTGCCTCCTCCCCTCTGATTCCGGCCTATCTTACCCCTCTCTTTTTCCCTTTTTTATCTCTGACCAAATGATCCTTATTCTTACTCTTCCTCTGGTTCTCTTGTAAGAGGGGCAAGGGGTGGACTATTGTGTGCGACTGCTGCCAAGCAGTTGTGGCAAGATACTTACCTCTCGCACCCCATGGCTCTCACTTTCAGGCCATCAAGGTACTCCTACTGATGGTCCTGGTCTCTCTCTGGTTCGACACAGCCAGGATGGTCTACACTGTAAGACACACTGAACCTCTAGAAGGGACCTTGGTGCCACAACTACTGACTGATAGATAGACCTTATGGGGACTAGAAGATGGTCATCATTGGCAATTTTGGCCTCAGACTGGTTACACCCACATGACAGGCACCAGGGTGCAACCCGAACGAGAACACCCGAGGAGGGAAAAGGGGTAGTAGGGATAACACACACAACAAAAATGCAACACACGAACACACAATGCGCTCACCGGGTATGCTCTTGTCCCCTTGATGGGCATGTGGTCCTGGTCACGACACCTGCTAAAGATCACAGCAGCCTTACACCATGTGAGAGCAATACCTGCAACCTAGTGCTGAACAACAATGATCCCTGTGACCCAGCGCCAAATGAGGGTGATCCCTGTGGCCTGGTGCCTAACAATAATGCCAGCTGTGGCCTAGCGCTGAAAGAGGGCAATCCCTGTGGCCTGGTGCCAAACAATAAAGCTACCTGTGGCCTAGTGCCACATAGTGAGTGACAATGGTACACAGCAGCCTAACAAAGGAAAACAATGGCTTTGGCCTAACACTGCATGGTGGTGATACAGTGGATGACAATGATGCACAGTAGCCTAACAAAAGAATACAGTGGATGACAATGATGCACAGTGCCTAACATAAGAAGCAAAAGAGCCTCACTGAGGGCTTACCTGACCTGCTGACCATGTCCTGGATTCCCTCCAGTGACAATGCGTGTCCTCAGCCTGCTACTGAACACACTACCATGCTGGGCCGTATGCAGGGGTTAAATAACCTGCCCCACAGCCTTCTGGGGTTGATGACGTGGTGGACCCTCATTGGCCCATCACGTTGCCTGTTGATGATGTGCCAAACCATGTGGGCATGCCCGGCAAAGCAGGGTACAGTCCTTGCCATCATCTTCATGGGAACAGGGGCGGCCTACCCTGGGCCTTCCACACTCTCCCCACAAAGACTGGGGTGGCACAACCACTCGAAGTTGGGGTCGGCGAACCATGGTGGCAGCACTCCCAGGATTGAACTTGTGAACCTCCGGACTGGAGCACGGGGGATGGGGTGGCTGGTTCGGCTGGTGGTGGGCTTCCTTATGGTCCGGGCTGTGGGATTCTTGCCCCCCATGCTTCTGGTAGGGGTGGTTCGGTTCCGGCCAGCTCCTCTGCGGAGACTGGAGCGTTCGGGTCCCTGGAATGGGTGAATGGGGTGACCTCGGGGACCCTGGTCCTGCAGGGAGGGTGGGTGGCTAAGTGTTGCAGCCCAGGTCCTGTGGCTCTGGCTCGAGTGAGTCCCCAAACTCCCAGGGTCGCAACATGTCTTGGTGCAGGGTGTGTGTGTGATCGCTGCCGTCTTTGGCATGCACCTCATAGACTGGGTTGTTGGGGGAAACTTGTCACTGCATGATATAGAGCAGTACCTCCCATTGCAGACTTAGCATATTCCTTGGGCGCTTCTCACTAACCAGTACTTGTTCTTCAACTGGGACGGACTCCGCCACATGCCCCCGGGCTGGGGGTGCCTTGAGGTATTGTTGTTGCACTCTGCCACTTCCAATGACTTCCTCAGCCATTGCCTTTCTGCAGTACAGCTCACTTGGGGACAGTGCTCTGCAGCTGGAGGCCACAACTGGTGGCTTCCGGGGGTCTGTGGGGTGGTCCCTAAGATCAGGGATTTCCAGGCCTTCCTGGTCTTCATCGAATGGGCCCTTGGTAAAACAGTACAGGGTATCGGCATTGGCATTGTCCTTCCCCGGACGGTACCTGATCTTGAGGGAAAACTTTGCCAGAAGGGCAATCCACCGCTACTCCAGTGCCCCCAACTTGGCCATGTCCAGGTGTGCCAAAGGGTTGTTATCCATAATGACCTCAAACTCTACCACAGTCAAGTACTTGGCAAACGTCTCCATCATGGCCCACACCACAGCCAGCAGCTTGAGTTTGAATGAGCTGTAGTTTTCCATGAGCAGTTGGAAGGTAGCTGGTGTATTGGAGAGTCCAAAGGGCATTCGGCAGAAATAAAATAGGTCCATGGGGGTGATAAAGGCCATCATTGATTGGCCCCTTTCAGCCACTGGCATTTGCCAATAGCCGCTGGCCAGGACTAGGGCTGCCAATGCTTATTTAATGCAGGGTAGAGGGTATGCATCCTGCATGGTGCAGTTGTTCAACTTCCGATAGTCCACGCAGAAGCATTCGGCCCTGTCCTTTCCTAAACCAGGACAATCAGAGTTGCCCACGGGCTCTTGCTCTCTTTGATGAAGTGGTTATCCAGCATCTGGCAGATCATGATCTTTACCTCCTGGTACGGCTTTTGTGGGATGGGTCTGTTTCACTCCCGGATGGGTGGCTGGTTCCCGCTGTTGATCTCATGTTCCAACACCCAGGTGTAACAAAAGTCATCTTTGCTGCGTGAGATTGCCTGTTGTCTCCTCCACAGTAGCCACTTGAGCTTCTTGACATCGGTTGGGCTGAGCTCTCCATGGGGCATGTCTATTTGTTTGAGTATTATTCACCCATTCCAGTCTTCATTGGGCTCTTCTCGTGCTTCCTCCCTCACAGCCAGCATCCATGGTTTCAGCACATTGGGCTTCGGGAGCATGTTTCACCCTGACTCAATGCTGCCATTGGGCACAGCCTCCACCTCTGATAAGATGGTCCTGGGGGAATCCAGGCAGGGGAGTCCCCCATCTTACAGATCCGGATGGGCACCACCCCATGCCTGACTGCTGCCATAGACTGAGGCACGTTCAATTAGGCATTGGTCTGGCCAAACCAGGAAGTTTCTATTATGACATCCCTTCCCTCCAGTGGCTGTTGCACCCACACAGGCAGGTCCAAGACAACCTCCTGCCTGGTGGGAATCCTCACCCATTGGCTATGGCTGGTCTTGATACATCCCAGGGGCCCTGAATTATTGGCTGGAGATGGTCCCTCACACAGCTGCATCACCTTTTGCAGGGCCTGCTGCACAAGCTTCTGCACCCCTAGGTGTCTCCAATACATGGGGCCTTTTCCAGGACTAGGGCTTGATCCAAGCAACAAAGTATATTCATTCCCAAGATGACAGACCCATGCTTCAAGTCCTCCCTGCGACAACCATGATGCCTTTCCTTCCCAGGGACTGGGCGTATAGTTCCACCTCGACCCACACCATGCCCAAGATGGGAATCGGTTGGTTGTTTGCGGCCATGAGGATTACAAAATGCCCCACGTTGGTTCACTGCAGGCAGGCCTAGTTCTCCTGGAAGCATTGCTGGCACATGGTCAACACTTGGATACCTGTATCCTGGAGACAGCACTGGCTTTTTCCCACCAGCTGGGCTATTACCATGGGGAAATCTCCAATGAGATCTGATGAGTGGGTAATGTCCAATCGTTTGTCTGTCCTTGCTTGTAGTTTGGCCCACAACTGCAAGGGACATTAGTTTGAAAGCCTTCGGTGGTTGTCCCAGATAGGTCGTACCACTGGACATTCACAGGCGAAATGGCCGGGTCGATCGCACTCCAAGCAGACTGGACCCCTAGTGTCCTGTTGGCCTGTTCCCATCAATTCCCTGCACCTGGATGGGTCTCGCTCGAGGGGCTTTTGACGTGGTGCCTCTCTTCTTCGGCTTAGTTCTCCGTCGTGGCCTGATGGTCCTCCAACTGCTCAACTCGCTGCCTAAGCTTTGATACTTCCTACTGGACCAGCAGGAGAGTGTTGGTCAACTCCTTGATGCAACTCTCCTGTGGGTTGAGGTGTGGTTTGGGGGTGTGGCCATCATGGTGCAGGAACCAAACTCCTTTGCCAAGGTCTTCTCCAGCACCTTGTGGAACATAAGCCAGGGGTCCCCTTCAATCCTGTCCTGGAGGTGGTGGCATAGAATACTACTCCTCAGACCTTCCATGAATATGTCCTCTAAGACTGTGTCTGGGTTTCTGGTCAGCCAGTCTGTGTCCTGCCGTGCCTATACCTGATCTGTGCAACATTGGAGGGCATTGGCAAATTAGGATATCGACACACTGGATCCAAGCGAATAGACGTTTCTGGAGGTTGGTCAGTGTGGACTGTTCCCCGTCAGTGGCCTTCAAGATTTTGAAAACCCCCTTGAGGTCCTTCCTCTGCTCAAGGGCTGGTTGCTGATGGATTGTTTTGCTTCCGCCAGCAGGGCCTGCAGCACCTTGTCTACCTGTACAATCATGGGGAGATGATACAGATGGATTGCCGACTCCACCTGGTCCATCCAGTCATCCAGTTCCATGTTCCGTCCATCGAACTTCTGGAGGAGTTGCATGGTGTCTCCAATGGCCGGGGTAACATGGAGGTCGAAAATTGGGTCCACCTTTTCTGATGGGTGTCCTTTGGTCAGAGGGTAGGAGGCTGGATCCAGCATCTTAATGGGTGGTCTTCCAGCTTGCGTCTATTTCCTGTCGAGGGGTGAGAGGGTGGACTATTGCAGGTGTAGAAGGACACTTTCCTCTCGCAACCCATAGCTCTCACTTCAGGCCACCAAGGTACTCCTACCGAGAGTCTGGGTCTCTCTCTGGTTCAACACAGCCGGGATGGTCTATTCTATAAGAGAGGTCGGACACACTGAGCTTCTAGAAGGGACCTTGGTTCCACAACTACTGACAGACAGACCTTACAGGGACTAGTAGATGGTCATCAATGGCAATTTTGGCCTCAGACTGGTTACATCCATGTGCCAGGCACCAGGGTGCAACCCATACTGAGCCTGAGGAGGGAAAAGGGGTAGAGGGGATAACATGCACAACAATATTGCAACACACGAACACAGAATGTATTCACTGGGTATGCTTTTGTCCCCTTGATGGGCAGGTGGTCCTGGTCAAAACTCCTGCAAGAGAGCACAGCAACCTAGCACCATGTGAGAGTAATACCTCTGGCCTAGCTCTGAACAACAATGATCCCTGTGGCCTAGCACTGAATGAGGGTGATCCCTGTTGCCTGGTGCCGAACAATAATACTAACTGTGGCCTAGCGCCACATGGTGGGGATACAGTGGGAGACAATGATACACAGTAGCCTAACAAAGGAAAACAATGGCCTTGGTTTAACGCCCGATGGTGGTGATTTAGTGGATGACAATGATGCACAGTAGCCTAGCAAAATAATACAGTGGATAACAATGATGCTCAGTGCCTAACAAAAGAAGCAGAAGGGCCTCACTGAGGGCTTACCTGACCCGCTGACTGCATCCAGAACTCCCTCCAGCGACAATGCGTGTCCTCCAGCTGCTACCAAACACACCACCTCTCCAGGCTGCACGTTTAAATAACCCATTGCATGACCTTTTGGGATTGATGACACAGTGGGCCCTCATTGGCCAACCACGTCATCTGGTGATGATGCGCCATACCCCCGAGGCATGCCCGGTGATGCAGGATCTGGTCCTAACCAGCATCTTCGTGGGAGGAGGGCCACCTTACCCAGGACCTCCCACATTGTCTTCTTTCTCCACCTCTCTAGTTCGCTCTCCATGTGATTTTTTATTATTCTCATCCCTCTAATTCACTTTGCTTCATCCTCTGACTCTCTCTCATTCCCCTCTGAATCACTGTGCCCCCTCTCTGATTCTCTCTATTTCCCTCTCTGAATCTCTCTAATCTCCCTCTGTATCTCTATGCCCACCTAAATCTCTGTGCTCCCCCTCTGATTCCCTCTGCTCCACATGTAATTATCTCTGATCCCCCTCTGATTCTCTTCGATTCCCTCTGATTCCTCTGATCCACCTTCTGATTCTCACTACTCCACCCTCTGAATCTCTCTAATTTCCTTCTATATCAATCTCATCCCCCCCACCATGGGAATCTCTGTGCTCTCTCCTATGAATCTTTGTAATCTCCCTCTATATCTCCCCCCACACCCCCTTAATATCTGTTCTCCTCTTATTTTCACTTCTCCAGGTCTGAATCTCTCTAAACCCCTTCTGAAGCTATCTGACTCCCATCTGATTATCTCTACTCCACCATCTGATTCACTCTTATACCCACCTGATTCTCTCTGCTCCACTTCTGATTCTCTCTGACCCCACTCTGATTACTCTGAACCCCCTCTCAATCTCTCTGACCCCCCTCTGATTCCTCTGACCCCCCTCTGATCCATTTCTTATTCCTCTGATCCATCTCTAATTACTCTGATCCTCTTATCGCTAATTCACCTTCTGATTCTCTCTGCTCCCCCTTTGATTTTTACTGCTCCTTCTCTGAATCTCTCTGTTCCGCATTTAAATCTCTATGCTCACCTTTCTGGTTCTCTCTGATCCCCATATTATTCGTTATGCTTCCCCTCTGATTCTCTCTACTCCCACGCTGATTATTTCTGCTCCCCCCTCTGATTATTTCTGCTCCCCCATCTGATTCTCTCTGCTCCTCCCTCTGATTCTCTCTGCTCCCCCCTCTGATTCTCTCTACTCTCCCTCTGAAGCTGTCTGCTCCTCCACTGATTCTCTCTGCTCCTCCACTGGTTCACTCTGCTCCCCACTCTGATTATCTCTGCTCCCCCATCTGATTCCCTCTGCTCGTCCCTCTGAATCTCTCTGCTCGTCCCTCTGATTCTCTCTAGTCTCCCTCTGAAGCTGTCTGCTCCTCCACTGATTCTCTCTGCTCCTCCACTGATTCTCTCTGCTCCCCCTCTAATTCTCTCTGCTTCCTCTGTGATTCTTTCTGCCCCCCTTTGATTCTATCTTCTCTCCCACTCTGATAATCCCTGCTCCCCCTCTGGTTCTCTCTGCTCACCCTCTGTATCTGTCTGCTCCCCCTCTGATTCTCTCTGTTCCCCCCTTTGATTTTCTCTGCTCCCCCTGTGATTCTCTTAGCTCTCCCCTGTGATTCTCCCAGCATCCCCTCTGATTCTGTCTGCTCCCCTTCTGATTCTGTCTACTCCCCCTCTGATTCTCTCTGCTCTCCCCTCTGATTGGATCTGCTCCCCCCTCTGATTGTCTCAGCTCCACCTCTGATTCTCTCTGCTCCCCCCTCTGATTCTCTCTGCTCATCCACTGATTTTCTCTGCTCTCCCCTCTGATTCTCTCAGCTCTCCATTTGATTCTCTCTGATCACCCTCTGATTCCCTCTGCTTCCCCTTTTAATTTTCTTTGTTCACACTCTGATTGTCTCTGCTCCCCCCTCTGATGCTCTCTACCCTTCCTCTGAATCTGTCTGCTCCTCCACTGATTCTCTCTACTCCTCCACTGATTCTCTCTGCTCACTATTTGATTATATCTTCTCACCCTCTGATTCTCTTTGCTCACCATTTGATTTTCTCTGTTCACACTGTGATTTTCTCTGCTCCACCCTCTGATACTCTCTATTCTCCATCTGAGTCTGTCTGCTCCTCCACTGATTCTCTCTGCTCCCCCCTCTAATTCTCTCTACTCTCTCTCTGATTCTCTCTGCTCCTCCGTTGATTCTCTCTGCTCCTCCTCTGATTCTCTCTGCTTCCCCCTCTTATTCTCTCTACTCTCCCTCTGATTCTCTCTGCTCCTCCACTGATTCTCTCTGCTCCTCCTCTGATTCTCTCTGCTTCCCCCTCTTATTCTCTCTACTCTCCCTCTGATTCTCTCTGCTCCTCCACTGATTCTCTCTGCTCCCCCCTCTGATTCTCTCTGCTTCCCACTCTGATTCTCTCTGCTCCTCCACTGATTCTCTCTGCTCCTCCTCTGATTCTCTCTGCTCACCCTTTGAGTCTATCTACTCTCCCACTCTGATAATCTCTGCTCCCCCTTTGGTTCTCTCTGCTCCCTTTGATTCTCTCTGCTCAACCCACTGATACTCTCTGGTCCCCCTCTGATTCTCCCTTCTACCTCCTCTGAATCTGTCTGCTCCCCCTCTAAATCTGTCTGCTCCCCCTCAGAATCTCTCTGTTCCCCCATCTAATTCTCTTTGCTTCCCTTTATTTTCTCTACTCCCCCTGTGATTCTCCCATCTCCCCCTTCTGATTCTCCCAGCTTCCACTCTGATTCTGTCTGCTCCCTTTCTGATTCTGTCTACTACCCCTCTGATTCTCTCTGCTCCCCCCCTCTGATTCTCTCTGCTCTCCCCTCTGATTCTCTCTGTTTACGTTTTTAATTCTCTCTGTTCACA
The DNA here is from genome assembly GCA_031769625.1 of Taudactylus pleione. NCBI lineage: Eukaryota > Metazoa > Chordata > Amphibia > Anura > Myobatrachidae > Taudactylus > Taudactylus pleione. The sequence goes on along the minus strand of JAUIMM010000254.1, from coordinate 1,398,249 downwards.
CTCTTATTCTCTCTACTCTCCCTCTGAATCTGTCTGCTCCCCCCTCTGATTCTTTCTGCTCCCACCTCTGATTCTCTCTGCTCCCCCCTCTGATTCTGTCTGCTCTACCTCTGATTCTGTCTACTACACCTCTGATTCTCTCTGCTCCCCCCCTCTGATTCTCTCTGCTCATCCACTGATTCTCTCTGCTCTCCCCTCTGATTATCTCTACTCCACTCTGTAATTCTCTCTTGTACTCACCTGACTCTCTCTGCTCCCCCCTCTGATTCTTTCTACTCTCCATCTGAATCTGTCTGCTCCTACACGGATTTTCTCTGCTCCACCCTGTGATTCTCCCAGCTCTCCCCTGTGATTCTCCCAGCTTCCCCTCTGATTCTGTCTGCACCCCTTCTGATTCTGTCTACTCACCCTCTGATTCTCTCTGCTCTCCCCTCTGATTCTTTGTGTTCCCCCCTCTGATTCTCTCTGCTCATCCACTGATTCTCTCTGCTCTCCCCTCTGATTCTCTCTGCTCTCCATTTGATTCTATCTGATCACCCTCTGATTCCCTCTGCTTCCCCTTTTAATTTTCATTGTTCACACTCTGATTGTCTCTGCTCCCCCCTCTGATGCTCTCTACCCTCCCTCTGAATCTGTCTGCTCCTCCACTGATTCTCTCTACTCCTCCACTGATTCTCTCTGCTCACTATTTGATTCTATCTTCTCACCCTCTGATTCTCTTTGCTCACCATTTGATTTTCTCTGGTCACACAGTGATTTTCTCTGCTCCACCCTCTGATACTCTCTATTCTCCATCTGAGTCTGTCTGCTCCTCCACTGATTCTCTCTGCTCCCCCCTCTAATTCTCTCTACTCTCCCTCTGATTCTCTCTGCTCCTCCTCTGATTCTCTCTGCTTCCCCCTCTTATTCTCTCTACTCTCCCTCTGATTCTCTCTGCTCCTCCTCTGATTCTCTCTGCTTCCCCCTCTGATTCTCTCTGCTCCTCCACTGATTCTCTCTGCTCCTCCTCTGATTCTCTCTGCTCACCCTTTGATTCTATCTACTCTCCCACTCTGATAATCTCTGCTCCCCCTCTGGTTCTCTCTGCTCCCTTTCTGATTCTCTCTGCTCAACCCACTGATACTCTCTGGTCCCCCTCTGAATCTCTCTGTTCCCCCATCTAATTCTCTTTGCTTCCCTTTATTTTCTCTACTCGCCCTGTGATTCTCCCATCTCCCCCCTCTGATTCTCCCAGCTTCCACTCTGATTCTGTCTGCTCCCCTTCTGATTCTGTCCACTACCCCTCTGATTCTCTCTGCTCCCCCCTCTGATTCTCTCTGCTCTCCCCTCTGATTCTCTCTGTTTACGCTTTTAATTCTCTCTGTTCACACTCTTATTCTCTCTACTCTCCCTCTGAATCTGTCTGCTCCTCCACTGATTCTCTCTACTCCTCCACTGATTCTCTCTGCTCACTATTTGATTCTATCTTCTCACCCTCTGATTCTCTTTGCTCACCATTTGATTTTCTCTGTTCACACTGTGATTTTCTCTGCTCCACCCTCTGATACTCTCTATTCTCCATCTGAGTCTGTCTGCTCCTCCACTGATTCTCTCTGCTCCCCCCTCTTATTCTCTCTACTCTCCCTCTGATTCTCTCTGCTCCTCCGCTGATTCTCTCTGCTCCTCCTCTGATTCTCTCTGCTTCCCCCTCTTATTCTCTCTTCTCTTCCTCTGATTCTCTCTGCTCCTCCTCTGATTCTCTCTGCTTCCCCCTCTGATTCTCTCTGCTTCCCCCTCTGATTCTCTCTGCTCACCCTTTGAGTCTATCTACTCTCCCACTCTGATAATCTCTGCTCCCCCTCTGGTTCTCTCTGCTCCCTTTCTGATTCTCTCTGCTCAACCGACTGATACTCTCTGGTCCCCCTCTGATTCTCCCTTCTACCTCCTCTGAATCTGTCTGCACCCCCTCTAAATGTGTCTGCTCCCCCTCTAAATCTGTCTGCTCCCCCTCTGAATCTCTCTGTTCCCCCATCTAATTCTCTTTGCTTCCCTTGATTTTCTCTACTCCCCCTGTGATTCTCCAATCTCCCCCCACTTATTCTCCTAGCTTCCACTCTGATTCTGTCTGCTCCCCTTCTGATTCTGTCTACTACCCCTCTGATTCTCTCTGCTCCCCCCTCTGATTCTCTCTGCTCTCCCCTCTGATTCTGTCTACTACCCCTCTGATTCTCTCTTCTCCCCCCCCTCTGATTCTCTCTGCTCCCCCACTCTGATTCTCTCTGCTCATCCCCTGATTCTCTCTGCTCTCCCCTCTGATTATTTCTACTCCACTCTGTAATTCTCTCTGCTCCCCCATGTTTTTCTACCTGCTTACCCTGTGGGTCTCTCTTCTCCCCACTCTGATTCGCGCTGCTCTCCCCTCTGATTCTCTCTGCTCCCCCCTCTGATTCTCTCTGCTCCCCCCTCTCATTCTGTCTGCTCCCTTCTGATTCTGTCTAATACCCCTCTGATTCTCTCTGATCCACCCTCTGATTCTTTCTGCTCCCCCATCTTATTCTCTCTGCTCCCCCCTCTGATTCTTTCTGCTCCCCCATCTTATTCTCTCTGAACTCCTTTGATTCTCTCTACTCTCCCCCTCTGATAATCTATGCTCCCTCTTGTGATTCTCTTTGCTAACCCTATGATTCTGTCTAGTCTCCCTCTGAATCTGTCTGTTCTCCCCCTAATTCTCTCTGCTCCCCCATCTTATTCTCTCTGCTCCCCCCTCTGATTCTCTCTGCTCCCCCCTCTTACTCTCTCTGCTCTCAGGAAGCCTGCCATAGATCATATACCAGGGATATGTGTGTATGTGTGTGTGTGTATGTATACAGTATACACCTTACTGGTAATTACAATGACTAGCATAGACCAGTGAGTGGTAATGAAGTTTTCTCCTCACAGAACATGTCACTGGATAATCAAGAATTCCAGAACTTTCACAGGGTCGCAACACAAGGCAGAATCACAGGATCCAATTGGTGGAAAAAACAAGGTGATAATAATATGGGAAGAAGATGGATCTCCGCTATAACGATGTATTTATTAGCAGTTCCTTATATAGCGCACACTTGTTACACAGCGCAGTAATGGGAGTGTTCCACAGCTATTCACATCAGTGACTGCCAAGTGGAGATTACAGCCCATGTTCCCTACCATGCACTGGGATCAAGGGCCTGACTCAGCAGCGTACACAAATGGAAATATGTACTGATTGTGATCAACTGATTGTTTGCACTGCATGTGCACTGCAATCACTCTGCAATTACACACACAGGTAGAGGTGTGGTATGAGCTTAGGGGTGGAGTAGGGGGCATGACTGTGATTATGGCCCTGCCCCTCTACACAGTGCTGAGATACCTGGCAATGTGCAGCTGAGGGCAGGGCCTCAGTGACACAATTTAGTGTGAATGGGATCTTCGGATCCCCCCAGACCACCCACTTGTATTGTTAATCACTTTTCTGTGGCTGTGCGCGGTGACTAAAGGCTTCCACCATAATATACACTGTACCCTATATAAACAGCAGTAACAGTATGCACTTATACACAGATCACGCTCAGGAACATGCCTTATACATGTACATACTAGTACACGCACCTTCATTTTACATTTGTGATTGTGACAGTACAGGAGACGGGAAACAGCTGAGGTTGGTAGCGAATATCCTCCTTTACCATTCATTATTAGGTTATACTGGGCCCAGTATGTACAGTATGTGGGATGTGACTCTGTAATGGGACCTCTCATCCTGACACGGGACCCGAATCTCCTTGTGTGGCGGATGTGTAGATCTCAGTGTTTCCGGTCCTCATAGCAATGGCACTGGAGGACGTGCTTGAAATCCTAAGACTAGATTGTTAGCTCTGCTGGATACAGAATCTGTGCCTGTGTAACTCATAGTGTGTTATAAACATGTTTTCTAACTTTTAAATTATTTTTTTTGTTTAATTTTTGTTTAATGCACCAATATAACAGACGAAAGCTGAATAGGCTGAGAATAGATAAGATTCCTGGGTTCTTTGCTAATTGGCTGGTTTGACAGCCTTGTTACTATGTAGATTAGCTTTTTGGTCAGGTGGTTGGTTGTCTGACCAATGAGCGGACTGTGGGTGTGTCTAAATTGGCTGTATAAAAGTGGTAGTGTTGCCTGTGTTTGGCCTCTTTTCATTTGTGGAGCCCATCCTCCCGCCCAAAGCCTTTACTGCTGTTTTGGTCACTATGCTAACTTTTTATTCATTTTTAGGGAAGGCGCAGCATTGACAGGAGATTGCTGCATCTTAGTAGCTTTATTGTGGCGCAAGAGAGCGTTGTGAGGGTGATGGCCCTCAATGTACAGTATATGGCGAGTTTGTCCATCTATGTGTGGGGGATCCGGGCACTTTTTATATGGAAGCATTTGGACTAGGCCCAGGAGGCAAGTCCTTTGCAGCAAGAGAGTGCCTTTAGAGGGGGTGTTTCAGTTGTCCCCCAAATATGTCTCCATCTAGAAGACTGGAACTGAGATTGCAGCGTCTCCTGGCAACCTCAGTTAGATAAATTCATAAATAAGAACTGTGACCTTAAGCCAAGGTGTGATTGTGTCCATCAATTTATTATAGGGATAAGTGGGTTTGGAATTCCAAAATCTGAAAACCCCCGACCCCCCCCTAATCCAAGTTGGCAACCGAGTCCAACTCGCGTTTTCCCGCCATACTCGGTTCCCAAAATGAGGCAAAACATCATCATCCAGCTGTCAGTTCTTGTGGGTTTTGGATTCTATAAAGGTCCTGTGATCGCCGCTATTTTTCATTCCAGCTGTGGAGTGTGCAGAGTTAGGGAGCTGGGAGCTCAGTGTTATGTGTTACTTACTTACACTTAGTTATAAAAAATAATAAAGTACTGCTGGCTGGCTACTGTGAAGAGGGAGGAAGGGAGCTGGGAGCTGCTGCTGATGCTGACCATAGGGGCTGACTGGCTACTGTTGTCCTTGTCCATATAGGGGCTGGCTGTCTGTAGTGCTGTGTTGTCCAGGGTGTGCTCTGTCCTTCAGAGGTGCTCTCTTCACCCACCCCCAGTGTGAAAAGCTGGGCTGGCTGGCTACTGTTGTCCATACACATAGGGCCTGGCAGGCTGCTGTTATCCTGTCCATAGGGGCTGACTGGCTGTAGTGCTGTGTTGTCCAGAGGGTGCTCTGTCCTTCAGGGGTGCTCTGTTGACCCACCCCCAGTGTGAAAAGCTGCCATTCATCAAACTATTTTTTATAGGAGCAGTCCTGTGGGTTGTACGCTGCCCTTCATCAAACTAATTTTTACAAGGGATGTCCTGTGGTGTACACTGCCCTTCATCAAACTAATTTTTACTGGGGATGTCCTGTGGGTTGTACGCTGCCATTCATCAAACTAATTTTTACCTAAAAATTTTTACACAAAAATAAAGCACTTCATAAAAAAAATGGAGGACAAAAATGTGGAGGATAAAATAGGGGAAGATCAAGAACCACTTCCTCCTAGTGCTGAAGCTGCTGCCACTAGTCATGACATAGACAATGAAATGCCATCAACGTCGGCTGCCAAGGCCGATGCCCACTGTTATAGTAGAGGGCATGTAAAATCCAAAAAGCCAAACTTCAGTAAAATGACCCTAAAAAAAAATGTAAATCATCTAATGAGAAACGTAAACTTGCCAGTATGCCATTTACGACACGGAGTGACAAGGAATGGCTAAGATCCTGGCCTATGTTCATTACTAGTGGTTCAGCTTCACATAATGATGGAAGTCCTCCTCCTACTACTAGAAAAATGAAAATTTTTAAGTTGGCAAAAGCACAGGAACCTACATTTCTACACCTACTGCTGCCACTGCTGCTGTTGTTGCTGGGAGTCATTCATCATCCTAGAGAGGAAGTAGGAACACTACTTCTTTTACTAAGCAATTGACCATCCAACAGTCCATTGTGAGGAGGATGAAGTACGATGGCAGTCATCCTGTTGCAAAGCAGATAACTGAGGCCTTGACAGCTATGTTGGTGTTAGACATGCATCCGGTACCCACCATTAGTGCAGTGGGATTTAGACAATTGATAGAGGTAGTGTGTACCTGGTACCAAATCCCATCTAGATTCCATTTCACTAGGCAGGTGATACTGGGAATGTACAGAGATGTCAGAAAAAGTGTCCTCAGTGTCCTAAAAAATGTGGTTGTACCCAATGTCCACTTAACCACAGACATGTGGACAAGTGGAACAGGGCAGACTAAGAACTATATCACTGTGACAGCCCATTGGGTAGATTTATACAGCAACAACAGCAGCGTCACAAGTAGCAGCATCTCAGAAACGCCAGCTCATTCCAAGGCAGGCTACGCTGTGTATCACCGGTTCCAGTAAGAGGCACACCACCGACAACCACTTAGAGAAACTGAGGGAAATCATCACCCAATGGCTTACCCCACTTAGACTCTCCTGCTGATTTGTGATATCTGACAATGCCACCAATATTGTGTGGGCATTACATCTGGGCAAATTCCAGCACATCCCATATTTTGCTCACACAATAAATCTGGTGGTGCAACTTTTTTTTAAAAATGACAGGGGCATGCAGGAGACTCTTTGGGTGGCCCCAAAATTTCTGGCCACTTTTGCCATTCAGCGACTGCGTGCCGAAGATTGGAGCGCCACCAAACACTCTTGAACTTCCCTGCCATCACCTGAAGCAAGAGGTTGTAATGTGGTGGAACTCAATGCTCTATATGCTACAGAGGATGGAGGAGCAGCAAAATGCCATTCAAGCCTATACATCCACCTATGACATAGGCAAAGGAGGGGGTATGCACCTGACTCAAGCATAGTGGAGAATGATTTCTGTGTTGTGCAAGGTTCTCCAGCCCCACATACTTGCCACATGTGAAGTCAGTTCAGACACTGCCAGCTTGAGTCAGATCATTCCCCTCATCAGACATTTGCAGAAGCAGCTGGATTAAGTGAAGGAGGAGCTAAGATGGAGTGATTCTGCTCGGCATGTGGGACTTGTGGATGAAGCCTTTCATTTGATTTCCCAGAATTCAAGGGTGGTCAATCTGTTGCAAGCAGACCACTACATTTTGCCCACTGTGCTTGATGCTAGATTTAAAGCCTACATGGTGTCTCTCTTTCTGGTGGACAAAAGCCTGCAGAGGTGCAAAGACATGCTGGTAAAAACACTGTCAGCTGAAGCGGAACGTGACACATCAACAGCTCCGTCTTCATTTTCTCCCGCAACTGGGGCTGCCAGGAAACAACTTAGGTATCCTAAGCAACCCGCTGGCGGTGATGCAGGGCAGGGCAGGCAGGACCAAGTTTGGACATCTGTTCCAGACTGAAGGACCTGGCAACAATTTCCGACATGTCTACTGTCACTGCATATGATACTGTCACCATTGACAGAATGGTGAAGGATTACATCAGTGACCGCATCCAAGTAGGTATGTCAGACAGTCCGTACTTGTACTGGCAGGAAAAAGAGGTAATTTGGAGGCCCCTGTACAAACTGGCTCTATTTTATCTAAGTTGCCCCCCCCCTCCAGAGTGTACTCCGAAAGAGTTTTTTAGTGCAGCCGGGAACCTTGTCAGTGAAAGGCGTAGGAGGTTGCTTCCACAAAATGTGGAGAAGATGATGTCCATGGAAATTAATTATTCTTCTAGGAAGACCAGCCTCCAGAAGACCAGCCTCCAGAACGTACAGAGGGACCTATGGTGGTGGATTCCAGCGGGGACGAATTAATACTCTGTAAGGATGAGGATGTAAATAACACTGAAGAGGGTGAGGAATTGGTGGATGAAGATGAGGACAACATCTTGCCTCCGTAGAGCCAGTTTGTACAGTGACAGATTCATTGCCAGCTTATTTTGTGGGGGCCCAAACAAAGTAATTTTTTCTGGCCACAGTCATGTGGCAGACCCTGCTGAAATGATTGGTTTGTTAAAGTGTGCATGTCCTGTTTAAGCAACATAATGGTGGGTGGGAGGGCCCAAGGACAATTCCATCTTGCATTTTTTTTTTTTCTTTGCATTATGTACTGTTTGGGGCCTAGTTTTTCAAATTGCCATCCTGTCTGCCACTGCAGTGTCACTCCTAGATGGGTCACGTGTTTGTGCCGCCCACTCGTGTCGCTTAGCATAGTCATCCAGCTACCTCGGTGCAACCTTTTGGACATAAAAACACTATTGTGAGGTGCAAGGTGTTCAGAATAGACTGAAAATTAGTATTATTGAGGTTAATAATAGTATAGGAACAAAAAAAATTGTGATTTTAGCTGTTTTTATGCTTTTTTCCAAAAAATACAGATCCAAAACACAAAACCCTAAATGCCCTATCGTTATATGTGAGCATAACTTAACTCAGTGCAGCATAACCTTAACCTTATCCTTAACTTATCTAAAATAAAGACACTGACAACTGTTTTGCTATAAAGAACTTGATCAGCCTTTATTTAAAATATCAAATCTCAAAATACTGGTGGCAAAAAGAAAGAGCGACATAAGACAAAAATGGTCAAATCCACTTAAGGCAATTCCACTGATCCTCCGCCATACTTGCAGGGCCAATTGCCGTTTAAGCAAGTAACATTATTCCGGTCTCCAAATTTGCACTAGTGCATTTGAACAAATGCCCGGCCAGTAGGCCAGTGCTGCTAAGCCCAGTAGGGTAAAATCAGCCATACAATGATGCACATTGCATCCGTAATTAATTACCGTAATATTAACCACCATTCTGACGCTCTTTCCCATCACCCAAAAAATTAACAATTGGGGAGGAAGGGAGGGAAAGTCCAAGAAAAAAGAGGCAGAGCCCTGCCTGACCTTGTACTAAATAAAATAAAACTCATCCCACAATCTATAACCCCACTGATTCTAATAGACTGACAAGAACCTCCAAATAATACCTTATAATTACCAGTACACTTTAACCTATTTATGCTCCTAAATACCTAGGGGTTTAAGCTTGTTCCTGTACATAAAGTACACTCTCTCCTCAGGAAGGGTGGTTTTGGCAAAACCAATCCAGATCCAAAACATGAAGAAAGATCCAGATCCAAAACCAAATCACAAAATATGAAAAGTGGCCGGTTCACACAGTCTGTACTTATTTATAAGTTATGTTTAATGTTAAATAAGGATGTTTTAAGAGGTTAATCAGCGATAAACCAATGGAGGTCTTAATATATTCCTGGAGTGGTTGATGAAATGGTCCCATGGACAGGAATGCGGCAGATCCACTCATCCTTCTCTCTCTCCATCTCTGCAGGTGCCATGATGAGCAGAGGGGTCTCACAGTCCCCCTATCTGACCTGTGCTCTGTCCTTGCTCTGTGCCGGTCTCCTCGTCATCATAATCCTCATTGTGGCCTTGACAAGTGAGTGCGTCACACAAACAGATTCATATTATAAAACACTCACCTTATATCTACATACTATGGGGAATACTTACCAAACACATGATGCAGAGAACACCTTAACTAAGTATCCCCAGATGTACAATGGTGGCACCACAGCAGGTATTTCTGTAGTAGGAGTGTCACATAGTGATGTTACTGGGGTCAGAGACACACAGGGAGAAAATTAAAATCATCACATTAATGCCTGTGGCCAAAAAAGAGGAGGTAGCCTCATAGGGGAAAGCATCTGCCCGCACTGCTGGCTCCTCAGAGGTTGACACCTGGTATCGTACTTACCTCCCTAGTGACATCACTGGAACATTGTTACCTGCAGATATTTCTAATATCTCCTCCGTTACAGGAATGATGAATAGGGCTGACACGTAAATTCTATAAAATTTTAAGCAAATTTTATTTTTCATCTGCTTGTGTATAAATGAAGTGATGATGAATAGACTATCACACACATGGAGAATAAATGTTGCTTTCCTTTCTACCATAGACAGTGCAGCAAACCGGACAGAGCTGAGCTTCAATTCCAGGCTGGATAATCTTAGTGTGATTCTAAACTCAATGGCGGAGCATCAGTCTCAGGATGGTGAGTGATTCTTCAGAGGGTGGTCTGGCCAGACGGGGTGCTTGTTATTCTAACCCTGTAACCAAATCCTGTCTACAGGTGACGGCATGATGGAAAAACTAAAGGACATTGAGATAACAATAAAAAAAAACTCTAAAGGTGAGAGATGGAGCTGACAGTAATGTGTGTGACACTTATACACGGCTGGGGAGAGTGAGAGGTGAGAGATGGAGCTGGCAGTAATGTGTGTGACACTTATACATAGCTGGGGAGAGTGAGAGGTGAGAGATGGAGCTGGCAGTAATGTGTGTGACACTTATACATGGCTGGGGAGAGTGAGAGGTGAGAGATGGAGCTGGCAGTAATGTGTGTGACACTTATACATGGCTGGGAAGAGTGAGAGGTGAGAGATGGAGCTGGCAGTAATGTGTGTGACACTTATACATGGCTGGGGAGAGTGAGAGGTGAGAGATGGTGCTGGCAGTAATGTGTGTCACTTATACACGGCTGGGGAGAGTGAGAGGTGAGAGATGGTGCTGGCAGTAATGTGTGTGACACTTATACATGGCTGGGGAGAGTGAGAGGTGAGAGATGGAGCTGGCAGTAATGTGTGTGACACTTATACATGGATGGGGAGAGTGAGAGGTGAGAGATGGAGCTGACAGTAATGTGTGTGACACTTATACATGGCTGGGGAGAGTGAGAGGTGAGAGATGGTGCTGGCAGTAATGTGTGTCACTTATACACGGCTGGGGAGAGTGAGAGGTGAGAGATGGTGCTGGCAGTAATGTGTGTGACACTTATACATGGCTGGGGAGAGTGAGAGGTGAGAGATGGAGCTGGCAGTAATGTGTGTGACACTTATACATGGATGGGGAGAGTGAGAGGTGAGAGATGGTGCTGGCAGTAATGTGTGTGACACTTATACATGGCTGGGGAGAGTGAGAGGTGAGAGATGGTGCTGGCAGTAATGTGTGTGACACTTATACATGGCTGGGGAGAGTGAGAGGTGAGAGATGGTGCTGGCAGTAATGTGTGTGACACATACATGGCTGGGGAGAGTGAGAGGTGAGAGATGGTGCTGGAAGTAATGTGTGTGACACTTATACATGGCAGGGGAGAGTGAGAGGTGAGAGATGGTGCGGGCAGTAATGTGTGTGACACTTATACATGGCTGGGGAGAGTGAGAGGTGAGAGATGGTGCTGGCAGTAATGTGTGTGACACTTATACATGGCTGGGGAGAGTGAGAGGTGAGAGATGGAGCTGGCAGTAATGTGTGTGACACTTCTACATGGATGGGGAGAGTGAGAGGTGAGAGATGGTGCTGGCAGTAATGTGTGTGACACTTATACATGGCTGGGGAGAGTGAGAGGTGAGAGATGGTGCTGGCAGTAATGTGTGTGACACTTATACATGGCTGGGGAGAGTGAGAGGTGAGAGATGGTGCTGGCAGTAATGTGTGTGACACATACATGGCTGGGGAGAGTGAGAGGTGAGAGATGGTGCTGGAAGTAATGTGTGTGACACTTATACATGGCAGGGGAGAGTGAGAGGTGAGAGATGGTGCGGGCAGTAATGTGTGTGACACTTATACATGGCTGGGGAGAGTGAGAGGTGAGAGATGGTGCTGGCAGTAATGTGTGTGACACATATACGGCTGGGGAGAGTGAGGGGTGAGAGATGGTGCTGGCAGTAATGTGTGTGACACTTAAACATGGATGGGGAGAGTGAGAGGTGAGAGATGGTGCTGGCAGTAAGGTGTGTGACACATAAACATGGATGGGGAGAGTGAGGGGTGAGAGATGGTGCTGGCAGTAAGGTGTGTGGCACATATACGGCTGGGGAGAGTGAGGGGTGAGAGATGGTGCTGGCAGTAATGTGTGTGACACTTAAACATGGATGGGGAGAGTGACGGGTGAGAGATGGAGCTGGCATTAAGGTGTTTGACACATATACGACTGGGGAGAGAGAGAGGTGAGAATGGTGCTGGCAGTAATGTGTGTGACACTTATACATGGCTGGGAAGAGTGAGAGGTGAGAGATGGAGCTGGCAGTAAGGTGTGTGACACTTATACATGACTGGGAAGAGTGAGAGGTAAGAGATGGAGCTGGCAGTAAGGTGTGTGACACTTATACATGGCTGGGAAGAGTGAGAGGTGAGAGATGGTGCTGGCAGTAATGTGTGGGACACTTATACATGGCTGCGGACAGTGACGGGTGAGAGATGGAGCTGGCAGTAATGTGTGGGACACATATACATGGCTGCGGACAGTGACGGGTGAGAGATGGAGCTGGCAGTAATGTGTGTGACACTTATACATGGCTGGGGAGAGTGAGAGGTGAGAGATGGATCTGGCAGTAATGTGTGTAACACTTATACATGGCTGGGGAGAGGTGAGAAGTGAGAGATGGAGCTGGCAGTAATGTGTGTGACACTTATACATGGCTGGGGAAAGTGACGGGTGAGAGAAGGAGCTGGCAGTAATGTGTGTGACACTTATACACGGCTGGGGAGAGTGAGAGGTAAGAGATGGAGCTGGCAGTAATGTATGTGACACTTATACATGGCTGGGGAGAGTGAGAGGTGAGAGATGGAGCTGGCAGTAAGGTGTGTGACACTTATACATGGCTGCGGAGAGTGACGGGTGAGAGATGGAGCTGGCAGTAATGTGTGTGACACTTATACATGGCTGAGGAGAGTGAGAGATGGAGCTGGCAGTAATGTGTGTGACACTAACACATGGCAGGGGAGAGTGAGAGGTGAGAGATGGTGCTGGCAGTAATGTGTGTGACAATTATACATGGCTGGGGAGAGTGAGAGGTGAGAGATGGTGCTGGCAGTAATGTGTGTGACACTTATACATGGCTGGGAAGAGTGAGAGGTGAGCGATGGAGCTGCCAGTAATGTGTGTGACACTTATACATGGCTGGGGAAAGTGAGAGCTGAGAGATGGTGCTGGCAGTAATGTGTGTGACACTTATACATGGCTGGGAAGAGTGAGAGGTGAGAGATGAAGCTGGCAGTAATGTGTGTGAAACACTTTTACATGGCTGGGGAGAGTGAGAGGTCTGAGATGGAGCTGGCAGTAATGTGTATGACACTTATACATGGCTGGGGAGAGTGAGGGGTGAGAGATGGTGCTGGCAGTAATGTGTGTGACACTTATACACGGCTGGGAAGAGTGAGAGGTGAGCGATGGAGCTGCCAGTAATGTGTGTGACACTTATACATGGCTGGGGAAAGTGAGAGCTGAGAGATGGTGCTGGCAGTAATGTGTGTGACACTTATACATGGCTGGGAAGAGTGAGAGGTGAGAGATGAAGCTGGCAGTAATGTGTGTGAAACACTTATACATGGCTGGGAAGAGTGAGAGGTGAGAGATGGTGCTGGCAGTAATGTGTGTGACACTTATACACGGTTGGGGAGAGTGAGAGGTGAGAGATGGTGCTGGCAGTAATGTGTGTGACACTTATACATGGCTGGGGAGAGTGAGAGGTGAGACATGGTGCTGGCAGTAATGTGTGTGACACTTATACATGGCTGGGGAGAGTGAGAGGTGAGAGATGGTGCTGGCAGTAATGTGTGTGACACTTATACATGGCTGGGGAGAGTGAGAGGTGAGAGATGGAGCTGGCAGTAATGTGTGTGACACTTATACATGGCTGGGGAGAGTGAGAGGTGAGAGATGGTGCTGGCAGTAATGTGTGTGACACTTATACATGGCTGGGGAGAGTGAGAGGTGAGAGATGGTGCTGGCAGTAATGTGTGTGACACTTGTACATGGCTGCGGAGAGTGACGGGTGAGAGATGGAGCTGGCAGTAATGTGTGTGACACTTATACATGGCTGGGGAGAGTGAGAGATGGAGCTGGCAGTAATGTGTGTGACACTTACACATGGCTGGGGAGAGTGAGAGGTGAGAGATGGTGCAGGCAGTAATGTGTGTGACACTTATACGTGGTTGGGGAGAGTGAGAGGTGAGAGATGGAGCTGGCAGTAATGTGTGTGACACTTATACATGGCTGGGGAGAGTGAGAGGTGAGAGATGGTGCTGGCAGTAATGTGTGTGACACTTATACATGGCTGGGGAGAGTGAGAGGTGAGAGATGGTGCTGGCAGTAATGTGTGTGACACTTATACATGGTTGGGGAGAGTGAGAGGTGAGAGATGGTGCTGGCAGTAATGTGTGTGACACTTATACATGGCTGGGGAGAGTGAGAGGTGAGAGATGGTGCTGGCAGTAATGTGTGTGACACTTATACATGGCTGGGGAGAGTGAGGGGTGAGAGATGGAGCTGGCAGTAATGTGTGTGACACTTATACATGGCAGGGGAGAGTGAGAGGTGAGAGATGGAGCTGGCAGTAATGTGTGTGACACTTATACACGGCTGGGGAGAGTGAGAGTTGAGAGATGGTGCTGGCAGTAATGTATGTGACACTTATACACGGCTAGGGAGAGTGAGAGGTGAGTGATGGTGCTGGCAGTAATGTGTTTGACACTTATACACGGCTGGGAAGAGTGGGGGGTGAGAGATGGTGCTGGCAGTAATGTGTGTGACACCTATACATGGCTGGGGAGAGTGAGAGGTGAGAGATTGTGCTGGCAGTAATGTGTGTGACACCTATACATGGCTGGGAAGAGTGAGAGGTGAGAGATGGAGCTGGCAGTAATGTGTGTGACACTTATACACGGCTGGGAAGAGTGAGAGGTGAGAGATGGTGCTGGCAGTAATGTGTGTGACACTTATACATGGCTGGGGAGAGTGAGAGGTGAGAGATGGTGCTGGCAGTAATGCGTGTGACACTTATACACGGTTGGGGAGAGTGAGAGGTGAGAGATGGTGCTGGCAGTAATGTGTGTGACACTTATACATGGCTGGGGAGAGTGAGAGGTGAGAGATGGTGCTGGCAGTAATGTGTGTGACACTTATACATGGCTGGGGAGAGTGAGAGGTGAGAGATGGTGCTGGCAGTAATGTGTGTGACACTTATACATGGCTGGGGAGAGTGAGAGGTGAGAGATGGTGCTGGCAGTAATGTGTGTGACACTTATACATGGCTGGGGACAGTGAGAGGTGAGAGATGGAGCTGGCAGTAATGTGTGTGACACTTATACATGGCTGGGAAGAGTGAGAGGTGAGAGATGGAGCTGGCAGTAATGTGTGTGACACTTATACATGGCTGGGGAGAGTGAGAGGTTTGCGATGGAGCTGCCAGTAATGTGTGTGACACTTATACATGGCTGGGGAGAGTGAGGGGTGAGAGATGGTGCTGGCAGTAATGTGTGTGACACTTATACACGGTTGGGGAGAGTGAGAGGTGAGAGATGGAGCTGGCAGTAATGTGTGTGACACTTATACACGGCTGGGAAGAGTGAGAGGTGAGCGATGGAGCTGGCAGTAATGTGTGTGACACTTATACATGGCTGGGGAAAGTGAGAGCTGAAAGATGGTGCTGGCAGTAATGTGTGTGACACTTATACATGGCTGGGAAGAGTGAGAGATGGAGCTGGCAGTAATGTGTGTGACACTTATACATGGCTGGGAAGAGTGAGAGGTGAGCGATGGAGCTGCCAGTATTGTGTGTGACACTAATACATGGCTGGGGAGAGTGAGAGGTGAGAGATGGTGATGGCAGTAATGTGTGTGACACTTATACATGGCTGGGAAGAGTGAGAGGTGAAAGATGGAGCTGGCAGTAATGTGTGTGACACTAATACATGGCTGGGGAGAGTGAGAGGTGAGAGATGGAGCTGGCAGTAATGTGTGTGACACTTATACATGGCTGGGAAGAGTGAGAGGTGAGAGATGGAGCTGGCAGTAATGTGTGTGACACTTATACATGGCTGGGGAAAGTGAGAGCTGAGAGATGGTGCTGGCAGTAATGTGTGTGACACTTATACATGGCTGGGGAGAGTGAGGGGTAAGATATGGTGCTGGCAGTAATGTGTGTGACACTTATACACGGCTGGGGAGAGTGAGAGGTGAGAGATGGTGCTGGCAGTAATGTGTGTGACTCTTATACATGGCTGGGGAGAGTGAGAGGTGAGAGATGGAGCTGGCAGTAATGTGTGTGACACTTATACATGGCTGGGAAGAGTGAGAGGTGAGAGATGGAGCTGGCAGTAATGTGTGTGACACTTATACATGGCTGGGGAGAGTGAGAGGTGAGAGATGTAGCTGGCAGTAATGTGTGTGACACTTATACATGGCTGGGGAGAGTGAGAGGTGAGAGATGGTGTTGGCAGTAATGTGTGTGACACATATACATGGCTAGGGAGAATTAGAGGTGAGCGATGGAGCTGCCAGTAATGTGTGTGACACTTATACATGGCAGGGGAGAGTGAGGGGTGAGAGATGGTGCTGGCAGTAATGTGTGTGACACTTATACATGGCTGGGGAGAGTGAGAGATGGAGCTGGCAGTAATGTGTGTGACACTTATACATGGCTGGGGAGAGAGAGAGGTGAGAGATGGAGCTGGCAGTAATGTGTGTGACACTTATACATGGCTGGGAAGAGTGAGGGGTGAGAGATGGTGCTGGCAGTAATGTGTGTGACACTTATACATGGCTGCGGAGAGTGACGGCTGAGAGATGGAGCTTGCAGTAATGTGTGTGACACTTATACATGGCTGGGGAGAGTGAGAGATGGAGCTGGCAGTAATGTGTGTGACACTTACACATGGCTGGGGAGAGTGAGAGGTTAGAGATGGTGCTGGCAGTAATGTGTGTGACACTTATACATGGCTGGGGAGAGTGAGGGGTGAGAGATGGTGCTGGCAGTAATGTGTGTGACACTTATACATGGTTGGGGAGAGTGAGAGGTGAGAGATGGAGCTGGCAGTAATGTGTGTGATACTTATACATGGCTGGGAAGAGTGAGAGGTAAGAGATGGTGCTGGCAGTAATGTGTGTGTCACTTATACATGGCTGGGGAGAGTGAGAGGTGAGTGATGGTGCTGGCAGTAATGTGTGTGACACTTATACATGGTTGGGGAGAGTGAGAGGTGAGAGATGGTGCTGGCAGTAATGTGTGTGACACTTATACATGGCTGGGGAGAGTGAGAGGTGAGAGATGGTGCTGGCAGTAATGTGTGTGACACTTATACATGGCTGGGGAGAGTGAGGGGTGAGAGATGGAGCTGGCAGTAATGTGTGTGACACTTATACATGGCAGGGGAGAGTGAGTTGTGAGAGCTGGAGCTGGCAGTAATGTGTGTGACACTTATACACGGCTGGGGAGAGTGAGAGGTGAGAGATGGTGCTGGCAGTAATGTGTGTGACACTTATACATGGCTGGGGAGAGAGAGAGGTGAGAGATGGAGCTGGCAGTAATGTGTGTGACACTTATACATGGCTGGGGAGAGAGAGAGGTGAGAGATGGAGCTGGCAGTAATGTGTGTGACACTTATACATGGCTGGGAAGAGTGAGAGGTGAGAGATGGAGCTGGCAGTAATGTGTGTGACACTTATACATGGCTGGGAAGAGTGAGGGGTGAGAGATGGTGCTGGCAGTAATGTGTGTGACACTTATACATGGCTGCGGAGAGTGACGGGTGAGAGATGGAGCTTGCAGTAATGTGTGTGACGCTTATACATGGCTGGGGAGAGTGAGAGATGGAGCTGACAGTAATGTGTGTGACACTTACACATGGCTGGGGAGAGTGAGAGGTGAGAGATGGTGCTGGCAGTAATGTGTGTGACACTTATACATGGCTGGGGAGAGTGAGGGGTGAGAGATGGTGCTGGCAGTAATGTGTGTGACACTTATACATGGTTGGGGAGAGTGAGAGGTGAGAGATGGAGCTGGCAGTAATGTGTGTGATACTTATACATGGCTGGGGAGAGTGAGAGGTGAGAGATGGTTCTGGCAGTAATGTGTGTGACACTTATACATGGCTGGGGAGAGTGAGAGGTGAGAGATGGTGCTGGCAGTAATGTGTGTGACACTTATACATGGTTGGGGAGAGTGAGAGGTGAGAGATGGTGATGGCAGTAATGTGAGTGACACTTATACATGGCTGGGGAGAGTGAGGGGTCTGAGATGGAGCTGGCAGTAATGTGTATGACACTTATACATGGCTGGGGAGAGTGATGGGTGAGAGATGGTGTTGGCAGTAATGTGTGTGACACTTATACACGGCTGGGAAGAGTGAGAGGTGAGCGATGGAGCTGCCAGTAATGTGTGTGACACTTATACATGGCTGGGGAAAGTGAGAGCTGAGAGATGGTGCTGGCAGTAATGTATGTGACACTTATACACGGCTAGGGAGAGTGAGAGGTGAGTGATGGTGCTGGCAGTAATGTGTTTGACACTTATACACGGCTGGGAAGAGTGGGGGGTGAGAGATGGTGCTGGCAGTAATGTGTGTGACACCTATACATGGCTGGGGAGAGTGAGAGGTGAGAGATTGTGCTGGCAGTAATGTGTGTGACACCTATACATGGCTGGGAAGAGTGAGAGGTGAGAGATGGAGCTGGCAGTAATGTGTGTGACACTTATACACGGCTGGGAAGAGTGAGAGGTGAGAGATGGTGCTGGCAGTAATGTGTGTGACACTTATACATGGCTGGGGAGAGTGAGAGGTGAGAGATGGTGCTGGCAGTAATGCGTGTGACACTTATACACGGTTGGGGAGAGTGAGAGGTGAGAGATGGTGCTTGCAGTAATGTGTGTGACACTTATACATGGCTGGGGAGAGTGAGAGGTGAGAGATGGTGCTGGCAGTAATGTGTGTGACACTTATACATGGCTGGGGAGAGTGAGAGGTGAGAGATGGTGCTGGCAGTAATGTGTGTGACACTTATACATGGCTGGGGAGAGTGAGAGGTGAGAGATGGTGCTGGCAGTAATGTGTGTGACACTTATACATGGCTGGGGACAGTGAGAGGTGAGAGATGGAGCTGGCAGTAATGTGTGTGACACTTATACATGGCTGGGAAGAGTGAGAGGTGAGAGATGGAGCTGGCAGTAATGTGTGTGACACTTATACATGGCTTGGGAGAGTGAGAGGTGAGAGATGGAGCTGGCAGTAATGTGTGTGACACTTATACATGGCTGGGGAGAGTGAGAGGTGAGAGATGGTGTTGGCAGTAATGTGTGTGACACTTATACATGGCTGGGGAGAGTGAGAGGTTTGCGATGGAGCTGCCAGTAATGTGTGTGACACTTATACACGGCTGGGAAGAGTGAGAGGTGAGCGATGGAGCTGGCAGTAATGTGTGTGACACTTATACATGGCTGGGGAAAGTGAGAGCTGAAAGATGGTGCTGGCAGTAATGTGTGTGACACTTATACATGGCTGGGAAGAGTGAGAGATGGAGCTGGCAGTAATGTGTGTGACACTTATACATGGCTGGGAAGAGTGAGAGGTGAGCGATGGAGCTGCCAGTATTGTGTGTGACACTAATACATGGCTGGGGAGAGTGAGAGGTGAGAGATGGTGATGGCAGTAATGTGTGTGACACTTATACATGGCTGGGAAGAGTGAGAGGTGAAAGATGGAGCTGGCAGTAATGTGTGTGACACTAATACATGGCTGGGGAGAGTGAGAGGTGAGAGATGGAGCTGGCAGTAATGTGTGTGACACTTATACATGGCTGGGAAGAGTGAGAGGTGAGAGATGGAGCTGGCAGTAATGTGTGTGACACTTATACATGGCTGGGGAAAGTGAGAGCTGAGAGATGGTGCTGGCAGTAATGTGTGTGACACTTATACATGGCTGGGGAGAGTGAGGGGTAAGAGATGGTGCTGGCAGTAATGTGTGTGACACTTATACACGGCTGGGGAGAGTGAGAGGTGAGAGATGGTGCTGGCAGTAATGTGTGTGACTCTTATACATGGATGGGGAGAGTGAGAGGTGAGAGATGGAGCTGGCAGTAATGTGTGTGACACTTATACATGGCTGGGAAGAGTGAGAGGTGAGAGATGGAGCTGGCAGTAATGTGTGTGACACTTATACATGGCTGGGGAGAGTGAGAGGTGAGAGATGTAGCTGGCAGTAATGTGTGTGACACTTATACATGGCTGGGGAGAGTGAGAGGTGAGAGATGGTGTTGGCAGTAATGTGTGTGACACATATACATGGCTAGGGAGAATTAGAGGTGAGCGATGGAGCTGCCAGTAATGTGTGTGACACTTATACATGGCAGGGGAGAGTGAGGGGTGAGAGATGGTGCTGGCAGTAATGTGTGTGACACTTATACATGGCTGGGGAGAGTGAGAGATGGAGCTGGCAGTAATGTGTGTGACACTTATACATGGCTGGGGAGAGAGAGAGGTGAGAGATGGAGCTGGCAGTAATGTGTGTGACACTTATACATGGCTGGGAAGAGTGAGGGGTGAGAGATGGTGCTGGCAGTAATGTGTGTGACACTTATACATGGCTGCGGAGAGTGACGGCTGAGAGATGGAGCTTGCAGTAATGTGTGTGACACTTATACATGGCTGGGGAGAGTGAGAGATGGAGCTGGCAGTAATGTGTGTGACACTTACACATGGCTGGGGAGAGTGAGAGGTTAGAGATGGTGCTGGCAGTAATGTGTGTGACACTTATACATGGCTGGGGAGAGTGAGGGGTGAGAGATGGTGCTGGCAGTAATGTGTGTGACACTTATACATGGTTGGGGAGAGTGAGAGGTGAGAGATGGAGCTGGCAGTAATGTGTGTGATACTTATACATGGCTGGGAAGAGTGAGAGGTAAGAGATGGTGCTGGCAGTAATGTGTGTGTCACTTATACATGGCTGGGGAGAGTGAGAGGTGAGAGATGGTGCTGGCAGTAATGTGTGTGACACTTATACATGGCTGGGGAGAGTGAGGGGTGAGAGATGGAGCTGGCAGTAATGTGTGTGACACTTATACATGGCAGGGGAGAGTGAGTTGTGAGAGCTGGAGCTGGCAGTAATGTGTGTGACACTTATACACGGCTGGGGAGAGTGAGAGGTGAGAGATGGTGCTGGCAGTAATGTGTGTGACACTTATACATGGCTGGGGAGAGAGAGAGGTGAGAGATGGAGCTGGCAGTAATGTGTGTGACACTTATACATGGCTGGGGAGAGAGAGAGGTGAGAGATGGAGCTGGCAGTAATGTGTGTGACACTTATACATGGCTGGGAAGAGTGAGAGGTGAGAGATGGAGCTGGCAGTAATGTGTGTGACACTTATACATGGCTGGGGAGAGTGAGAGGTGAGAGATGGAGCTGGCAGTAATGTGTGTGACACTTATACATGGCTGGGAAGAGTGAGGGGTGAGAGATGGTGCTGGCAGTAATGTGTGTGACACTTATACATGGCTGCGGAGAGTGACGGGTGAGAGATGGAGCTTGCAGTAATGTGTGTGACGCTTATACATGGCTGGGGAGAGTGAGAGATGGAGCTGACAGTAATGTGTGTGACACTTACACATGGCTGGGGAGAGTGAGAGGTGAGAGATGGTGCTGGCAGTAATGTGTGTGACACTTATACATGGCTGGGGAGAGTGAGGGGTGAGAGATGGTGCTGGCAGTAATGTGTGTGACACTTATACATGGTTGGGGAGAGTGAGAGGTGAGAGATGGAGCTGGCAGTAATGTGTGTGATACTTATACATGGCTGGGGAGAGTGAGAGGTGAGAGATGGTTCTGGCAGTAATGTGTGTGACACTTATACATGGCTGGGGAGAGTGAGAGGTGAGAGATGGTGCTGGCAGTAATGTGTGTGACACTTATACATGGTTGGGGAGAGTGAGAGGTGAGAGATGGTGATGGCAGTAATGTGAGTGACACTTATACATGGCTGGGGAGAGTGAGGGGTCTGAGATGGAGCTGGCAGTAATGTGTATGACACTTATACATGGCTGGGGAGAGTGAGGGGTGAGAGATGGTGTTGGCAGTAATGTGTGTGACACTTATACATGGCTGGGAAGAGTGAGAGGTGAGCGATGGAGCTGCCAGTAATGTGTGTGACACTTATACATGGCTGGGGAAAGTGAGAGCTGAGAGATGGTGCTGGCAGTAATGTGTGTGACACTTATACATGGCTGGGAAGAGTGAGAGGTGAGAGATGAAGCTGGCAGTAATGTGTGTGAAACACTTATACATGGCTGGGAAGAGTGAGGTGAGAGATGGTGCTGGCAGTAATGTGTGTGACACTTATACACGGTTGGGGAGAGTGAGAGGTGAGAGATGGTGCTGGCAGTAATGTGTGTGACACTTATACATGGCTGGGGAGAGTGAGAGGTGAGACATGGTGCTGGCAGTAATGTGTGTGACACTTATACATGGCTGGGGAGAGTGAGAGGTGAGAGATGGTGCTGGCAGTAATGTGTGTGACACTTATACATGGCTGCGGAGAGTGACGGGTGAGAGATGGAGCTGGCAGTAATGTGTGTGACACTTATACATGGCTGGGGAGAGTGAGAGGTGAGAGATGGAGCTGGCAGTAATGTGTGTGACACTTGTACATGGCTGCGGAGAGTGACGGGTGAGAGATGGAGCTGGCAGTAATGTGTGTGACACTTATACATGGCTGGGGAGAGTGAGAGATGGAGCTGGCAGTAATGTGTGTGACACTTATACGTGGTTGGGGAGAGTGAGAGGTGAGAGATGGAGCTGGCAGTAATGTGTGTGATACTTATATATGGCTGGGGAGAGTGAGAGGTGAGAGATGGTGCTGGCAGTAATGTGTGTGACACTTATACATGGCTGGGGAGAGTGAGAGGTGAGAGATGGTGCTGGCAGTAATGTGTATGACACTTATACATGGTTGGGGAGAGTGAGAGGTGAGAGATGGTGCTGGCAGTAATGTGTGTGACACTTATACATGGCTGGGGAGAGTGAGAGGTGAGAGATGGTGCTGGCAGTAATGTGTGTGACACTTATACATGGCTGGGGAGAGTGAGGGGTGAGAGATGGAGCTGGCAGTAATGTGTGTGACACTTATACATGGCAGGGGAGAGTGAGAGGTGAGAGATGGAGCTGGCAGTAATGTGTGTGACACTTATACACGGCTGGGGAGAATGAGAGGTGAGAGATGGTGCTGGCAGTAATGTATGTGACACTTATACACGGCTAGGGAGAGTGAGAGGTGAGTGATGGTGCTGGCAGTAATGTGTTTGACACTTATACACGGCTGGGAAGAGTGGGGGGTGAGAGATGGTGCTGGCAGTAATGTGTGTGACACCTATACATGGCTGGGGAGAGTGAGAGGTGAGAGATTGTGCTGGCAGTAATGTGTGTGACACCTATACATGGCTGGGGAGAGAGAGGGGTGACAGATGGAGCTGGCAGTAAAGTGTATGACACTTATACATGGCTGGGGAGAGTGAGGGGTGAGAGATGGTGCTGGCAGTAATGGGTGTGACACTTATACATGGCTGAGGAGAATGAGGGGTGAACAATGGTGCTGGCAGTAATGTGTGTGACACTTATACATGGCTGAGGACAGTGAGGGGTAAGAGATGGTGCTGGCAGTAATGTGTGTGACAATTATACATGGCTGGGGAGAGTGAGAGGTGAGAGATGGTGCTGGCAGTAATGTGTGTGACACTTATACATGTCTGGGGAGATTGAGAGGTGAGAGAAGGTGCTGGCAGTAATGTGTGTGACACTTTTACATGGCTGGGGAGAGTGGGGGGTGAGAGATGGAGCTGGTAGTAATGTGTATGACACTTATACATGGCTGGGGAGAGTGAGGGGTGAGCGATGGAGCTGCCAGTAATGTGTGTGACACTTATACACGGCTGGGAAGAGTGAGAGGTGAGCGATGGAGCTGCCAGTAATGTGTGTGACACTTATACATGGCTGGGGAGAGTGAGAGGTGAGAGATGGAGCTGGCAGTAATGTGTGTGACACTTATACATGGCTGGGGAGAGTGAGAGGTGAGAGATGGAGCTGGCAGTAATGTGTGTGACACTTAGACATGGCTGGGGAGAGTGAGAGGTGAGAGATGGAGCTGGCAGTAATGTGTGTGACACTTAGACATGGCTGGGGAAAGTGAGAGCTGAGAGATGGTGCTGGCAGTAATGTGTGTGACACTTATACATGGCTGGGAAGAGTGAGAGGTGAGAGATGGAGCTGGCAGTAATGTGTGTGACACTTATACACGGCTGGGAAGAGTGAGAGGTGAGCGATGGAGCTGCCAGTATTGTGTGTGACACTAATACATGGCTGGGGAGAGTGAGAGGTGAGCGATGGTGCTGGCAGTAATGTGTGTGACACTTATACATGGCTGGGGAGAGTGAGAGGTGAGAGATGGAGCTGGCAGTAATGTGTGTGACACTTATACATGGCTGGGAAGAGTGAGAGGTGAAAGATGGAGCTGGCTGTAATGTGTGTGACACTAATACATGGCTGGGGAGAGTGAGAGGTGAGAGATGGAGCTGGCAGTAAAGTGTGTGACACTTATACATGGCTGGGAAGAGTGAGAGGTGAGAGATGGAGCTGGCAGTAATGTGTGTGACACTTATACATGGCTGGGGAAAGTGAGAGCTGAGAGATGGTGCTGGCAGTAATGTGTGTGACACTTATACATGGCTGGGGAGAGTGAGGGGTGAGAGATGGTGCTGGCAGTAATGTGTGTGACACTTATACATGGCTGGGGAGAGTGAGAGGTGAGAGATGGTGCTGGCAGTAATGTGTGTGACACTTATACATGGCTGGGGTGAGTGAGAGGTGAGAGATGGAGCTGGCAGTAATGTGTGTGACACTTATATATGGCTGGGAAGAGTGAGAGGTGAGAGATGGAGCTGGCAGTAATGTGTGTGACACTTATACATGGCTGGGGAGAGTGAGAGGTGAGAGATGTAGCTGGCAGTAATGTGTGTGACATTTATACATGGCTGGGGAGAGTGAGAGGTGAGAGATGGTGTTGGCAGTAATGTGTGTGACACATATACATGGCTGGGGAGAGTGAGAGGTGAGCGATGGAGCTGCCAGTAATGTGTGTGACACTTATACATGGCAGGGGAGAGTGAGGGGTGAGAGATGGTGCTGGCAGTAATGTGTGTGACACTTATACATGGCTGGGGAGAGTGAGAGATGGAGCTGGCAGTAATGTGTGTGACACTTATACATGGCTGGGGAGAGAGAGAGGTGAGAGATGGAGCTGGCAGTAATGTGTGTGACACTTATACATGGCTGGGAAGAGTGAGGGGTGAGAGATGGTGCTGGCAGTAATGTGTGTGACACTTATACATGGCTGCGGAGAGTGACGGGTGAGAGATGGAGCTGGCAGTAATGTGTGTGACACTTATACATGGCTGGGGAGAGTGAGAGGTGAGAGATGGAGCTGGCAGTAATGTGTGTGACACTTATACATGGCTGGGAAGAGTGAGGGGTGAGAGATGGTGCTGGCAGTAATGTGTGTGACACTTATACATGGCTGCGGAGAGTGACGGGTGAGAGATGGAGCTTGCAGTAATGTGTGTGACGCTTATACATGGCTGGGGAGAGTGAGAGATGGAGCTGACAGTAATGTGTGTGACACTTACACATGGCTGGGGAGAGTGAGAGGTGAGAGATGGTGCTGGCAGTAATGTGTGTGACACTTATACATGGCTGGGGAGAGTGAGGGGTGAGAGATGGTGCTGGCAGTAATGTGTGTGACACTTATACATGGTTGGGGAGAGTGAGAGGTGAGAGATGGAGCTGGCAGTAATGTGTGTGATACTTATACATGGCTGGGGAGAGTGAGAGGTGAGAGATGGTTCTGGCAGTAATGTGTGTGACACTTATACATGGCTGGGGAGAGTGAGAGGTGAGAGATGGTGCTGGCAGTAATGTGTGTGACACTTATACATGGTTGGGGAGAGTGAGAGGTGAGAGATGGTGATGGCAGTAATGTGAGTGACACTTATACATGGCTGGGGAGAGTGAGGGGTCTGAGATGGAGCTGGCAGTAATGTGTATGACACTTATACATGGCTGGGGAGAGTGAGGGGTGAGAGATGGTGCTGGCAGTAATGTGTGTGACACTTATACACGGCTGGGAAGAGTGAGAGGTGAGCGATGGAGCTGCCAGTAATGTGTGTGACACTTATACATGGCTGGGGAAAGTGAGAGCTGAGAGATGGTGCTGGCAGTAATGTGTGTGACACTTATACATGGCTGGGAAGAGTGAGAGGTGAGAGATGAAGCTGGCAGTAATGTGTGAGAAACACTTATACATGGCTGGGAAGAGTGAGAGGTGAGAGATGGTGCTGGCAGTAATGTGTGTGACACTTATACACGGTTGGGGAGAGTGAGAGGTGAGAGATGGTGCTGGCAGTAATGTGTGTGACACTTATACATGGCTGGGGAGAGTGAGAGGTGAGACATGGTGCTGGCAGTAATGTGTGTGACACTTATACATGGCTGGGGAGAGTGAGAGGTGAGAGATGGTGCTGGCAGTAATGTGTGTGACACTTATACATGGCTGGGGAGAGTGAGAGGTGAGAGATGGAGCTGGCAGTAATGTGTGTGACACTTGTACATGGCTGCGGAGAGTGACGGGTGAGAGATGGAGCTGGCAGTAATGTGTGTGACACTTATACATGGCTGGGGAGAGTGAGAGATGGAGCTGGCAGTAATGTGTGTGACACTTACACATGGCTGGGGAGAGTGAGAGGTGAGAGATGGAGCTGGCAGTAATGTGTGTGACACTTACACATGGCTGGGAAGAGTGAGAGGTGAGAGATGGAGCTGGCAGTAATGTGTGTGACACTTATACATGGCTGGGAAGAGTGAGAGGTGAGCGATGGAGCTGCCAGTATTGTGTGTGACACTAATACATGGCTGGGGAGAGTGAGAGGTGAGCGATGGTGCTGGCAGTAATGTGTGTGACACTTATACATGGCTGGGGAGAGTGAGAGGTGAGAGATGGAGCTGGCAGTAATGTGTGTGACACTTATACATGGCTGGGAAGAGTGAGAGGTGAAAGATGGAGCTGGCAGTAATGTGTGTGACACTAATACATGGCTGGGGAGAGTGAGAGGTGAGAGATGGAGCTGGCAGTAAAGTGTGTGACACTTATACATGGCTGGGAAGAGTGAGAGGTGAGAGATGGAGCTGGCAGTAATGTGTGTGACACTTATACATGGCTGGGGAAAGTGAGAGCTGAGAGATGGTGCTGGCAGTAATGTGTGTGACACTTATACATGGCTGGGGAGAGTGAGGGGTGAGAGATGGTGCTGGCAGTAATGTGTGTGACACTTATACATGGCTGGGGAGAGTGAGAGGTGAGAGATGGTGCTGGCAGTAATGTGTGTGACACTTATACATGGCTGGGGTGAGTGAGAGGTGAGAGATGGAGCTGGCAGTAATGTGTGTGACACTTATATATGGCTGGGAAGAGTGAGAGGTGAGAGATGGAGCTGGCAGTAATGTGTGTGACACTTATACATGGCTGGGGAGAGTGAGAGGTGAGAGATGTAGCTGGCAGTAATGTGTGTGACATTTATACATGGCTGGGGAGAGTGAGAGGTGAGAGATGGTGTTGGCAGTAATGTGTGTGACACATATACATGGCTGGGGAGAGTGAGAGGTGAGCGATGGAGCTGCCAGTAATGTGTGTGACACTTATACATGGCAGGGGAGAGTGAGGGGTGAGAGATGGTGCTGGCAGTAATGTGTGTGACACTTATACATGGCTGGGGAGAGTGAGAGATGGAGCTGGCAGTAATGTGTGTGACACTTATACATGGCTGGGGAGAGAGAGAGGTGAGAGATGGAGCTGGCAGTAATGTGTGTGACACTTATACATGGCTGGGAAGAGTGAGGGGTGAGAGATGGTGCTGGCAGTAATGTGTGTGACACTTATACATGGCTGCGGAGAGTGACGGGTGAGAGATGGAGCTGGCAGTAATGTGTGTGACACTTATACATGGCTGGGGAGAGTGAGAGGTGAGAGATGGAGCTGGCAGTAATGTGTGTGACACTTATACATGGCTGGGAAGAGTGAGGGGTGAGAGATGGTGCTGGCAGTAATGTGTGTGACACTTATACATGGCTGCGGAGAGTGACGGGTGAGAGATGGAGCTTGCAGTAATGTGTGTGACGCTTATACATGGCTGGGGAGAGTGAGAGATGGAGCTGACAGTAATGTGTGTGACACTTACACATGGCTGGGGAGAGTGAGAGGTGAGAGATGGTGCTGGCAGTAATGTGTGTGACACTTATACATGGCTGGGGAGAGTGAGGGGTGAGAGATGGTGCTGGCAGTAATGTGTGTGACACTTATACATGGTTGGGGAGAGTGAGAGGTGAGAGATGGAGCTGGCAGTAATGTGTGTGATACTTATACATGGCTGGGGAGAGTGAGAGGTGAGAGATGGTTCTGGCAGTAATGTGTGTGACACTTATACATGGCTGGGGAGAGTGAGAGGTGAGAGATGGTGCTGGCAGTAATGTGTGTGACACTTATACATGGCTGGGGAGAGTGAGAGGTGAGAGATGGTGATGGCAGTAATGTGAGTGACACTTATACATGGCTGGGGAGAGTGAGGGGTCTGAGATGGAGCTGGCAGTAATGTGTATGACACTTATACATGGCTGGGGAGAGTGAGGGGTGAGAGATGGTGCTGGCAGTAATGTGTGTGACACTTATACACGGCTGGGAAGAGTGAGACGTGAGCGATGGAGCTGCCAGTAATGTGTGTGACACTTATACATGGCTGGGGAAAGTGAGAGCTGAGAGATGGTGCTGGCAGTAATGTGTGTGACACATATACATGGCTGGGGAGAGTGAGAGGTGAGCGATGGAGCTGCCAGTAATGTGTGTGACACTTATACATGGCAGGGGAGAGTGAGGGGTGAGAGATGGTGCTGGCAGTAATGTGTGTGACACTTATACATGGCTGGGGAGAGTGAGAGATGGAGCTGGCAGTAATGTGTGTGACACTTATACATGGCTGGGGAGAGAGAGAGGTGAGAGATGGAGCTGGCAGTAATGTGTGTGACACTTATACATGGCTGGGAAGAGTGAGGGGTGAGAGATGGTGCTGGCAGTAATGTGTGTGACACTTATACATGGCTGCGGAGAGTGACGGGTGAGAGATGGAGCTGGCAGTAATGTGTGTGACACTTATACATGGCTGGGGAGAGTGAGAGGTGAGAGATGGAGCTGGCAGTAATGTGTGTGACACTTATACATGGCTGGGAAGAGTGAGGGGTGAGAGATGGTGCTGGCAGTAATGTGTGTGACACTTATACATGGCTGCGGAGAGTGACGGGTGAGAGATGGAGCTTGCAGTAATGTGTGTGACGCTTATACATGGCTGGGGAGAGTGAGAGATGGAGCTGACAGTAATGTGTGTGACACTTACACATGGCTGGGGAGAGTGAGAGGTGAGAGATGGTGCTGGCAGTAATGTGTGTGACACTTATACATGGCTGGGGAGAGTGAGGGGTGAGAGATGGTGCTGGCAGTAATGTGTGTGACACTTATACATGGTTGGGGAGAGTGAGAGGTGAGAGATGGAGCTGGCAGTAATGTGTGTGATACTTATACATGGCTGGGGAGAGTGAGAGGTGAGAGATGGTTCTGGCAGTAATGTGTGTGACACTTATACATGGCTGGGGAGAGTGAGAGGTGAGAGATGGTGCTGGCAGTAATGTGTGTGACACTTATACATGGTTGGGGAGAGTGAGAGGTGAGAGATGGTGATGGCAGTAATGTGAGTGACACTTATACATGGCTGGGGAGAGTGAGGGGTCTGAGATGGAGCTGGCAGTAATGTGTATGACACTTATACATGGCTGGGGAGAGTGAGGGGTGAGAGATGGTGCTGGCAGTAATGTGTGTGACACTTATACACGGCTGGGAAGAGTGAGAGGTGAGCGATGGAGCTGCCAGTAATGTGTGTGACACTTATACATGGCTGGGGAAAGTGAGAGCTGAGAGATGGTGCTGGCAGTAATGTGTGTGACACTTATACATGGCTGGGAAGAGTGAGAGGTGAGAGATGAAGCTGGCAGTAATGTGTGAGAAACACTTATACATGGCTGGGAAGAGTGAGAGGTGAGAGATGGTGCTGGCAGTAATGTGTGTGACACTTATACACGGTTGGGGAGAGTGAGAGGTGAGAGATGGTGCTGGCAGTAATGTGTGTGACACTTATACATGGCTGGGGAGAGTGAGAGGTGAGACATGGTGCTGGCAGTAATGTGTGTGACACTTATACATGGCTGGGGAGAGTGAGAGGTGAGAGATGGTGCTGGCAGTAATGTGTGTGACACTTATACATGGCTGGGGAGAGTGAGAGGTGAGAGATGGAGCTGGCAGTAATGTGTGTGACACTTGTACATGGCTGCGGAGAGTGACGGGTGAGAGATGGAGCTGGCAGTAATGTGTGTGACACTTATACATGGCTGGGGAGAGTGAGAGATGGAGCTGGCAGTAATGTGTGTGACACTTACACATGGCTGGGGAGAGTGAGAGGTGAGAGATGGAGCTGGCAGTAATGTGTGTGACACTTACACATGGCTGGGAAGAGTGAGAGGTGAGAGATGGAGCTGGCAGTAATGTGTGTGACACTTATACATGGCTGGGAAGAGTGAGAGGTGAGCGATGGAGCTGCCAGTATTGTGTGTGACACTAATACATGGCTGGGGAGAGTGAGAGGTGAGCGATGGTGCTGGCAGTAATGTGTGTGACACTTATACATGGCTGGGGAGAGTGAGAGGTGAGAGATGGAGCTGGCAGTAATGTGTGTGACACTTATACATGGCTGGGAAGAGTGAGAGGTGAAAGATGGAGCTGGCAGTAATGTGTGTGACACTAATACATGGCTGGGGAGAGTGAGAGGTGAGAGATGGAGCTGGCAGTAAAGTGTGTGACACTTATACATGGCTGGGAAGAGTGAGAGGTGAGAGATGGAGCTGGCAGTAATGTGTGTGACACTTATACATGGCTGGGGAAAGTGAGAGCTGAGAGATGGTGCTGGCAGTAATGTGTGTGACACTTATACATGGCTGGGGAGAGTGAGGGGTGAGAGATGGTGCTGGCAGTAATGTGTGTGACACTTATACATGGCTGGGGAGAGTGAGAGGTGAGAGATGGTGCTGGCAGTAATGTGTGTGACACTTATACATGGCTGGGGTGAGTGAGAGGTGAGAGATGGAGCTGGCAGTAATGTGTGTGACACTTATATATGGCTGGGAAGAGTGAGAGGTGAGAGATGGAGCTGGCAGTAATGTGTGTGACACTTATACATGGCTGGGGAGAGTGAGAGGTGAGAGATGTAGCTGGCAGTAATGTGTGTGACATTTATACATGGCTGGGGAGAGTGAGAGGTGAGAGATGGTGTTGGCAGTAATGTGTGTGACACATATACATGGCTGGGGAGAGTGAGAGGTGAGCGATGGAGCTGCCAGTAATGTGTGTGACACTTATACATGGCAGGGGAGAGTGAGGGGTGAGAGATGGTGCTGGCAGTAATGTGTGTGACACTTATACATGGCTGGGGAGAGTGAGAGATGGAGCTGGCAGTAATGTGTGTGACACTTATACATGGCTGGGGAGAGAGAGAGGTGAGAGATGGAGCTGGCAGTAATGTGTGTGACACTTATACATGGCTGGGAAGAGTGAGGGGTGAGAGATGGTGCTGGCAGTAATGTGTGTGACACTTATACATGGCTGCGGAGAGTGACGGGTGAGAGATGGAGCTGGCAGTAATGTGTGTGACACTTATACATGGCTGGGGAGAGTGAGAGGTGAGAGATGGAGCTGGCAGTAATGTGTGTGACACTTATACATGGCTGGGAAGAGTGAGGGGTGAGAGATGGTGCTGGCAGTAATGTGTGTGACACTTATACATGGCTGCGGAGAGTGACGGGTGAGAGATGGAGCTTGCAGTAATGTGTGTGACGCTTATACATGGCTGGGGAGAGTGAGAGATGGAGCTGACAGTAATGTGTGTGACACTTACACATGGCTGGGGAGAGTGAGAGGTGAGAGATGGTGCTGGCAGTAATGTGTGTGACACTTATACATGGCTGGGGAGAGTGAGGGGTGAGAGATGGTGCTGGCAGTAATGTGTGTGACACTTATACATGGTTGGGGAGAGTGAGAGGTGAGAGATGGAGCTGGCAGTAATGTGTGTGATACTTATACATGGCTGGGGAGAGTGAGAGGTGAGAGATGGTTCTGGCAGTAATGTGTGTGACACTTATACATGGCTGGGGAGAGTGAGAGGTGAGAGATGGTGCTGGCAGTAATGTGTGTGACACTTATACATGGCTGGGGAGAGTGAGAGGTGAGAGATGGTGATGGCAGTAATGTGAGTGACACTTATACATGGCTGGGGAGAGTGAGGGGTCTGAGATGGAGCTGGCAGTAATGTGTATGACACTTATACATGGCTGGGGAGAGTGAGGGGTGAGAGATGGTGCTGGCAGTAATGTGTGTGACACTTATACACGGCTGGGAAGAGTGAGACGTGAGCGATGGAGCTGCCAGTAATGTGTGTGACACTTATACATGGCTGGGGAAAGTGAGAGCTGAGAGATGGTGCTGGCAGTAATGTGTGTGACACTTATACATGGCTGGGAAGAGTGAGAGGTGAGAGATGAAGCTGGCAGTAATGTGTGTGAAACACTTATACATGGCTGGGAAGAGTGAGAGGTGAGAGATGGTGCTGGCAGTAATGTGTGTGACACTTATACACGGTTGGGGAGAGTGAGAGGTGAGAGATGGTGCTGGCAGTAATGTGTGTGACACTTATACATGGCTGGGGAGAGTGAGAGGTGAGACATGGTGCTGGCAGTAATGTGTGTGACACTTATACATGGCTGGGGAGAGTGAGAGGTGAGAGATGGTGCTGGCAGTAATGTGTGTGACACTTATACATGGCTGGGGAGAGTGAGAGGTGAGAGATGGAGCTGGCAGTAATGTGTGTGACACTTGTACATGGCTGCGGAGAGTGACGGGTGAGAGATGGAGCTGGCAGTAATGTGTGTGACACTTATACATGGCTGGGGAGAGTGAGAGATGGAGCTGGCAGTAATGTGTGTGACACTTACACATGGCTGGGGAGAGTGAGAGGTGAGAGATGGTGCAGGCAGTAATGTGTGTGACACTTATACGTGGTTGGGGAGAGTGAGAGGTGAGAGATGGAGCTGGCAGTAATGTGTGTGATACTTATATATGGCTGGGGAGAGTGAGAGGTGAGAGATGGTGCTGGCAGTAATGTGTGTGACACTTATACATGGCTGGGGAGAGTGAGAGGTGAGAGATGGTGCTGGCAGTAATGTGTATGACACTTATACATGGTTGGGGAGAGTGAGAGGTGAGAGATGGTGCTGGCAGTAATGTGTGTGACACTTATACATGGCTGGGGAGAGTGAGAGGTGAGAGATGGTGCTGGCAGTAATGTGTGTGACACTTATACATGGCTGGGGAGAGTGAGGGGTGAGAGATGGAGCTGGCAGTAATGTGTGTGACACTTATACATGGCAGGGGAGAGTGAGAGGTGAGAGATGGAGCTGGCAGTAATGTGTGTGACACTTATACACGGCTGGGGAGAGTGAGAGGTGAGAGATGGTGCTGGCAGTAATGTGTGTGACACTTATACACGGCTAGGGAGAGTGAGAGGTGAGTGATGGTGCTGGCAGTAATGTGTTTGACACTTATACACGGCTGGGAAGAGTGGGGGGTGAGAGATGGTGCTGGCAGTAATGTGTGTGACACCTATACATGGCTGGGGAGAGTGAGAGGTGAGAGATTGTGCTGGCAGTAATGTGTGTGACACCTATACATGGCTGGGGAGAGAGAGGGGTGACAGATGGAGCTGGCAGTAAAGTGTATGACACTTATACATGGCTGGGGAGAGTGAGGGGTGAGAGATGGTGCTGGCAGTAATGTGTGTGACACTTATACATGGTTGGGGAGAGTGAGAGGTGAGAGATGGAGCTGGCAGTAATGTGTGTAATACTTATACATGGCTGGGGAGAGTGAGAGGTGAGAGATGGTTGTGGCAGTAATGTGTGTGACACTTATACATGGCTGGGGAGAGTGAGAGGTGAGAGATGGTGCTGGCAGTAATGTGTGTGACACTTATACATGGTTGGGGAGAGTGAGAGGTGAGAGATGGTGATGGCAGTAATGTGAGTGACACTTATACATGGCTGGGGAGAGTGAGGGGTCTGAGATGGAGCTGGCAGTAATGTTTATGACACTTATACATGGCTGGGGAGAGTGAGGGGTGAGAGATGGTGCTGGCAGTAATGTGTGTGACACTTATACACGGCTGGGAAGAGTGAGAGGTGAGCGATGGAGCTGCCAGTAATGTGTGTGACACTTATACATGGCTGGGGAAAGTGAGAGCTGAGAGATGGTGCTGGCAGTAATGTGTGTGACACTTATACATGGCTGGGAAGAGTGAGAGGTGAGAGATGAAGCTGGCAGTAATGTGTGTGAAACACTTATACATGGCTGGGAAGAGTGAGAGGTGAGAGATGGTGCTGGCAGTAATGTGTGTGACACTTATACACGGTTGGGGAGAGTGAGAGGTGAGAGATGGTGCTGGCAGTAATGTGTGTGACACTTATACATGGCTGGGGAGAGTGAGAGGTGAGACATGGTGCTGGCAGTAATGTGTGTGACACTTATACATGGCTGGGGAGAGTGAGAGGTGAGAGATGGTGCTGGCAGTAATGTGTGTGACACTTATACATGGCTGGGGAGAGTGAGAGGTGAGAGATGGAGCTGGCAGTAATGTGTGTGACACTTGTACATGGCTGCGGAGAGTGACGGGTGAGAGATGGAGCTGGCAGTAATGTGTGTGACACTTATACATGGCTGGGGAGAGTGAGAGATGGAGCTGGCAGTAATGTGTGTGACACTTACACATGGCTGGGGAGAGTGAGAGGTGAGAGATGGTGCAGGCAGTAATGTGTGTGACACTTATACGTGGTTGGGGAGAGTGAGAGGTGAGAGATGGAGCTGGCAGTAATGTGTGTGATACTTATATATGGCTGGGGAGAGTGAGAGGTGAGAGATGGTGCTGGCAGTAATGTGTGTGACACTTATACATGGCTGGGGAGAGTGAGAGGTGAGAGATGGTGCTGGCAGTAATGTGTATGACACTTATACATGGTTGGGGAGAGTGAGAGGTGAGAGATGGTGCTGGCAGTAATGTGTGTGACACTTATACATGGCTGGGGAGAGTGAGAGGTGAGAGATGGTGCTGGCAGTAATGTGTGTGACACTTATACATGGCTGGGGAGAGTGAGGGGTGAGAGATGGAGCTGGCAGTAATGTGTGTGACACTTATACATGGCAGGGGAGAGTGAGAGGTGAGAGATGGAGCTGGCAGTAATGTGTGTGACACTTATACACGGCTGGGGAGAGTGAGAGGTGAGAGATGGTGCTGGCAGTAATGTATGTGACACTTATACACGGCTAGGGAGAGTGAGAGGTGAGTGATGGTGCTGGCAGTAATGTGTTTGACACTTATACACGGCTGGGAAGAGTGGGGGGTGAGAGATGGTGCTGGCAGTAATGTGTGTGACACCTATACATGGCTGGGGAGAGTGAGAGGTGAGAGATTGTGCTGGCAGTAATGTGTGTGACACCTATACATGGCTGGGGAGAGAGAGGGGTGACAGATGGAGCTGGCAGTAAAGTGTATGACACTTATACATGGCTGGGGAGAGTGAGGGGTGAGAGATGGTGCTGGCAGTAATGGGTGTGACACTTATACATGGCTGAGGAGAATGAGGGGTGAACAATGGTGCTGGCAGTAATGTGTGTGACACTTATACATGGCTGAGGACAGTGAGGGGTAAGAGATGGTGCTGGCAGTGATGTGTGTGACAATTATACATGGCTGGGGAGAGTGAGAGGTGAGAGATGGTGCTGGCAGTAATGTGTGTGACACTTATACATGTCTGGGGAGATTGAGAGGTGAGAGAAGGTGCTGGCAGTAATGTGTGTGACACTTTTACATGGCTGGGGAGAGTGGGGGGTGAGAGATGGAGCTGGTAGTAATGTGTATGACACTTATACATGGCTGGGGAGAGTGAGGGGTGAGCGATGGAGCTGCCAGTAATGTGTGTGACACTTATACACGGCTGGGAAGAGTGAGAGGTGAGCGATGGAGCTGCCAGTAATGTGTGTGACACTTATACATGGCTGGGGAGAGTGAGAGGTGAGAGATGGAGCTGGCAGTAATGTGTGTGACACTTATACATGGCTGGGGAGAGTGAGAGGTGAGAGATGGAGCTGGCAGTAATGTGTGTGACACTTATACACGGCTGGGAAGAGTGAGAGGTGAGAGATGGAGCTGGCAGTAATGTGTGTGACACTTATACACGGCTGGGAAGAGTGAGAGGTGAGAGATGGTGCTGGCAGTAATGTGTGTGACACTTATACATGGCTGGGGAGAGTGAGAGGTGAGAGATGGTGCTGGCAGTAATGTGTGTGACACCTATACATGGCTGGGGAGAGTGAGAGGTGAGAGATGGTGCTGGCAGTAATGTGTGTGACACCTATACATGGCTGGGGAGAGTGAGAGGTGAGAGATTGTGCTGGCAGTAATGTGTGTGACACCTATACATGGCTGGGGAGAGAGAGGGGTGACAGATGGAGCTGGCAGTAAAGTGTATGACACTTATACATGGCTGGGGAGAGTGAGGGGTGACAGATGGTGCTGGCAGTAATGGGTGTGACACTTATACATGGCTGAGGAGAATGAGGGGTGAACAATGGTGCTGGCAGTAATGTGTGTGACACTTATACATGGCTGAGGACAGTGAGGGGTAAGAGATGGTGCTGGCAGTAATGTGTGTGACACTTTTACATGGCTGGGGACAGTGAGAGGTGAGAGATGGAGCTGGCAGTAATGTGTGTGACACTTATACATGGCTGGGAAGAGTGAGAGAAGAGATATGGAGCTGGCAGTAATGTGTGTGACACTTATACATGGCTGGGGAGAGTGAGGGGTGAGAGATGGTGCTGGCAGTAATGTGTGTGACACTTATACACGGTTGGGGAGAGTGAGAGGTGAGAGATGGAGCTGGCAGTAATGTGTGTGACACTTATACATGGCTGGGGAGAGTGAGAGGTGAGAGATGGTGCTGGCAGTAATGTGTGTGACACTTATACATGGCTGGGGAAAGTGAGAGCTGAAAGATGGTGCTGGCAGTAATGTGTGTGACACTTATACATGGCTGGGAAGAGTGAGAGGTGAGAGATGGAGCTGGCAGTAATGTGTGTGACACTTATACATGGCTGGGGAGAGTGAGAGGTGAGCGATGGTGCTGGCAGTAATGTGTGTGACACTTATACATGGCTGGGGAGAGTGAGAGGTGAGAGATGGAGCTGGCAGTAATGTGTGTAACACTTATACATGGCTGGGAAGAGTGAGAGGTGAAAGATGGAGCTGGCAGTAATGTGTGTGACACTAATA
This sequence comes from Taudactylus pleione, assembly GCA_031769625.1. Lineage (NCBI taxonomy): Eukaryota > Metazoa > Chordata > Amphibia > Anura > Myobatrachidae > Taudactylus > Taudactylus pleione. The sequence goes on along the minus strand of JAUIMM010000254.1, from coordinate 1,360,901 downwards.
CATGGCTGGGGAGAGTGAGAGGTGAGAGATGGAGCTGGCAGTAAAGTGTGTGACACTTATACATGGCTGGGAAGAGTGAGAGGTGAGAGATGGAGCTGGCAGTAATGTGTGTGACACTTATACATGGCTGGGGAAAGTGAGAGCTGAGAGATGGTGCTGGCAGTAATGTGTGTGACACTTATACATGGCTGGGGAGAGTGAGGGGTGAGAGATGGTGCTGGCAGTAATGTGTGTGACACTTATACATGGCTGGGGAGAGTGAGAGGTGAGAGATGGTGCTGGCAGTAATGTGTGTGACACTTATACATGGCTGGGGAGAGTGAGAGGTGAGAGATGGAGCTGGCAGTAATGTGTGTGACACTTATATATGGCTGGGAAGAGTGAGAGGTGAGAGATGGAGCTGGCAGTAATGTGTGTGACACTTATACATGGCTGGGGAGAGTGAGAGGTGAGAGATGTAGCTGGCAGTAATGTGTGTGACACTTATACATGGCTGGGGAGAGTGAGAGGTGAGAGATGTAGCTGGCAGTAATGTGTGTGACATTTATACATGGCTGGGGAGAGTGAGAGGTGAGAGATGGTGTTGGCAGTAATGTGTGTGACACATATACATGGCTGGGGAGAGTGAGAGGTGAGCGATGGAGCTGCCAGTAATGTGTGTGACACTTATACATGGCAGGGGAGAGTGAGGGGTGAGAGATGGTGCTGGCAGTAATGTGTGTGACACTTATACATGGCTGGGGAGAGTGAGAGATGGAGCTGGAAGTAATGTGTGTGACACTTATACATGGCTGGGGAGAGAGAGAGGTGAGAGATGGAGCTGGCAGTAATGTGTGTGACACTTATACATGGCTGGGAAGAGTGAGGGGTGAGAGATGGTGCTGGCAGTAATGTGTGTGACACTTATACATGGCTGCGGAGAGTGACGGGTGAGAGATGGAGCTGGCAGTAATGTGTGTGACACTTATACATGGCTGGGGAGAGTGAGAGGTGAGAGATGGAGCTGGCAGTAATGTGTGTGACACTTATACATGGCTGGGAAGAGTGAGGGGTGAGAGATGGTGCTGGCAGTAATGTGTGTGACACTTATACATGGCTGCGGAGAGTGACGGGTGAGAGATGGAGCTTGCAGTAATGTGTGTGACGCTTATACATGGCTGGGGAGAGTGAGAGATGGAGCTGACAGTAATGTGTGTGACACTTACACATGGCTGGGGAGAGTGAGAGGTGAGAGATGGTGCTGGCAGTAATGTGTGTGACACTTATACATGGCTGGGGAGAGTGAGGGGTGAGAGATGGTGCTGGCAGTAATGTGTGTGACACTTATACATGGTTGGGGAGAGTGAGAGGTGAGAGATGGAGCTGGCAGTAATGTGTGTGATACTTATACATGGCTGGGGAGAGTGAGAGGTGAGAGATGGTTCTGGCAGTAATGTGTGTGACACTTATACATGGCTGGGGAGAGTGAGAGGTGAGAGATGGTGCTGGCAGTAATGTGTGTGACACTTATACATGGTTGGGGAGAGTGAGAGGTGAGAGATGGTGATGGCAGTAATGTGAGTGACACTTATACATGGCTGGGGAGAGTGAGGGGTCTGAGATGGAGCTGGCAGTAATGTGTATGACACTTATACATGGCTGGGGAGAGTGAGGGGTGAGAGATGGTGCTGGCAGTAATGTGTGTGACACTTATACACGGCTGGGAAGAGTGAGAGGTGAGCGATGGAGCTGCCAGTAATGTGTGTGACACTTATACATGGCTGGGGAAAGTGAGAGCTGAGAGATGGTGCTGGCAGTAATGTGTGTGACACTTATACATGGCTGGGAAGAGTGAGAGGTGAGAGATGAAGCTGGCAGTAATGTGTGTGAAACACTTATACATGGCTGGGAAGAGTGAGAGGTGAGAGATGGTGCTGGCAGTAATGTGTGTGACACTTATACACGGTTGGGGAGAGTGAGAGGTGAGAGATGGTGCTGGCAGTAATGTGTGTGACACTTATACATGGCTGGGGAGAGTGAGAGGTGAGACATGGTGCTGGCAGTAATGTGTGTGACACTTATACATGGCTGGGGAGAGTGAGAGGTGAGAGATGGTGCTGGCAGTAATGTGTGTGACACTTATACATGGCTGGGGAGAGTGAGAGGTGAGAGATGGAGCTGGCAGTAATGTGTGTGACACTTGTACATGGCTGCGGAGAGTGACGGGTGAGAGATGGAGCTGGCAGTAATGTGTGTGACACTTATACATGGCTGGGGAGAGTGAGAGATGGAGCTGGCAGTAATGTGTGTGACACTTACACATGGCTGGGGAGAGTGAGAGGTGAGAGATGGTGCAGGCAGTAATGTGTGTGACACTTATACGTGGTTGGGGAGAGTGAGAGGTGAGAGATGGAGCTGGCAGTAATGTGTGTGATACTTATATATGGCTGGGGAGAGTGAGAGGTGAGAGATGGTGCTGGCAGTAATGTGTGTGACACTTATACATGGCTGGGGAGAGTGAGAGGTGAGAGATGGTGCTGGCAGTAATGTGTATGACACTTATACATGGTTGGGGAGAGTGAGAGGTGAGAGATGGTGCTGGCAGTAATGTGTGTGACACTTATACATGGCTGGGGAGAGTGAGAGGTGAGAGATGGAGCTGGCAGTAATGTGTGTGACACTTATATATGGCTGGGAAGAGTGAGAGGTGAGAGATGGAGCTGGCAGTAATGTGTGTGACACTTATACATGGCTGGGGAGAGTCAGAGGTGAAAGATGGAGCTGGCAGTAATGTGTGTGACACTAATACATGGCTGGGGAGAGTGAGAGGTGAGAGATGGAGCTGGCAGTAAAGTGTGTGACACTTATACATGGCTGGGAAGAGTGAGAGGTGAGAGATGGAGCTGGCAGTAATGTGTGTGACACTTATACATGGCTGGGGAAAGTGAGAGCTGAGAGATGGTGCTGGCAGTAATGTGTGTGACACTTATACATGGCTGGGGAGAGTGAGGGGTGAGAGATGGTGCTGGCAGTAATGTGTGTGACACTTATACATGGCTGGGGAGAGTGAGAGGTGAGAGATGGTGCTGGCAGTAATGTGTGTGACACTTATACATGGCTGGGGAGAGTGAGAGGTGAGAGATGGAGCTGGCAGTAATGTGTGTGACACTTATATATGGCTGGGAAGAGTGAGAGGTGAGAGATGGAGCTGGCAGTAATGTGTGTGACACTTATACATGGCTGGGGAGAGTGAGAGGTGAGAGATGGTGCTGGCAGTAATGTGTGTGACATTTATACATGGCTGGGGAGAGTGAGAGGTGAGAGATGGTGTTGGCAGTAATGTGTGTGACACATATACATGGCTGGGGAGAGTGAGAGGTGAGCGATGGAGCTGCCAGTAATGTGTGTGACACTTATACATGGCAGGGGAGAGTGAGGGGTGAGAGATGGTGCTGGCAGTAATGTGTGTGACACTTATACATGGCTGGGGAGAGTGAGAGATGGAGCTGGCAGTAATGTGTGTGACACTTATACATGGCTGGGGAGAGAGAGAGGTGAGAGATGGAGCTGGCAGTAATGTGTGTGACACTTATACATGGCTGGGAAGAGTGAGGGGTGAGAGATGGTGCTGGCAGTAATGTGTGTGACACTTATACATGGCTGCGGAGAGTGACGGGTGAGAGATGGAGCTGGCAGTAATGTGTGTGACACTTATACATGGCTGGGGAGAGTGAGAGGTGAGAGATGGAGCTGGCAGTAATGTGTGTGACACTTATACATGGCTGGGAAGAGTGAGGGGTGAGAGATGGTGCTGGCAGTAATGTGTGTGACACTTATACATGGCTGCGGAGAGTGACGGGTGAGAGATGGAGCTTGCAGTAATGTGTGTGACGCTTATACATGGCTGGGGAGAGTGAGAGATGGAGCTGACAGTAATGTGTGTGACACTTACACATGGCTGGGGAGAGTGAGAGGTGAGAGATGGTGCTGGCAGTAATGTGTGTGACACTTATACATGGCTGGGGAGAGTGAGGGGTGAGAGATGGTGCTGGCAGTAATGTGTGTGACACTTATACATGGTTGGGGAGAGTGAGAGGTGAGAGATGGAGCTGGCAGTAATGTGTGTGATACTTATACATGGCTGGGGAGAGTGAGAGGTGAGAGATGGTTCTGGCAGTAATGTGTGTGACACTTATACATGGCTGGGGAGAGTGAGAGGTGAGAGATGGTGCTGGCAGTAATGTATGTGACACTTATACATGGTTGGGGAGAGTGAGAGGTGAGAGATGGTGATGGCAGTAATGTGAGTGACACTTATACATGGCTGGGGAGAGTGAGGGGTCTGAGATGGAGCTGGCAGTAATGTGTATGACACTTATACATGGCTGGGGAGAGTGAGGGGTGAGAGATGGTGCTGGCAGTAATGTGTGTGACACTTATACATGGCTGGGAAGAGTGAGAGGTGAGCGATGGAGCTGCCAGTAATGTGTGTGACACTTATACATGGCTGGGGAAAGTGAGAGCTGAGAGATGGTGCTGGCAGTAATGTGTGTGACACTTATACATGGCTGGGAAGAGAGAGAGGTGAGAGATGAAGCTGGCAGTAATGTGTGTGAAACACTTATACATGGCTGGGAAGAGTGAGAGGTGAGAGATGGTGCTGGCAGTAATGTGTGTGACACTTATACACGGTTGGGGAGAGTGAGAGGTGAGAGATGGTGCTGGCAGTAATGTGTGTGACACTTATACATGGCTGGGGAGAGTGAGAGGTGAGACATGGTGCTGGCAGTAATGTGTGTGACACTTATACATGGCTGGGGAGAGTGAGAGGTGAGAGATGGTGCTGGCAGTAATGTGTGTGACACTTATACATGGCTGGGGAGAGTGAGAGGTGAGAGATGGAGCTGGCAGTAATGTGTGTGACACTTGTACATGGCTGCGGAGAGTGACGGGTGAGAGATGGAGCTGGCAGTAATGTGTGTGACACTTATACATGGCTGGGGAGAGTGAGAGATGGAGCTGGCAGTAATGTGTGTGACACTTACACATGGCTGGGGAGAGTGATAGGTGAGAGATGGTGCAGGCAGTAATGTGTGTGACACTTATACGTGGTTGGGGAGAGTGAGAGGTGAGAGATGGAGCTGGCAGTAATGTGTGTGATACTTATATATGGCTGGGGAGAGTGAGAGGTGAGAGATGGTGCTGGCAGTAATGTGTGTGACACTTATACATGGCTGGGGAGAGTGAGAGGTGAGAGATGGTGCTGGCAGTAATGTGTATGACACTTATACATGGTTGGGGAGAGTGAGAGGTGAGAGATGGTGCTGGCAGTAATGTGTGTGACACTTATACATGGCTGGGGAGAGTGAGAGGTGAGAGATGCTGCTGGCAGTAATGTGTGTGACACTTATACATGGCTGGGGAGAGTGAGGGGTGAGAGATGGAGCTGGCAGTAATGTGTGTGACACTTATACATGGCAGGGGAGAGTGAGAGGTGAGAGATGGAGCTGGCAGTAATGTGTGTGACACTTATACACGGCTGGGGAGAGTGAGAGGTGAGAGATGGTGCTGGCAGTAATGTATGTGACACTTATACACGGCTAGGGAGAGTGAGAGGTGAGTGATGGTGCTGGCAGTAATGTGTTTGACACTTATACACGGCTGGGAAGAGTGGGGGGTGAGAGATGGTGCTGGCAGTAATGTGTGTGACACCTATACATGGCTGGGGAGAGTGAGAGGTGAGAGATTGTGCTGGCAGTAATGTGTGTGACACCTATACATGGCTGGGGAGAGAGAGGGGTGACAGATGGAGCTGGCAGTAAAGTGTATGACACTTATACATGGCTGAGGAGAATGAGGGGTGAACAATGGTGCTGGCAGTAATGTGTGTGACACTTATACATGGCTGAGGACAGTGAGGGGTAAGAGATGGTGCTGGCAGTAATGTGTGTGACAATTATACATGGCTGGGGAGAGTGAGAGGTGAGAGATGGTGCTGGCAGTAATGTGTGTGACACTTATACATGTCTGGGGAGAGTGAGAGGTGAGAGAAGGTGCTGGCAGTAATGTGTGTGACACTTTTACATGGCTGGGGAGAGTGGGGGGTGAGAGATGGAGCTGGTAGTAATGTGTATGACACTTATACATGGCTGGGGAGAGTGAGGGGTGAGCGATGGAGCTGCCAGTAATGTGTGTGACACTTATACACGGCTGGGAAGAGTGAGAGGTGAGCGATGGAGCTACCAGTAATGTGTGTGACACTTATACATGGCTGGGGAGAGTGAGAGGTGAGAGATGGAGCTGGCAGTAATGTGTGTGACACTTATACATGGCTGGGGAGAGTGAGAGGTGAGAGATGGAGCTGGCAGTAATGTGTGTGACACTTAGACATGGCTGGGGAGAGTGAGAGGTGAGAGATGGAGCTGGCAGTAATGTGTGTGACACTTAGACATGGCTGGGGAAAGTGAGAGCTGAGAGATGGTGCTGGCAGTAATGTGTGTGACACTTATACATGGCTGGGAAGAGTGAGAGGTGAGAGATGGAGCTGGCAGTAATGTGTGTGACACTTATACACGGCTGGGAAGAGTGAGAGGTGAGAGATGGTGCTGGCAGTAATGTGTGTGACACTTATACATGGCTGGGGAGAGTGAGAGGTGAGAGATGGTGCTGGCAGTAATGTGTGTGACACCTATACATGGCTGGGGAGAGTGAGAGGTGAGAGATGGTGCTGGCAGTAATGTGTGTGACACCTATACATGGCTGGGGAGAGTGAGAGGTGAGAGATTGTGCTGGCAGTAATGTGTGTGACACCTATACATGGCTGGGGAGAGAGAGGGGTGACAGATGGAGCTGGCAGTAAAGTGTATGACACTTATACATGGCTGAGGAGAATGAGGGGTGAACAATGGTGCTGGCAGTAATGTGTGTGACACTTATACATGGCTGAGGACAGTGAGGGGTAAGAGATGGTGCTGGCAGTAATGTGTGTGACAATTATACATGGCTGGGGACAGTGAGAGGTGAGAGAAGGTGCTGGCAGTAATGTGTGTGACACTTTTACATGGCTGGGGACAGTGAGAGGTGAGAGATGGAGCTGGCAGTAATGTGTGTGACACTTATACATGGCTGGGAAGAGTGAGAGAAGAGATATGGAGCTGGCAGTAATGTGTGTGACACTTATACATGGCTGGGGAGAGTGAGAGGTTTGCGATGGAGCTGCCAGTAATGTGTGTGACACTTATACATGGCTGGGGAGAGTGAGGGGTGAGAGATGGTGCTGGCAGTAATGTGTGTGACACTTATACACGGTTGGGGAGAGTGAGAGGTGAGAGATGGAGCTGGCAGTAATGTGTGTGACACTTATACATGGCTGGGAAGAGTGAGAGGTGAGCGATGGAGCTGCCAGTAATGTGTGTGACACTTATACATGGCTGGGGAAAGTGAGAGCTGAAAGATGGTGCTGGCAGTAATGTGTGTGACACTTACACATGGCTGGGAAGAGTGAGAGGTGAGAGATGGAGCTGGCAGTAATGTGTGTGACACTTATACATGGCTGGGAAGAGTGAGAGGTGAGCGATGGAGCTGCCAGTATTGTGTGTGACACTAATACATGGCTGGGGAGAGTGAGAGGTGAGAGATGGTGCTGGCAGTAATGTGTGTGACACTTATACATGGCTGGGGAGAGTGAGAGGTGAGAGATGGAGCTGGCAGTAATGTGTGTGACACTTATACATGGCTGGGAAGAGTGAGAGGTGAAAGATGGAGCTGGCAGTAATGTGTGTGACACTAATACATGGCTGGGGAGAGTGAGAGGTGAGAGATGGAGCTGGCAGTAAAGTGTGTGACACTTATACATGGCTGGGAAGAGTGAGAGGTGAGAGATGGAGCTGGCAGTAATGTGTGTGACACTTATACATGGCTGGAGAAAGTGAGAGCTGAGAGATGGTGCTGGCAGTAATGTGTGTGACACTTATACATGGCTGGGGAGAGTGAGGGGTGAGAGATGGTGCTGGCAGTAATGTGTGTGACACTTATACATGGCTGGGGAGAGTGAGAGGTGAGAGATGGTGCTGGCAGTAATGTGTGTGACACTTATACATGGCTGGGGAGAGTGAGAGGTGAGAGATGGAGCTGGCAGTAATGTGTGTGACACTTATATATGGCTGGGAAGAGTGCGAGGTGAGAGATGGAGCTGGCAGTAATGTGTGTAACACTTATACATGGCTGGGGAGAGTGAGAGGTGAGAGATGTAGCTGGCAGTAATGTGTGTGACATTTATACATGGCTGGGGAGAGTGAGAGGTGTGAGATGGTGTTGGCAGTAATGTGTGTGACACATATACATGGCTGGGGAGAGTGAGAGGTGAGCGATGGAGCTGCCAGTAATGTGTGTGACACTTATACATGGCAGGGGAGAGTGAGGGGTGAGAGATGGTGCTGGCAGTAATGTGTGTGACACTTATACATGGCTGGGGAGAGTGAGAGATGGAGCTGGCAGTAATGTGTGTGACACTTATACATGGCTGGGGAGAGAGAGAGGTGAGAGATGGAGCTGGCAGTAATGTGTGTGACACTTATACATGGCTGGGAAGAGTGAGGGGTGAGAGATGGTGCTGGCAGTAATGTGTGTGACACTTATACATGGCTGCGGAGAGTGACGGCTGAGAGATGGAGCTTGCAGTAATGTGTGTGACACTTATACATGGCTGGGGAGAGTGAGAGATGGAGCTGGCAGTAATGTGTGTGACACTTACACATGGCTGGGGAGAGTGAGAGGTTAGAGATGGTGCTGGCAGTAATGTGTGTGACACTTATACATGGCTGGGGAGAGTGAGGGGTGAGAGATGGTGCTGGCAGTAATGTGTGTGACACTTATACATGGTTGGGGAGAGTGAGAGGTGAGAGATGGAGCTGGCAGTAATGTGTGTGATACTTATACATGGCTGGGAAGAGTGAGAGGTAAGAGATGGTGCTGGCAGTAATGTGTGTGTCACTTATACATGGCTGGGGAGAGTGAGAGGTGAGAGATGGTGCTGGCAGTAATGTGTGTGACACTTATACATGGTTGGGGAGAGTGAGAGGTGAGAGATGGTGCTGGCAGTAATGTGTGTGACACTTATACATGGCTGGGGAGAGTGAGAGGTGAGAGATGGTGCTGGCAGTAATGTGTGTGACACTTATACATGGCTGGGGAGAGTGAGGGGTGAGAGATGGAGCTGGCAGTAATGTGTGTGACACTTATACATGGCAGGGGAGAGTGAGAGGTGAGAGCTGGAGCTGGCAGTAATGTGTGTGACACTTATACACGGCTGGGGAGAGTGAGAGGTGAGAGATGGTGCTGGCAGTAATGTGTGTGACACCTATACATGGCTGGGGAGAGAGAGGGGTGACAGATGGAGCTGGCAGTAAAGTGTATGACACTTATACATGGCTGGGGAGAGTGAGGGGTGAGAGATGGTGCTGGCAGTAATGGGTGTGACACTTATACATGGCTGAGGACAGTGAGGGGTGAGAGATGGTGCTGGCAGTAATGTGTGTGACAATTATACATGGCTGGGGAGAGTGAGAGGTGAGAGAAGGTGCTGGCAGTAATGTGTGTGACACTTTTACATGGCTGGGGACAGTGAGAGGTGAGAGATGGAGCTGGCAGTAATGTGTGTGACACTTATACATGGCTGGGAAGAGTGAGAGAAGAGATATGGAGCTGGCAGTAATGTGTGTGACACTTATACATGGCTTGGGAGAGTGAGAGGTGAGAGATGGAGCTGGCAGTAATGTGTGTGACACTTATACATGGCTGGGGAGAGTGAGAGGTGAGAGATGGTGTTGGCAGTAATGTGTGTGACACTTATACATGGCTGGGGAGAGTGAGAGGTTTGCGATGGAGCTGCCAGTAATGTGTGTGACACTTATACATGGCTGGGGAGAGTGAGGGGTGAGAGATGGTGCTGGCAGTAATGTGTGTGACACTTATACACGGTTGGGGAGAGTGAGAGGTGAGAGATGGAGCTGGCAGTAATGTGTGTGACACTTATACACGGCTGGGAAGAGTGAGAGGTGAGCGATGGAGCTGCCAGTAATGTGTGTGACACTTATACATGGCTGGGGAAAGTGAGAGCTGAAAGATGGTGCTGGCAGTAATGTGTGTGACACTTATACATGGCTGGGAAGAGTGAGAGGTGAGAGATGGAGCTGGCAGTAATGTGTTTGACACTTATACATGGCTGGGAAGAGTGAGAGGTGAGCGATGGAGCTGCCAGTATTGTGTGTGACACTAATACATGGCTGGGGAGAGTGAGAGGTGAGAGATGGTGCTGGCCGTAATGTGTGTGACACTTATACATGGCTGGGGAGAGTGAGAGGTGAGAGATGGAGCTGGCAGTAATGTGTGTGACACTTATACATGGCTGGGAAGAGTGGGAGGTGAAAGATGGAGCTGGCAGTAATGTGTGTGACACTAATACATGGCTGGGGAGAGTGAGAGGTGAGAGATGGAGCTGGCAGTAAAGTGTGTGACACTTATACATGGCTGGGAAGAGTGAGAGGTGAGAGATGGTGCTGGCAGTAATGTGTGTGACACTTATACATGGCTGGGAAGAGTGAGAGGTGAGCGATGGAGCTGCCAGTATTGTGTGTGACACTAATACATGGCTGGGGAGAGTGAGAGGTGAGAGATGGTGCTGGCAGTAATGTGTGTGACACTTATACATGGCTGGGGAAAGTGAGAGCTGAGAGATGGTGCTGGCAGTAATGTGTGTGACACTTATACATGGCTGGGGAGAGTGAGGGGTGAGAGATGGTGCTGGCAGTAATGTGTGTGACACTTATACATGGCTGGGGAGAGTGAGAGGTGAGAGATGGTGCTGGCAGTAATGTGTGTGACACTTATACATGGCTGGGGAGAGTGAGAGGTGAGAGATGGAGCTGGCAGTAATGTGTGTGACACTTATATATGGCTGGGAAGAGTGAGAGGTGAGAGATGGAGCTGGCAGTAATGTGTGTGACACTTATACATGGCTGGGGAGAGTGAGAGGTGAGAGATGTAGCTGGCAGTAATGTGTGTGACATTTATACATGGCTGGGGAGAGTGAGAGGTGAGAGATGGTGTTGGCAGTAATGTGTGTGACACATATACATGGCTGGGGAGAGTGAGAGGTGAGCGATGGAGCTGCCAGTAATGTGTGTGACACTTATACATGGCAGGGGAGAGTGAGGGGTGAGAGATGGTGCTGGCAGTAATGTGTGTGACACTTATACATGGCTGGGGAGAGTGAGAGATGGAGCTGGCAGTAATGTGTGTGACACTTATACATGGCTGGGGAGAGAGAGAGGTGAGAGATGGAGCTGGCAGTAATGTGTGTGACACTTATACATGGCTGGGAAGAGTGAGGGGTGAGAGATGGTGCTGGCAGTAATGTGTGTGACACTTATACATGGCTGCGGAGAGTGACGGCTGAGAGATGGAGCTTGCAGTAATGTGTGTGACACTTATACATGGCTGGGGAGAGTGAGAGATGGAGCTGGCAGTAATGTGTGTGACACTTACACATGGCTGGGGAGAGTGAGAGGTTAGAGATGGTGCTGGCAGTAATGTGTGTGACACTTATACATGGCTGGGGAGAGTGAGGGGTGAGAGATGGTGCTGGCAGTAATGTGTGTGACACTTATACATGGTTGGGGAGAGTGAGAGGTGAGAGATGGAGCTGGCAGTAATGTGTGTGATACTTATACATGGCTGGGAAGAGTGAGAGGTAAGAGATGGTGCTGGCAGTAATGTGTGTGTCACTTATACATGGCTGGGGAGAGTGAGAGGTGAGAGATGGTGCTGGCAGTAATGTGTGTGACACTTATACATGGTTGGGGAGAGTGAGAGGGGAGAGATGGTGCTGGCAGTAATGTGTGTGACACTTATACATGGCTGGGGAGAGTGAGAGGTGAGAGATGGTGCTGGCAGTAATGTGTGTGACACTTATACATGGCTGGGGAGAGTGAGGGGTGAGAGATGGAGCTGGCAGTAATGTGTGTGACACTTATACATGGCAGGGGAGAGTGAGAGGTGAGAGCTGGAGCTGGCAGTAATGTGTGTGACACTTATACACGGCTTGGGAGAGTGAGAGGTGAGAGATGGTGCTGGCAGTAATGTGTGTGACACTTTTACATGGCTGGGGAGAGTGACGGGTGAGAGATGGAGCTTGCAATAATGTGTGTGACACTTATACATGGCTGGGGAGAGTGAGAGGTGAGAGATGGAGCTGGCAGTAATGTGTGTGACACTTATACATGGCTGGGGAGAGAGAGAGGTGAGAGATGGAGCTGGCAGTAATGTGTGTGACACTTATACATGGCTGGGAAGAGTGAGAGGTGAGAGATGGAGCTGGCAGTAATGTGTGTGACACTTATACATGGCTGTGGAGAGTGAGAGGTGAGAGATGGAGCTGGCAGTAATGTGTGTGACACTTATACATGGCTGGGAAGAGTGAGGGGTGAGAGATGGTGCTGGCAGTAATGTGTGTGACACTTATACATGGCTGCGGAGAGTGACGGGTGAGAGATGGAGCTTGCAGTAATGTGTGTGACACTTATACATGGCTGGGGAGAGTGAGAGATGGAGCTGACAGTAATTTGTGTGACACTTACACATGGCTGGGGAGAGTGAGAGGTGAGAGATGGTGCTGGCAGTAATGTGTGTGACACTTATACATGGCTGGGGAGAGTGAGGGGTGAGAGATGGTGCTGGCAGTAATGTGTGTGACACTTATACATGGTTGGGGAGAGTGAGAGGTGAGAGATGGAGCTGGCAGTAATGTGTGTGATACTTATACATGGCTGGGGAGAGTGAGAGGTGAGAGATGGTTCTGGCAGTAATGTGTGTGACACTTATACATGGCTGCGGAGAGTGAGAGGTGAGAGATGGTGCTGGCAGTAATGTGTGTGACACTTATACATGGTTGGGGAGAGTGAGAGGTGAGAGATGGTGATGGCAGTAATGTGTGTGACACTTATACATGGCTGGGGAGAGTGAGAGGTGAGAGATGGTGCTGGCAGTAATGTGTGTGACACTTATACATGGCAGGGGAGAGTGAGAGGTCAGAGATGGAGCTGGAAGTAATGTGTGTGACACTTATACACGGCTGGGGAGAGTGAGAGGTGAGAGATGGTGCTGGCAGTAATGTGTGTGACACTTATACATGGCTGGGAAGAGTGAGAGGTGAGAGATGGAGCTGGCAGTAACGTGTGTGACACTTATACACGGCTGGGAAGAGTGAGAGGTGAGAGATGGTGCTGGCAGTAACGTGTGTGACACTTATACATGGCTGGGGAGAGTGAGAGGTGAGAGATGGTGCTGGCAGTAATGTGTGTGACACTTATACATGGCTGGGGAGAGTGAGAGGTGAGAGATGGTGCTGGCAGTAATGTGTGTGACACTTATACATGGCTGGGGAGAGTGAGAGGTGAGAGATGGTGCTGGCAGTAATGTGTGTGACACTTATACATGGCTGGGGACAGTGAGAGGTGAGAGATGGAGCTGGCAGTAATGTGTGTGACACTTATACATGGCTGGGAAGAGTGAGAGGTGAGAGATGGAGCTGGCAGTAATGTGTGTGACACTTATACATGGCTTGGGAGAGTGAGAGGTGAGAGATGGAGCTGGCAGTCATGTGTGTGACACTTATACATGGCTGGGGAGAGTGAGAGGTGAGAGATGGTGTTGGCAGCAATGTGTGTGACACTTATACATGGCTGGGGAGAGTGAGAGGTTTGCGACGGAGCTGCAAGTAATGTGTGTGACACTTATACATGGCTGGGGAGAGTGAGGGGTGAGAGATGGTGCTGGCAGTAATGTGTGTGACACTTATACACGGTTGGGGAGAGTGAGAGGTGAGAGATGGAGCTGGCAGTAATGTGTGTGACACTTATACACGGCTGGGAAGAGTGAGAGGTGAGCGATGGAGCTGCCAGTAATGTGTGTGACACTTATACATGGCTGGGGAAAGTGAGAGCTGAAAGATGGTGCTGGCAGTAATGTGTGTGACACTTATACATGGCTGGGAAGAGTGAGAGGTGAGCGATGGAGCTGCCAGTATTGTGTGTGACACTAATACATGGCTGGGGAGAGTGAGAGGTGAGAGATGGTGCTGGCAGTAATGTGTGTGACACTTATACATGGCTGGGGAGAGTGAGGGGTGAGAGATGGTGCTGGCAGTAATGTGTGTGACACTTATACACGGCTGGGGAGAGTGAGAGGTGAGAGATGGTGCTGGCAGTAATGTGTGTGACACTTATACATGGCTGGGGAGAGTGAGAGGTGAGAGATGGAGCTGGCAGTAATGTGTGTGACACTTATACATGGCTGGGAAGAGTGAGAGGTGAGAGATGGAGCTGGCAGTAATGTGTGTGACACTTATACATGGCTGGGGAGAGTGAGAGGTGAGATATGTAGCTGGCAGTAATGTGTGTGACACTTATACATGGCTGGGGAGAGTGAGAGGTGAGAGATGGTGTTGGCAGTAATGTGTGTGACACATATACATGGCTGGGGAGAGTGAGAGGTGAGCGATGGAGCTGCCAGTAATGTGTGTGACACTTATACATGGCTGGGGAGAGTGAGAGATGGAGCTGGCAGTAATGTGTGTGACACTTATATATGGCTGGGGAGAGTGAGAGGTGAGAGATGTAGCTGGCAGTAATGTGTGTGACACTTATACATGGCTGGGGAGAGTGAGAGGTGAGAGATGGTTTTGGCAGTAATGTGTGTGACACATATACATGGCTGGGGAGAGTGAGAGGTGAGCGATGAAGCTGCCAGTAATGTGTGTGACACTTATACATGGCTGGGGAGAGTGAGGGGTGAGAGATGGTGCTGGCAGTAATGTGTGTGACACTTATACACGGCTGGGGAGAGTGACAGGTGAGAGATGGTGCTGGCAGTAATGTGTGTGACACTTATACATGGCTGGGGAGAGTGAGAGGTGAGAGATGGAGCTGGCAGTAATGTGTGTGACACTTATACATGGCTGGGAAGAGTGAGAGGTGAGAGATGGAGCTGGCAATAATGTGTGTGACACTTATACATGGCTGGGGAGAGTGAGAGGTGAGAGATGTAGCTGGCAGTAATGTGTGTGACACTTATACATGGCTGGGGAGAGTGAGAGGTGAGAGATGGTGTTGGCAGTAATGTGTGTGACACATATACATGGCTGGGGAGAGTGAGAGGTGAGCGATGGAGCTGCCAGTAATGTGTGTGACACTTATACATGGCAGGGGAGAGTGAGGGGTGAGAGATGGTGCTGGCAGTAATGTGTGTGACACTTATACATGGCTGGGGAGAGTGAGAGATGGAGCTGGCAGTAATGTGTGTGACACTTATACATGGCTGGGGAGAGAGAGAGGTGAGAGATGGAGCTGGCAGTAATGTGTGTGACACTTATACATGGCTGGGAAGAGTGAGGGGTGAGAGATGGTGCTGGCAGTAATGTGTGTGACACTTATACACGGCTGGGGAGAGTGAGAGGTGAGAGATGGTGCTGGCAGTAATGTGTGTGACACTTATACATGGCTGGGGAGAGTGAGAGGTGAGAGATGGAGCTGGCAGTAATGTGTGTGACACTTATACATGGCTGGGAAGAGTGAGAGGTGAGAGATGGAGCTGGCAGTAATGTGTGTGACACTTATACATGGCTGGGGAGAGTGAGAGGTGAGATATGTAGCTGGCAGTAATGTGTGTGACACTTATACATGGCTGGGGAGAGTGAGAGGTGAGAGATGGTGTTGGCAGTAATGTGTGTGACACATATACATGGCTGGGGAGAGTGAGAGGTGAGCGATGGAGCTGCCAGTAATGTGTGTGACACTTATACATGGCTGGGGAGAGTGAGAGATGGAGCTGGCAGTAATGTGTGTGACACTTATATATGGCTGGGGAGAGTGAGAGGTGAGAGATGTAGCTGGCAGTAATGTGTGTGACACTTATACATGGCTGGGGAGAGTGAGAGGTGAGAGATGGTTTTGGCAGTAATGTGTGTGACACATATACATGGCTGGGGAGAGTGAGAGGTGAGCGATGAAGCTGCCAGTAATGTGTGTGACACTTATACATGGCTGGGGAGAGTGAGGGGTGAGAGATGGTGCTGGCAGTAATGTGTGTGACACTTATACACGGCTGGGGAGAGTGACAGGTGAGAGATGGTGCTGGCAGTAATGTGTGTGACACTTATACATGGCTGGGGAGAGTGAGAGGTGAGAGATGGAGCTGGCAGTAATGTGTGTGACACTTATACATGGCTGGGAAGAGTGAGAGGTGAGAGATGGAGCTGGCAGTAATGTGTGTGACACTTATACATGGCTGGGGAGAGTGAGAGGTGAGAGATGTAGCTGGCAGTAATGTGTGTGACACTTATACATGGCTGGGGAGAGTGAGAGGTGAGAGATGGTGTTGGCAGTAATGTGTGTGACACATATACATGGCTGGGGAGAGTGAGAGGTGAGCGATGGAGCTGCCAGTAATGTGTGTGACACTTATACATGGCAGGGGAGAGTGAGGGGTGAGAGATGGTGCTGGCAGTAATGTGTGTGACACTTATACATGGCTGGGGAGAGTGAGAGATGGAGCTGGCAGTAATGTGTGTGACACTTATACATGGCTGGGGAGAGAGAGAGGTGAGAGATGGAGCTGGCAGTAATGTGTGTGACACTTATACATGGCTGGGAAGAGTGAGGGGTGAGAGATGGTGCTGGCAGTAATGTGTGTGACACTTATACATGGCTGCGGAGAGTGACGGGTGAGAGATGGAGCTTGCAGTAATGTGTGTGACACTTATACATGGCTGGGGAGAGTGAGAGATGGAGCTGACAGTAATTTGTGTGACACTTACACATGGCTGGGGAGAGTGAGAGGTGAGAGATGGTGCTGGCAGTAATGTGTGTGACACTTATACATGGCTGGGGAGAGTGAGGGGTGAGAGATGGTGCTGGCAGTAATGTGTGTGACACTTATACATGGTTGGGGAGAGTGAGAGGTGAGAGATGGAGCTGGCAGTAATGTGTGTGATACTTATACATGGCTGGGGAGAGTGAGAGGTGAGAGATGGTTCTGGCAGTAATGTGTGTGACACTTATACATGGCTGCGGAGAGTGAGAGGTGAGAGATGGTGCTGGCAGTAATGTGTGTGACACTTATACATGGTTGGGGAGAGTGAGAGGTGAGAGATGGTGATGGCAGTAATGTGTGTGACACTTATACATGGCTGGGGAGAGTGAGAGGTGAGAGATGGTGCTGGCAGTAATGTGTGTGACACTTATACATGGCAGGGGAGAGTGAGAGGTCAGAGATGGAGCTGGAAGTAATGTGTGTGACACTTATACACGGCTGGGGAGAGTGAGAGGTGAGAGATGGTGCTGGCAGTAATGTGTGTGACACTTATACATGGCTGGGAAGAGTGAGAGGTGAGAGATGGAGCTGGCAGTAACGTGTGTGACACTTATACACGGCTGGGAAGAGTGAGAGGTGAGAGATGGTGCTGGCAGTAACGTGTGTGACACTTATACATGGCTGGGGAGAGTGAGAGGTGAGAGATGGTGCTGGCAGTAATGTGTGTGACACTTATACATGGCTGGGGAGAGTGAGAGGTGAGAGATGGTGCTGGCAGTAATGTGTGTGACACTTATACATGGCTGGGGAGAGTGAGAGGTGAGAGATGGTGCTGGCAGTAATGTGTGTGACACTTATACATGGCTGGGGACAGTGAGAGGTGAGAGATGGAGCTGGCAGTAATGTGTGTGACACTTATACATGGCTGGGAAGAGTGAGAGGTGAGAGATGGAGCTGGCAGTAATGTGTGTGACACTTATACATGGCTTGGGAGAGTGAGAGGTGAGAGATGGAGCTGGCAGTCATGTGTGTGACACTTATACATGGCTGGGGAGAGTGAGAGGTGAGAGATGGTGTTGGCAGCAATGTGTGTGACACTTATACATGGCTGGGGAGAGTGAGAGGTTTGCGACGGAGCTGCAAGTAATGTGTGTGACACTTATACATGGCTGGGGAGAGTGAGGGGTGAGAGATGGTGCTGGCAGTAATGTGTGTGACACTTATACACGGTTGGGGAGAGTGAGAGGTGAGAGATGGAGCTGGCAGTAATGTGTGTGACACTTATACACGGCTGGGAAGAGTGAGAGGTGAGCGATGGAGATGCCAGTAATGTGTGTGACACTTATACATGGCTGGGGAAAGTGAGAGCTGAAAGATGGTGCTGGCAGTAATGTGTGTGACACTTATACATGGCTGGGAAGAGTGAGAGGTGAGCGATGGAGCTGCCAGTATTGTGTGTGACACTAATACATGGCTGGGGAGAGTGAGAGGTGAGAGATGGTGCTGGCAGTAATGTGTGTGACACTTATACATGGCTGGGGAGAGTGAGGGGTGAG
>JAUIMM010000254.1:120000-137500 GCA_031769625.1 Taudactylus pleione | reverse complement strand
CCGATCCGAGTCCGATCCGAGTCAGGCTCGACTTTTCCCGCCTGACTCGGATCTGAAATCGAGGCAAAACGTCATCATCCCGCCTTCCGAGTCTCGCGGGTTTTGGATCCTATATAAGGTACCCGCGTCGGCGCCATTTTCTCACTCGGCTGTGGACAGTGAAGAGGGAGGGTGGGAGTTAGGGCTGTGTAGTGTAGTGTAGTGTAGTGCTGCTGTTGTCCACTACTTCAAAGTCCATAGGGGCTGGCTGTGTTGTGCTGCTGTTGTTAATAGGGGCTGTGTCCACTACTTCAAAGTCCATAGGGGCTGGCTGGACTGTGTTGTGCAGTCAGTTCTCCATAGGGGCTGTGTCCACTCCAAAGTCCTGTGCAGTGTCCCAGTCCTAAAGGAGTGCTGTAGTGTTGTCCAGGGGGTGCTCTGTCCATCAGGGGTGCTCCCCCCAAGTGCTAAAAAAATAATATATTTTCTGTGTTTGTGAATTGTGTGCGCAGTAGCCGCACGTGCATCAACAAAGTAGTGCCAAGCGTGCGCCTGTGTCATAAGTAAAGGGCCGGCTGGCTTGACCGTTAAAGGGTGCTGTAACCCCCGAAAGTACACTCCAGTCCAAACCAAAAAAAAATTATTTTCTGTGTTTGTGAATTGTGTGCGCAGTAGCCGCACGTGCATCAACAAAGTAGTGCCAAGCGTGCGCCTGTGTCATAAGTAAAGGGCCGGCTGGCTTGACTGTTAAGGGTGCTGTAACCCCCGAAAGTACACTCCAGTCCAAACCAAAAAAAAAATTATTTTCTGTGTTTGTGAATTGTGTGCGCAGTAGCCGCACGTGCATCAACAAAGTAGTGCCAAGCGTGCGCCTGTGTCATAAGTAAAGGGCCGGCTGGCTTGACCGTTAAGGGTGCTGTAACCCCCGAAAGTACACTCCAGTCCAAACCAAAAAAAAAATTATTTTCTGTGTTTGTGAATTGTGTGCGCAGTAGTCGCACGTGCATCAACAAAGTAGTGCCAAGCGTGCACCTGTGTCATAAGTAAAGGGCCGGCTGGCTTGACCGTTAAGGGTGCTGTAACCCCCGAAAGTACACTCCAGTCCAAACCAAAAAAAAAATTATTTTCTGTGTTTGTGAATTGTGTGCGCAGTAGCCGCACGTGCATCAACAAAGTAGTGCCAAGCGTGCGCCTGTGTCATAAATAAAGGGCCGGCTGGCTGGACCGTTAAAGGGTGCTGTAACCCCCGAAAGTACACTCCAGTCCAAACCAAAAAAAAATTATTTTCTGTGTTTGTGAATTGTGTGCGCAGTAGCCGCACGTGCATCAACAAAGTAGTGCCAAGCGTGCGCCTGTGTCATAAGTAAAGGGCCGGCTGGCTTGACCGTTAAGGGTGCTGTAACCCCCGAAAGTACACTCCAGTCCAAACCAAAAAAAAAATTATTTTCTGTGTTTGTGAATTGTGTGCGCAGTAGCCGCACGTGCATCAACAAAGTAGTGCCAAGCGTGCGCCTGTGTCATAAGTAAAGGGCCGGCTGGCTTGACCGTTAAAGGGTGCTGTAACCCCCTAAGTACACTCCAGTCCAAACCAAAAAAAAAATTATTTTCTGTGTTTGTGAATTGTGTGCGCAGTAGCCGCACGTGCATCAACAAAGTAGTGCCAAGCGTGCGCCTGTGTCATAAGTAAAGGGCCGGCTGGCTTGACCGTTAAGGGTGCTGTAACCCCCGAAAGTACACTCCAGTCCAAACCAAAAAAAAAATTATTTTCTGTGTTTGTGAATTGTGTGCGCAGTAGCCGCACGTGCATCAACAAAGTAGTGCCAAGCGTGCGCCTGTGTCATAAGTAAAGGGCCGGCTGGCTTGACCATTAAAGGGTGCTGTAACCCCCAAAGTACACTCCAGTCCAAACCAAAAAAAAAATTATTTTCTGTGTTTGTGAATTGTGTGCGCAGTAGCCGCACGTGCATCAACAAAGTAGTGCCAAGCGTGCGCCTGTGTCATAAGTAAAGGGCCGGCTGGCTTGACCGTTAAAGGGTGCTGTAACCCCCGAAAGTACACTCCAGTCCAAACCAAAAAAAAATTATTTTCTGTGTTTGTGAATTGTGTGCGCAGTAGCCGCACGTGCATCAACAAAGTAGTGCCAAGCGTGCGCCTGTGTCATAAGTAAAGGGCCGGCTGGCTTGACCGTTAAAGGGTGCTGTAACCCCCGAAAGTACACTCCAGTCCAAACCAAAAAAAAATTATTTTCTGTGTTTGTGAATTGTGTGCGCAGTAGCCGCACGTGCATCAACAAAGTAGTGCCAAGCGTGCGCCTGTGTCATAAGTAAAGGGCCGGCTGGCTTGACCGTTAAAGGGTGCTGTAACCCCCGAAAGTACACTCCAGTCCAAACCCAAAAAAAATTATTTTCTGTGTTTGTGAATTGTGTGCGCAGTAGCCGCACGTGCATCAACAAAGTAGTGCCAAGCGTGCGCCTGTGTCATAAGTAAAGGGCCGGCTGGCTTGACCGTTAAAGGGTGCTGTAACCCCCGAAAGTACACTCCAGTCCAAACCAAAAAAAAATTATTTTCTGTGTTTGTGAATTGTGTGCGCAGTAGCCGCACGTGCATCAACAAAGTAGTGCCAAGCGTGCGCCTGTGTCATAAGTAAAGGGCCGGCTGGCTTGACCGTTAAAGGGTGCTGTAACCCCCGAAAGTACACTCCAGTCCAAACCAAAAAAAAATTATTTTCTGTGTTTGTGAATTGTGTGCGCAGTAGCCGCACGTGCATCAACAAAGTAGTGCCAAGCGTGCGCCTGTGTCATAAGTAAAGGGCCGGCTGGCTTGACCGTTAAAGGGTGCTGTAACCCCCGAAAGTACACTCCAGTCCAAACCCAAAAAAAATTATTTTCTGTGTTTGTGAATTGTGTGCGCAGTAGCCGCACGTGCATCAACAAAGTAGTGCCAAGCGTGCGCCTGTGTCATAAGTAAAGGGCCGGCTGGCTTGACCGTTAAGGGTGCTGTAACCCCCGAAAGTACACTCCAGTCCAAACCAAAAAAAAAATTATTTTCTGTGTTTGTGAATTGTGTGCGCAGTAGCCGCACGTGCATCAACAAAGTAGTGCCAAGCGTGCGCCTGTGTCATAAATAAAGGGCCGGCTGGCTGGACCGTTAAAGGGTGCTGTAACCCCCGAAAGTACACTCCAGTCCAAACCAAAAAAAAATTATTTTCTGTGTTTGTGAATTGTGTGCGCAGTAGCCGCACGTGCATCAACAAAGTAGTGCCAAGCGTGCGCCTGTGTCATAAGTAAAGGGCCGGCTGGCTTGACCGTTAAGGGTGCTGTAACCCCCGAAAGTACACTCCAGTCCAAACCAAAAAAAAAATTATTTTCTGTGTTTGTGAATTGTGTGCGCAGTAGCCGCACGTGCATCAACAAAGTAGTGCCAAGCGTGCGCCTGTGTCATAAGTAAAGGGCCGGCTGGCTTGACCGTTAAAGGGTGCTGTAACCCCCTAAGTACACTCCAGTCCAAACCAAAAAAAAAATTATTTTCTGTGTTTGTGAATTGTGTGCGCAGTAGCCGCACGTGCATCAACAAAGTAGTGCCAAGCGTGCGCCTGTGTCATAAGTAAAGGGCCGGCTGGCTTGACCGTTAAGGGTGCTGTAACCCCCGAAAGTACACTCCAGTCCAAACCAAAAAAAAAATTATTTTCTGTGTTTGTGAATTGTGTGCGCAGTAGCCGCACGTGCATCAACAAAGTAGTGCCAAGCGTGCGCCTGTGTCATAAGTAAAGGGCCGGCTGGCTTGACCATTAAAGGGTGCTGTAACCCCCAAAGTACACTCCAGTCCAAACCAAAAAAAAAATTATTTTCTGTGTTTGTGAATTGTGTGCGCAGTAGCCGCACGTGCATCAACAAAGTAGTGCCAAGCGTGCGCCTGTGTCATAAGTAAAGGGCCGGCTGGCTTGACCGTTAAAGGGTGCTGTAACCCCCGAAAGTACACTCCAGTCCAAACCAAAAAAAAATTATTTTCTGTGTTTGTGAATTGTGTGCGCAGTAGCCGCACGTGCATCAACAAAGTAGTGCCAAGCGTGTGCCTGTGTCATAAGTAAAGGGCCGGCTGGCTTGACCGTTAAAGGGTGCTGTAACCCCCGAAAGTACACTCCAGTCCAAACCCAAAAAAAATTATTTTCTGTGTTTGTGAATTGTGTGCGCAGTAGCCGCACGTGCATCAACAAAGTAGTGCCAAGAGTGCGCCTGTGTCATAAGTAAAGGGCCGGCTGGCTTGACCGTTAAAGGGTGCTGTAACCCACAAAGTACACTCCAGTCCAAACCAAAAAAAAAATTATTTTCTGTGTTTAGCCGCACGTATATATCAAATCGATATAACATAAATGGAGGACCAAACTTTCTCCGATAAAAATAAAATAGAGAAAGATCAAGAACCACTTCCTCCTAGTGCTGAAGCTGCTGCCACTAGTCATGACATAGACGATAACATGCCATCAACGTCGTCTGCCAAGGCCGATGCCCAATGTCATAGTAGAGGGCACATACAATCCCAAATGGCAAAGTTCAGGAAAATGACCTTGAAAAAGACATTTAAATCAGCTGAAGAGAAACGTAAACTTGCCAATATGCCATTTACGACACGGAGTGGCAAGGAACGGCTAAGGTCGATCCCTAGTATGTTCATGACTAGTGGTTCAGCTTCACATGACGATGGAAGCCCTCCTCCCACTAAAAAAATCAAAAGAGTTAAGCTGGCAAAAGCACAGCGAAGAACTGTGCTTTCTAAGAAGATATCACAAATCCCCAAGGAGAGTCCAAGTGTGGTGGTGGTTGCGATGCCTGACCTTCCCAGCACTGGACGGGAAGAGGTGGCTCTTTCCACCATTTGCACGCCCCCTGCAAGTGCTGAAAGGAGCACCCACAGTCCACTTGCTGATATGCAAATTGAAGATGTCACTGTTGAAGTACAACAGGATGAGGATACTGGTGTAGCTGGCGCTGAGGAGGAAGTTGGCGAGGAGGATTCTGATGGTGATGTGGTTTGTTTAAATCAGGCTCCGGGGGAGACAGTTGTTGTCCGTGGGATGAAAAAGCCCATCACGGTCATGCCTGGGCAGAAGACCAAACATTCCACCTCTTTGGTCTGGCAATATTTCTATCCAAATCCGGACAACAACTGTCTTGCCATATGTACCATATGTAAAGGTGAAATAAGTAGGGGTAGGGACGTCAACCACCTAGGAACATCCTCCCTTATACGGCACCTGCAGCGCGTTCATAAAAAGTTACTGTCAAGTTCAGAAACTTTGGCTAAGACCGTAAGCAGTCCAGGGACACCTAAATCCCGTTGTCCTGTTGTATCCAAGTGCCTGCAAACCACACCATCAACTCCCTCCTCGTCAATTTCCTCCTTAGTCAGGATCGGAAGTAGTCCTGCAGGCCATGTCACTGGCATGACTGACTCTCCTATCCGGGATTCCTCTGGAGGATCCTGCATTGCTACGCCTACTGCTGCCGCTGCTGCTGTTGCTGCTGCTGGGAGTCGTTCATCATCCCAGAGAGGAAGTAGGAACACCACTACTTTTACTAAACAATTGACCCTCCAACAGTCCTTAGCGAGGAGGATGAAGTACGACAGCAGTCATCCTGAAGCAAAACGTATAACTGAGGCCTTGACTGCTATGTTGGTGTTAGACGTGCGTCCGGTATCCGCCATTAGTGCAGTGGGATTTAGACAATTGATGGAGGTAGTGTGTCCCCGGTTCCAAATCCCGTCTAGATTCCACTTCACTAGGCAGGCGATACCGAGACTGTACAGAAACGTCAGAAAAAGTGTCCTCAGTGTCCTGAAAAATGCCATTGTACACAATGTCCACTTAACCACGGACATGTGGACAAGTGGAACAGGGCAGACTAAGGACTATATGACTGTGACAGCCCACTGGGTAGATGTATCACCTTACGCAGCAACAGCAGCAGCGTCACCAGTAGCAGCATCTCAGAAACGCCAGCTCGTTACAAGGCAGGCTACGCTGTGTATCACCGGTTTCAGTAAGAGGCACACCGCCGACAACCTCTTAGAGAAACTGAGGGAAATCATCGCCCAGTGGCTTACCCCACTTAGACTCTCCTGGGGATTTGTGATATCTGACAACGCCACCAATATTGTGCGGGCATTACATCTGGGCAAATTCCAGCACGTCCCATGTTTTGCTCACACAATAAACTTGGTGGTGCAGAATTTTCTGAAAAGCGACAGGGGCGTGCAGGAGACGCTTTGGGTGGCCCGAAAAATTTCTGGCCACTTTCGCCATTCAGCGACTGCGTGCCGAAGACTGGAGCGCCAGCAAACACTCTTGAACCTGCCCCGCCATCACCTGAAGCAAGAGGTTGTGACGCGGTGGAACTCAACCCTCTATATGCTTCAGAGGATGGAGGAGCAGCAAAAGGCCATACAAGCCTATACATCCACCTATGACATAGGCAAAGGAGGGGGTATGCACCTGACTCAAGCGCAGTGGAGAATGATTTCCGTGTTGTGCAAGGTTCTCCAGCCCTTCGAACTTGCCACACGTGAAGTCAGTTCAGACACAGCCAGCTTGAGTCAGGTCATTCCCCTCATCAGGCTTTTGCAGAAGCAGCTGGAGAAAGTGAAGGAGGAGCTAAGACAGAGCGATTCCGCTCGGCATGTGGGACTTGTGGATGAAGCCCTTCATTCGCTTTGCCAGGATTCCAGGGTGGTCAATCTGTTGAAATCAGACCACTACATTTTGGCCACCGTGCTTGATCCTAGGTTTAAAGCCTATGTGGTGTCTCTCTTTCCGGCCGACACAAGCCTGCAGAGGTGCAAAGACCTGCTGGTGAACACACTGTCAGCTGAAGCGGAACGTGACACGTCAACGGCTCCTTCTTCATTTTCTCCCGCAACTGGGGCTGCCAGGAAAAAACTTAGGTATCCTAAGCAACCCGCTGGCGGTGATGCAGGGCAGGCAGGACCAAGTTTGGACATCTGGTCTGGACTGAAGGACCTGGCAACAATTTCTGACATGTCTACTGTCACTGCATATGATACTGTCACCATTGACAGAATGGTGGAGGATTACATCGGTGACAGCATCCAAGTAGGCATGTCAGACAGTCCATACCTGTACTGGCAGGAAAAAGAGGCAATTTGGAGGCCCCTGTACAAGCTGGCTCTATTTTACCTGAGTTGCCCCCCCTCCAGTGTGTACTCCGAAAGAGTGTTTAGTGCAGCCGGGAACCTTGTCAGCGAAAGGCGTAGGAGGTTGCTTCCACAGAATGTGGAGAAGATGATGTTCATCAAAATGAATTATCAGCTCTTCCAGGGAGACCAGCCTCCAGAAGGTACAGAGGGACCTGTGGTGGTGGATTCAAGTGGGGACGAGTTAATACTTTGTGAGGATGAGGATGTACACACTGAAGAGGGTGAGGAATCGGTGGATGAGGAGGATGAGGATGACATCTTGCCTCCGTAGAGCCAGTTTGTGCAGGGACACATTAATTTCCAGCTTGTTTTGTGGGGGCCCAAACGAACCAATCATTTCAGCCACAGTTGTGTGGCAGACCCTGGCGCTGAAATGATTGATTTGTTAAAGTGTGCATGTCCTGTTTATACAACATAAGGGTGGGTGGGAGGGCCCAAGGACAATTCCATCTTGCACTTCTTTTTTTTCTTTGCATTATGTACAGTTTGGGGCCTAGTTTTTCTAACTGCCATCCTGTCTGCCACTGCAGTGTCACTCCTAGATGGGTCACGTGTTTGTGCCGCCCACTCGTGTCGCTTAGCATAGTCATCCAGCTACCTCGGTGCAACCTTTTGGACATGAAAACACTATTGTGAGGTGTGAGGTGTTCAGAATAGACTGGAAATGAGTGGAAATTAAGGTTATTGAGGTTAATAATAGCATAGGAGCAGAGAAACCAACAAATTCTGTGATTTTAGCTGTTTTTATGCTTTTTAAAAAAAAAATACAGATCCAAAACACAAAACCCAGAACCCAAAACACGGAAGGGTGGTTTTGGCAAAACCAATCCAGATCCAAAACACGAAGAAAGATCCAGATCCAAAACCAAAACACAAAACACGAAAAGTGGCCGGTGCACACCCCTAATATATATATATATATATAACCACAGAGCCACAGCTCTGATACTAATAACTGATAGTGACATTACAGATGGGATAATACTGCAGGTTATAGGACATTACTGAGGGATTCTGTATATATATATATAATATAACCACCGAGCCACAGCTCTGATACTAATAACTGATAGTGACATTACAGATGGGATAATACTGCAGGTTATAGGATGTTACTGAGGGATTCTGTATATATATATAATATAACCACCGAGCCACAGCTCTGATACTAATAACTGATAGTGACATTACAGATGGGATAATACTGCAGGTTATAGGACGTTACTGAGGGATTCTGTATATATATATATAATATAACCACCGAGCCACAGCTCTGATACTAATAACTGATAGTGACATTACAGATGGGATAATACTGCAGGTTATAGGACGTTACTGAGGGATTCTGTATATATATATATATAATATAACCACCGAGTCACAGCTCTGATACTAATAACTGATAGTGACATTACAGATGGGATAATACTGCAGGTTATAGGACATTACTGAGGGATTCTGTATATATATATATATATATATAATATAACCACCGAGCCACAGCTCTGATACTAATAACTGATAGTGACATTACAGGTGGGATAATACTGCAGGTTATAGGATGTTACTGAGGGATTCTGTATATATATATATATAATATAACCACCGAGCCACAGCTCTGATACTAATAACTGATAGTGACATTACAGATGGGATAATACTGCAGGTTATAGGACGTTACTGAGGGATTCTGTATATATATATATATAATATAACCACCGAGCCACAGCTCTGATACTAATAACTGATAGTGACATTACAGATGGGATAATACTGCAGGTTATAGGACGTTACTGAGGGATTCTGTATATATATATATAATATAACCACCGAGCCACAGCTCTGATACTAATAACTGATAGCGACATTACAGATGGGATAATACTGCAGGTTATAGGACGTTACTGAGGGATTCTGTATATATATATAATATAACCACCGAGCCACAGCTCTGATACTAATAACTGATAGTGTCATTACAGATGGGATAATACTGCAGGTTATAGGACATTACTGAGGGATTCTGTATATATATATATAATATAACCACAGAGCCACAGCTCTGATACTAATAACTGATAGTGACATTACAGATGGGATAATACTGCAGGTTATAGGATGTTACTGAGGGATTCTGTATATATATATAATATAATATAACCACCGAGTCTCAGCTCTGATACTAATAACTGATAGTGACATTACAGATGGGATAATACTGCAGGTTATAGGACATTACTGAGGGATTCTGTATATATATATATATAATATAACCACCGAGCCACAGCTCTGATACTAATAACTGATAGTGACATTACAGATGGGATAATACTGCAGGTTATAGGACGTTACTGAGGGATTCTGTATATATATATATAATATAACCACCGAGCCACAGCTCTGATACTAATAACTGATAGTGACATTACAGATGGGATAATACTGCAGGTTATAGGATGTTACTGAGGGATTCTGTATATATATATAATATAATATAACCACCGAGTCTCAGCTCTGATACTAATAACTGATAGTGACATTACAGATGGGATAATACTGCAGGTTATAGGACATTACTGAGGGATTCTGTATATATATTAGGGGTGTGCACCGGCCACTTTTCGTGTTTTGTGTTTTGGTTTTGGATCTGGATCTTTCTTCGTGTTTTGGATCTGGATTGGTTTTGCCAAAACCACCCTTCCGTGTTTTGGGTTCTGGGTTTTGTGTTTTGGATCTGTATTTTTTTGAAAAAAAGCATAAAAACAGCTAAAATCACAGAATTTGTAGGTTTTTCTGCTCCTATGCTATTATTAACCTCAATAACCTTAATTTCCACTCATTTCCAGTCTATTCTGAACACCTCACACCTCACAATAGTGTTTTTATGTCCAAAACGTTGCACCGAGGTAGCTGGATGACTATGCTAAGCGACACGAGTGGGCGGCACAAACACGTGACCCATCTAGGCGTGAAACTGCAGTGGCAGACAGGATGGCAGTTAGAAAAACTAGGCCCCAAACTGTACATAATGCAAAGAAAAAAAGAGGTGCAAGATGGAATTGTCCTTGGGCCCTCCCACCCACCCTTATGTTGTATAAACAGGACATGCACACTTTAACAAATCAATCATTTCAGCGCCAGGGTCTGCCACACAACTGTGGCTGAAATGATTGGTTCGTTTGGGCCCCCACAAAACAAGCTGGCAATTAATGTGTCCCTGCACAAACTGGCTCTACGGAGGCAAGATGTCATCCTCATCCTCCTCATCCACCGATTCCTCACCCTCTTCAGTGTGTACATCCTCATCCTCACAAAGTATTAACTCGTCCCCACTTGAATCCACCACCACAGGTCCCTCTGTACCTTCTGGAGGCTGGTCTCCCTGGAAGAGCTGATAATTCATTTTGATGAACATCATCTTCTCCACATTCTGTGGAAGCAACCTCCTACGCCTTTCGCTGACAAGGTTCCCGGCTGCACTAAACACTCTTTCGGAGTACACACTGGAGGGGGGGCAACTCAGGTAAAATAGAGCCAGTTTGTACAGGGGCCTCCAAATTGCCTCTTTTTCCTGCCAGTACAGGTATGGACTGTCTGACATGCCTACTTGGATGCTGTCACCGATGTAATCCTCCACCATTCTGTCAATGGTGACAGTATCATATGCAGTGACAGTAGACATGTCAGAAATTGTTGCCAGGTCCTTCAGTCCGGACCAGATGTCCAAACTTGGTCCTGCCTGCCCTGCATCACCGCCAGCGGGTTGCTTAGGATACCTAAGTTTTTTCCTGGCAGCCCCAGTTGCGGGAGAAAATGAAGAAGGAGCCGTTGACGTGTCACGTTCCGCTTCAGCTGACAGTGTGTTCACCAGCAGGTCTTTGCACCTCTGCAGGCTTGTGTCGGCCGGAAAGAGAGACACCACATAGGCTTTAAACCTAGGATCGAGCACGGTGGCCAAAATGTAGTGGTCTGATTTCAACAGATTGACCACCCTGGAATCCTGGCAAAGCGAATGAAGGGCTTCATCCACAAGTCCCACATGCCGAGCGGAATCGCTCCGTCTTAGCTCCTCCTTCACTTTCTCCAGCTGCTTCTGCAAAAGCCTGATGAGGGGAATGACCTGACTCAAGCTGGCAGTGTCTGAACTGACTTCACGTGTGGCAAGTTCGAAGGGCTGAAGAACCTTGCACAACACGGAAATCATTCTCCACTGCGCTTGAGTCAGGTGCATACCCCCTCCTTTGCCTATGTCATAGGTGGATGTATAGGCTTGTATGGCCTTTTGCTGCTCCTCCATCCTCTGAAGCATATAGAGGGTTGAGTTCCACCGCGTCACAACCTCTTGCTTCAGGTGATGGCGGGGCAGGTTCAAGAGTGTTTGCTGGCGCTCCAGTCTTCGGCACGCAGTCGCTGAATGGCGAAAGTGGCCAGAAATTTTTCGGGCCACCCAAAGCGTCTCCTGCACGCCCCTGTCGCTTTTCAGAAAATTCTGCACCACCAAGTTTATTGTGTGAGCAAAACATGGGACGTGCTGGAATTTGCCCAGATGTAATGCCCGCACAATATTGGTGGCGTTGTCAGATATCACAAATCCCCAGGAGAGTCTAAGTGGGGTAAGCCACTGGGCGATGATTTCCCTCAGTTTCTCTAAGAGGTTGTCGGCGGTGTGCCTCTTACTGAAACCGGTGATACACAGCGTAGCCTGCCTTGTAACGAGCTGGCGTTTCTGAGATGCTGCTACTGGTGACGCTGCTGCTGTTGCTGCGTAAGGTGATACATCTACCCAGTGGGCTGTCACAGTCATATAGTCCTTAGTCTGCCCTGTTCCACTTGTCCACATGTCCGTGGTTAAGTGGACATTGTGTACAATGGCATTTTTCAGGACACTGAGGACACTTTTTCTGACGTTTCTGTACAGTCTCGGTATCGCCTGCCTAGTGAAGTGGAATCTAGACGGGATTTGGAACCGGGGACACACTACCTCCATCAATTGTCTAAATCCCACTGCACTAATGGCGGATACCGGACGCACGTCTAACACCAACATAGCAGTCAAGGCCTCAGTTATACGTTTTGCTTCAGGATGACTGCTGTCGTACTTCATCCTCCTCGCTAAGGACTGTTGGAGGGTCAATTGTTTAGTAAAAGTAGTGGTGTTCCTACTTCCTCTCTGGGATGATGAACGACTCCCAGCAGCAGCAGCAACAGCAGCAGCGGCAGCAGTAGGCGTAGCAATGCAGGATCCTCCGGAGGAATCCCGGATAGGAGAGTCAGTCATGCCAGTGATATGGCCTGCAGGACTACTTCCGATCCTGACTAAGGAGGAAATTGACGAGGAGGGAGTTGACGGTGTGGTTTGCAGGCGCTTGGATACAACAGGACAACGGGATTTAGGTGTCCCTGGACTGCTTACGGTCTGAGCCAAAGTTTCTGAACTTGACAGTAACTTTTTATGAACGCGCTGCAGGTGCCGTATAAGGGAGGATGTTCCTAGGTGGTTGACGTCCCTACCCCTACTTATTTCACCTTTACATATGGTACATATGGCAAGACAGTTGTTGTCCGGATTTGGATAGAAATATTGCCAGACCAAAGAGGTGGAATGTTTGGTCTTCTGCCCAGGCATGACCGTGATGGGCTTTTTCATCCCACGGACAACAACTGTCTCCCCCGGAGCCTGATTTAAACAAACCACATCACCATCAGAATCCTCCTCGCCAACTTCCTCCTCAGCGCCAGCTACACCAGTATCCTCATCCTGTTGTACTTCAACAGTGACATCTTCAATTTGCATATCAGCAAGTGGACTGTGGGTGCTCCTTTCAGCACTTGCAGGGGGCGTGCAAATGGTGGAAAGAGCCACCTCTTCCCGTCCAGTGCTGGGAAGGTCAGGCATCGCAACCACCACCACACTTGGACTCTCTTTGGGGATTTGTGATATCTTCTTAGAAAGCACAGTTCTTCGCTGTGCTTTTGCCAGCTTAACTCTTTTGATTTTTTTAGTGGGAGGAGTGCTTCCATCGTCATGTGAAGCTGAACCACTAGTCATGAACATACTAGGGATCGACCTTAGCCGTTCCTTGCCACTCCGTGTCGTAAATGGCATATTGGCAAGTTTACGTTTCTCTTCAGCTGATTTAAATGTCTTTTTCAAGGTCATTTTCCTGAACTTTGCCATTTGGGATTGTATGTGCCCTCTACTATGACATTGGGCATCGGCCTTGGCAGACGACGTTGATGGCATGTTATCGTCTATGTCATGACTAGTGGCAGCAGCTTCAGCACTAGGAGGAAGTGGTTCTTGATCTTTCTCTATTTTATTTTTATCGGAGAAAGTTTGGTCCTCCATTTATGTTATATCGATTTGATATATACGTGCGGCTAAACACAGAAAATAAATTTTTTTTTGGTTCGGACTGGAGTGTACTTTGTGGGTTACAGCACCCTTTAACGGTCAAGCCAGCCGGCCCTTTACTTATGACACAGGCGCACTCTTGGCACTACTTTGTTGATGCACGTGCGGCTACTGCGCACACAATTCACAAACACAGAAAATAATTTTTTTTTTGGTTTGGACTGGAGTGTACTTTCGGGGGTTACAGCACCCTTAACGGTCAAGCCAGCCGGCCCTTTACTTATGACACAGGCGCACGCTTGACACTACTTTGTTGATGCACGTGCGGCTACTGCGCACACAATTCACAAACACAGAAAATAATTTTTTTTTGGTTTGGACTGGAGTGTACTTTCAGGGGTTACAGCACCCTTTAACGGTCAAGCCAGCCGGCCCTTTACTTATGACACAGGCGCACGCTTGGCACTATTTTGTTGATGCACGTGCGGCTACTGCGCACACAATTCACAAACACAGAAAATAATTTTTTTTTGGTTTGGACTGGAGTGTACTTTCGGGGGTTACAGCACCCTTTAACGGTCAAGCCAGCCGGCCCTTTACTTATGACACAGGCGCACTCTTGGCACTACTTTGTTGATGCACGTGCGGCTACTGCGCACACAATTCACAAACACAGAAAATAATTTTTTTTTAGGTTTGGACTGGAGTGTACTTTCGGGGGTTACAGCACCCTTAACGGTCAAGCCAGCCGGCCCTTTACTTATGACACAGGCGCACGCTTGGCACTACTTTGTTGATGCACGTGCGGCTACTGCGCACACAATTCACAAACACAGAAAATAATTTTTTTTTGGTTTGGACTGGAGTGTACTTTCGGGGGTTACAGCACCCTTTAACGGTCAAGCCAGCCGGCCCTTTACTTATGACACAGGCGCACGCTTGGCACTACTTTGTTGATGCACGTGCGGCTACTGCGCACACAATTCACAAACACAGAAAATAATTTTTTTTTAGGTTTGGACTGGAGTGTACTTTCGGGGGTTACAGCACCCTTAACGGTCAAGCCAGCCGGCCCTTTACTTATGACACAGGCGCACGCTTGGCACTACTTTGTTGATGCACGTGCGGCTACTGCGCACACAATTCACAAACACAGAAAATAATTTTTTTTTTGGTTTGGACTGGAGTGTACTTTCGGGGGTTACAGCACCCTTAACGGTCAAGCCAGCCGGCCCTTTACTTATGACACAGGTGCACGCTTGGCACTACTTTGTTGATGCACGTGCGGCTACTGCGCACACAATTCACAAACACAGAAAATAATTTTTTTTTTGGTTTGGACTGGAGTGTACTTTCGGGGGTTACAGCACCCTTAACGGTCAAGCCAGCCGGCCCTTTACTTATGACACAGGCGAACGCTTGACACTACTTTGTTGATGCACGTGCGGCTACTGCGCACACAATTCACAAACACAGAAAATAATTTTTTTTTGGTTTGGACTGGAGTGTACTTTCAGGGGTTACAGCACCCTTTAACGGTCAAGCCAGCCGGCCCTTTACTTATGACACAGGCGCACGCTTGGCACTACTTTGTTGATGCACGTGCGGCTACTGCGCACACAATTCACAAACACAGAAAATAATTTTTTTTTGGTTTGGACTGGAGTGTACTTTCGGGGGTTACAGCACCCTTTAACGGTCAAGCCAGCCGGCCCTTTACTTATGACACAGGGGCACTCTTGGCACTACTTTGTTGATGCACGTGCGGCTACTGCGCACACAATTCACAAACACAGAAAATAATTTTTTTTTAGGTTTGGACTGGAGTGTACTTTCGGGGGTTACAGCACCCTTAACGGTCAAGCCAGCCGGCCCTTTACTTATGACACAGGCGCACGCTTGGCACTACTTTGTTGATGCACGTGCGGCTACTGCGCACACAATTCACAAACACAGAAAATAATTTTTTTTTGGTTTGGACTGGAGTGTACTTTCGGGGGTTACAGCACCCTTTAACGGTCAAGCCAGCCGGCCCTTTACTTATGACACAGGCGCACGCTTGGCACTACTTTGTTGATGCACGTGCGGCTACTGCGCACACAATTCACAAACACAGAAAATAATTTTTTTTTAGGTTTGGACTGGAGTGTACTTTCGGGGGTTACAGCACCCTTAACGGTCAAGCCAGCCGGCCCTTTACTTATGACACAGGCGCACGCTTGGCACTACTTTGTTGATGCACGTGCGGCTACTGCGCACACAATTCACAAACACAGAAAATAATTTTTTTTTTGGTTTGGACTGGAGTGTACTTTCGGGGGTTACAGCACCCTTAACGGTCAAGCCAGCCGGCCCTTTACTTATGACACAGGCGCACGCTTGGCACTACTTTGTTGATGCACGTGCGGCTACTGCGCACACAATTCACAAACACAGAAAATAATTTTTTTTTTGGTTTGGACTGGAGTGTACTTTCGGGGGTTACAGCACCCTTAACGGTCAAGCCAGCCGGCCCTTTACTTATGACACAGGCGCACGCTTGGCACTACTTTGTTGATGCACGTGCGGCTACTGCGCACACAATTCACAAACACAGAAAATAATTTTTTTTTGGTTTAGACTGGAGTGTACTTTCGGGGGTTACAGCACCCTTTAACGGTCAAGCCAGCCGGCCCTTTACTTATGACACAGGGGCACTCTTGGCACTACTTTGTTGACGCACGTGCGGCTACTGCGCACACAATTCACAAACACAGAAAATAATTTTTATTTAGGTTTGGACTGGAGTGTACTTTCGGGGGTTACAGCACCCTTAACGGTCAAGCCAGCCGGCCCTTTACTTATGACACAGGCGCACGCTTGGCACTACTTTGTTGATGCACGTGCGGCTACTGCGCACACAATTCACAAACACAGAAAATAATTTTTTTTTGGTTTGGACTGGAGTGTACTTTCGGGGGTTACAGCACCCTTTAACGGTCAAGCCAGCCGGCCCTTTACTTATGACACAGGCGCACGCTTGGCACTACTTTGTTGATGCACGTGCGGCTACTGCGCACACAATTCACAAACACAGAAAATAATTTTTTTTTAGGTTTGGACTGGAGTGTACTTTCGGGGGTTACAGCACCCTTAACGGTCAAGCCAGCCGGCCCTTTACTTATGACACAGGCGCACGCTTGGCACTACTTTGTTGATGCACGTGCGGCTACTGCGCACACAATTCACAAACACAGAAAATAATTTTTTTTTTGGTTTGGACTGGAGTGTACTTTCGGGGGTTACAGCACCCTTAACGGTCAAGCCAGCCGGCCCTTTACTTATGACACAGGCGCACGCTTGGCACTACTTTGTTGATGCACGTGCGGCTACTGCGCACACAATTCACAAACACAGAAAATAATTTTTTTTTTGGTTTGGACTGGAGTGTACTTTCGGGGGTTACAGCACCCTTAACGGTCAAGCCAGCCGGCCCTTTACTTATGACACAGGCGCACGC
This sequence comes from Taudactylus pleione, assembly GCA_031769625.1. Lineage (NCBI taxonomy): Eukaryota > Metazoa > Chordata > Amphibia > Anura > Myobatrachidae > Taudactylus > Taudactylus pleione. Next base: position 120,455 of record JAUIMM010000254.1, on the reverse strand, counting down.
TTGGCACTACTTTGTTGATGCACGTGCGGCTACTGCGCACACAATTCACAAACACAGAAAATATATTATTTTTTTAGCACTTGGGGGGAGCACCCCTGATGGACAGAGCACCCCCTGGACAACACTACAGCACCCCTTTAGGACTGGGACACTGCACAGGACTTTGGAGTGGACACAGCCCCTATGGAGAACTGACTGCACAACACAGTCCAGCCAGCCCCTATGGACTTTGAAGTAGTGGACACAGCCCCTATTAACAACAGCAGCACAGCACAACACAGCCAGCCCCTATGGACTTTGAAGTAGTGGACAACAGCAGCACTACACTACACTACACTACACAGCACTAACTCCCACCCTCCCTCTTCACTGTCCACAGCCGAGTGAGAAAATGGCGCCGACGCGGGTACCTTATATAGGATCCAAAACCCGCGAGACTCGGAAGGCGGGATGAT
>JAUIMM010000254.1:110000-117500 GCA_031769625.1 Taudactylus pleione | reverse complement strand
AACGTCATCTTCCCGCCTTCCGAGTCTCGCGGGTTTTGGATCCTATATAAGGTACACACGTCGGCGCCATTTTCTCACTCGGCTGTGGACAGTGAAGAGGGAGGGTGGGAGTTAGGGCTGTGTAGTGTAGTGTAGTGTAGTGCTGCTGTTGTCCACTACTTCAAAGTCCATAGGGGCTGGCTGTGTTGTGCTGTGCTGCTGTTGTTAATAGGGGCTGTGTCCACTACTTCAAAGTCCATAGGGGCTGGCTGGACTGTGTTGTGCAGTCAGTTCTCCATAGGGGCTGTGTCCACTCCAAAGTCCTGTGCAGTGTCCCAGTCCTAAAGGAGTGCTGTAGTGTTGTCCAGGGGGTGCTCTGTCCATCAGGGGTGCTCCCCCCAAGTGCTAAAAAAATAATATATTTTCTGTGTTTGTGAATTGTGTGCGCAGTAGCCGCACGTGCATCAACAAAGTAGTGCCAAGCGTGCGCCTGTGTCATAAGTAAAGGGCCGGCTGGCTTGACCGTTAAGGGTGCTGTAACCCCCGAAAGTACACTCCAGTCCAAACCAAAAAAAAAATTATTTTCTGTGTTTGTGAATTGTGTGTGCAGTAGCCGCACATGCATCAACAAAGTAGTGCCAAGCGTGCGCCTGTGTCATCAGTAAAGGGCCGGCTGGCTTGACCGTTAAGGGTGCTGTAACCCCCGAAAGTACACTCCAGTCCAAACCAAAAAAAATATTATTTTCTGTGTTTGTGAATTGTGTGCGCAGTAGTCGCACGTGCATCAACAAAGTAGTGCCAAGCGTGCGCCTGTGTCATAAGTAAAGGGCCGGCTGGCTTGACCGTTAAAGGGTGCTGTAACCCCCAAGTACACTCCAGTCCAAACCAAAAAAAAAATTATTTTCTGTGTTTGTGAATTGTGTGCGCAGTAGCCGCACGTGCATCAACAAAGTAGTGCCAAGCGTGCGCCTGTGTCATAAGTAAAGGGCCGGCTGGCTTGACCGTTAAGGGTGCTGTAACCCCCGAAAGTACACTCCAGTCCAAACCAAAAAAAAAATTATTTTCTGTGTTTGTGAATTGTGTGCGCAGTAGCCGCACGTGCATCAACAAAGTAGTGCCAAGCGTGCGCCTGTGTCATAAGTAAAGGGCTGGCTGGCTTGACCGTTAAAGGGTGCTGTAACCCCCGAAAGTACACTCCAGTCCTAACCAAAAAAAAATTATTTTCTGTGTTTGTGAATTGTGTGCGCAGTAGCCGCACGTGCATCAACAAAGTAGTGCCAAGAGTGCGCCTGTGTCATAAGTAAAGGGCCGGCTGGCTTGACCGTTAAGGGTGCTGTAACCCCCGAAAGTACACTCCAGTCCAAACCAAAAAAAAAATTATTTTCTGTGTTTGTGAATTGTGTGCGCAGTAGCCGCACGTGCATCAACAAAGTAGTGCCAAGCGTGCGCCTGTGTCATAAGTAAAGGGCCGGCTGGCTTGACCGTTAAGGGTGCTGTAACCCCCGAAAGTACACTCCAGTCCAAACCAAAAAAAAATTATTTTCTGTGTTTGTGAATTGTGTGCGCAGTAGCCGCACGTGCATCAACAAAGTAGTGCCAAGCGTGCGCCTGTGTCATAAGTAAAGGGCCGGCTGGCTTGACCGTTAAGGGTGCTGTAACCCCCGAAAGTACACTCCAGTCCAAACCAAAAAAAAAATTATTTTCTGTGTTTGTGAATTGTGTGCGCAGTAGCCACACGTGCATCAACAAAGTAGTGCCAAGCGTGCGCCTGTGTCATAAGTAAAGGGCCGGCTGGCTTGACCGTTAAGGGTGCTGTAACCCCCGAAAGTACACTCCAGTCCAAACCAAAAAAAAAATTATTTTCTGTGTTTGTGAATTGTGTGCGCAGTAGCCGCACGTGCATCAACAAAGTAGTGCCAAGCGTGCGCCTGTGTCATAAGTAAAGGGCCGGCTGGCTTGACCGTTAAGGGTGCTGTAACCCCCGAAAGTACACTCCAGTCCAAACCAAAAAAAAAATTATTTTCTGTGTTTGTGAATTGTGTGCGCAGTAGCCACACGTGCATCAACAAAGTAGTGCCAAGCGTGCGCCTGTGTCATAAGTAAAGGGCCGGCTGGCTTGACCGTTAAGGGTGCTGTAACCCCCGAAAGTACACTCCAGTCCAAACCAAAAAAAAAATTATTTTCTGTGTTTGTGAATTGTGTGCGCAGTAGCCACACGTGCATCAACAAAGTAGTGCCAAGCGTGCGCCTGTGTCATAAGTAAAGGGCCGGCTGGCTTGACCGTTAAGGGTGCTGTAACCCCCGAAAGTACACTCCAGTCCAAACCAAAAAAAAAATTATTTTCTGTGTTTGTGAATTGTGTGCGCAGTAGCCGCACGTGCATCAACAAAGTAGTGCCAAGCGTGCGCCTGTGTCATAAGTAAAGGGCCGGCTGGCTTGACCGTTAAGGGTGCTGTAACCCCCGAAAGTACACTCCAGTCCAAACCAAAAAAAAAATTTATTTTCTGTGTTTGTGAATTGTGTGCGCAGTAGCCGCACGTGCATCAACAAAGTAGTGCCAAGCGTGCGCCTGTGTCATAAGTAAAGGGCCGGCTGGCTTGACCGTTAAAGGGTGCTGTAACCCCCGAAAGTACACTCCAGTCCAAACCAAAAAAAAATTATTTTCTGTGTTTGTGAATTGTGTGCGCAGTAGCCGCACGTGCATCAACAAAGTAGTGCCAAGAGTGCGCCTGTGTCATAAGTAAAGGGCCGGCTGGCTTGACCGTTAAAGGGTGCTGTAACCCCCGAAAGTACACTCCAGGCCAAACCAAAAAAAAATTATTTTCTGTGTTTGTGAATTGTGTGCGCAGTAGCCGCACGTGCATCAACAAAGTAGTGCCAAGAGTGCGCCTGTGTCATAAGTAAAGGGCCGGCTGGCTTGACCGTTAAAGGGTGCTGTAACCCACAAAGTACACTCCAGTCCAAACCAAAAAAAAAATTATTTTCTGTGTTTAGCCGCACGTATATATCAAATCGATATAACATAAATGGAGGACCAAACTTTCTCCGATAAAAATAAAATAGAGAAAGATCAAGAACCACTTCCTCCTAGTGCTGAAGCTGCTGCCACTAGTCATGACATAGACGATAACATGCCATCAACGTCGTCTGCCAAGGCCGATGCCCAATGTCATAGTAGAGGGCACATACAATCCCAAATGGCAAAGTTCAGGAAAATGACCTTGAAAAAGACATTTAAATCAGCTGAAGAGAAACGTAAACTTGCCAATATGCCATTTACGACACGGAGTGGCAAGGAACGGCTAAGGTCGATCCCTAGTATGTTCATGACTAGTGGTTCAGCTTCACATGACGATGGAAGCCCTCCTCCCACTAAAAAAATCAAAAGAGTTAAGCTGGCAAAAGCACAGCGAAGAACTGTGCTTTCTAAGAAGATATCACAAATCCCCAAGGAGAGTCCAAGTGTGGTGGTGGTTGCGATGCCTGACCTTCCCAGCACTGGACGGGAAGAGGTGGCTCTTTCCACCATTTGCATGCCCCCTGCAAGTGCTGAAAGGAGCACCCACAGTCCACTTGCTGATATGCAAATTGAAGATGTCACTGTTGAAGTACAACAGGATGAGGATACTGGTGTAGCTGGCGCTGAGGAGGAAGTTGGCGAGGAGGATTCTGATGGTGATGTGGTTTGTTTAAATCAGGCTCCGGGGGAGACAGTTGTTGTCCGTGGGATGAAAAAGCCCATCACGGTCATGCCTGGGCAGAAGACCAAACATTCCACCTCTTTGGTCTGGCAATATTTCTATCCAAATCCGGACAACAACTGTCTTGCCATATGTACCATATGTAAAGGTGAAATAAGTAGGGGTAGGGACGTCAACCACCTAGGAACATCCTCCCTTATACGGCACCTGCAGCGCGTTCATAAAAAGTTACTGTCAAGTTCAGAAACTTTGGCTAAGACCGTAAGCAGTCCAGGGACACCTAAATCCCGTTGTCCTGTTGTATCCAAGCGCCTGCAAACCACACCGTCAACTCCCTCCTCGTCAATTTCCTCCTTAGTCAGGATCGGAAGTAGTCCTGCAGGCCATGTCACTGGCATGACTGACTCTCCTATCCGGGATTCCTCTGGAGGATCCTGCATTGCTACGCCTACTGCTGCCGCTGCTGCTGTTGCTGCTGCTGGGAGTCGTTCATCATCCCAGAGAGGAAGTAGGAACACCACTACTTTTACTAAACAATTGACCCTCCAACAGTCCTTAGCGAGGAGGATGAAGTACGACAGCAGTCATCCTGAAGCAAAACGTATAACTGAGGCCTTGACTGCTATGTTGGTGTTAGACGTGCGTCCGGTATCCGCCATTAGTGCAGTGGGATTTAGACAATTGATGGAGGTAGTGTGTCCCCGGTTCCAAATACCGTCTAGATTCCACTTCACTAGGCAGGCGATACCGAGACTGTACAGAAACGTCAGAAAAAGTGTCCTCAGTGTCCTGAAAAATGCCGTTGTACACAATGTCCACTTAACCACGGACATGTGGACAAGTGGAACAGGGCAGACTAAGGACTATATGACTGTGACAGCCCACTGGGTAGATGTATCACCTTACGCAGCAACAGCAGCAGCGTCACCAGTAGCAGCATCTCAGAAACGCCAGCTCGTTACAAGGCAGGCTACGCTGTGTATCACCGGTTTCAGTAAGAGGCACACCGCCGACAACCTCTTAGAGAAACTGAGGGAAATCATCGCCCAGTGGCTTACCCCACTTAGACTCTCCTGGGGATTTGTGATATCTGACAACGCCACCAATATTGTGCGGGCATTACATCTGGGCAAATTCCAGCACGTCCCATGTTTTGCTCACACAATAAACTTGGTGGTGCAGAATTTTCTGAAAAGCGACAGGGGCGTGCAGGAGACGCTTTGGGTGGCCCGAAAAATTTCTGGCCACTTTCGCCATTCAGCGACTGCGTGCCGAAGACTGGAGCGCCAGCAAACACTCTTGAACCTGCCCCGCCATCACCTGAAGCAAGAGGTTGTGACACGGTGGAACTCAACCCTCTATATGCTTCAGAGGATGGAGGAGCAGCAAAAGGCCATACAAGCCTATACATCCACCTATGACATAGGCAAAGGAGGGGGTATGCACCTGACTCAAGCGCAGTGGAGAATGATTTCCGTGTTGTGCAAGGTTCTCCAGCCCTTCGAACTTGCCACACGTGAAGTCAGTTCAGACACTGCCAGCTTGAGTCAGGTCATTCCCCTCATCAGGCTTTTGCAGAAGCAGCTGGAGAAAGTGAAGGAGGAGCTAAGACGGAGCGATTCCGCTCGGCATGTGGGACTTGTGGATGAAGCCCTTCATTCGCTTTGCCAGGATTCCAGGGTGGTCAATCTGTTGAAATCAGACCACTACATTTTGGCCACCGTGCTCGATCCTAGGTTTAAAGCCTATGTGGTGTCTCTCTTTCCGGCCGACACAAGCCTGCAGAGGTGCAAAGACCTGCTGGTGAACACACTGTCAGCTGAAGCGGAACGTGACACGTCAACAGCTCCTTCTTCATTTTCTCCTGCAACTGGGGCTGCCAGGAAAAAACTTAGGTATCCTAAGCAACCCGCTGGCGGTGATGCAGGACAGGCAGGACCAAGTTTGGACATCTGGTCCGGACTGAAGGACCTGGCAACAATTTCTGACATGTCTACTGTCACTGCATATGATACTGTCACCATTGACAGAATGGTGGAGGATTACATCGGTGACAGCATCCAAGTAGGCATGGCAGACAGTCCATACCTGTACTGGCAGGAAAAAGAGGCAATTTGGAGGCCCCTGTACAAACTGGCTCTATTTTACCTGAGTTGCCCCCCCTCCAGTGTGTACTCCGAAAGAGTGTTTAGTGCAGCCGGGAACCTTGTCAGCGAAAGGCGTAGGAGGTTGCTTCCACAGAATGTGGAGAAGATGATGTTCATCAAAATGAATTATCAGCTCTTCCAGGGAGACCAGCCTCCAGAAGGTACAGAGGGACCTGTGGTGGTGGATTCAAGTGGGGACGAGTTAATACTTTGTGAGGATGAGGATGTACACACTGAAGAGGGTGAGGAATCGGTGGATGAGGAGGATGAGGATGACATCTTGCCTCCATAGAGCCAGTTTGTGCAGGGACACATTAATTGCCAGCTTGTTTTGTGGGGGCCCAAACGAACCAATCATTTCAGCCACAGTTGTGTGGCAGACCCTGGCGCTGAAATGATTGGTTTGTTAAAGTGTGCATGTCCTGTTTATACAACATAAGGGTGGGTGGGAGGGCCCAAGGACAATTCCATCTTGCACCTCTTTTTTTTCTTTGCATTATGTACAGTTTGGGGCCTAGTTTTTCAAACTGCCATCCTGTCTGCCACTGCAGTTTCACGCCTAGATGGGTCACGTGTTTGTGCCGCCCACTCGTGTCGCTTAGCATAGTCATCCAGCTACCTCGGTGCAACGTTTTGGACATAAAAACACTATTGTGAGGTGTGAGGTGTTCAGAATAGACTGGAAATGAGTGGAAATTAAGGTTATTGAGGTTAATAATAGCATAGGAGCAGAAAAACCTACAAATTCTGTGATTTTAGCTGTTTTTATGCTTTTTTTAAAAAAAATACAGATCCAAAACACAAAACCCAGAACCCAAAACACGGAAGGGTGGTTTTGGCAAAACCAATCCAGATCCAAAACACGAAGAAAGATCCAGATCCAAAACCAAAACACAAAACACGAAAAGTGGCCGGTGCACACCCCTAATATATATATATAATATAACCACCGAGCCACAGCTCTGATACTAATAACTGATAGTGACATTACAGATGGGATAATACTGCAGGTTATAGGACGTTACTGAGGGATTCTGTATATATATATATATAATATAACCACCGAGCCACAGCTCTGATACTAATAACTGATAGTGACATTACAGATGGGATAATACTGCAGGTTATAGGACATTACTGAGGGATTCTGTATATATATATTATATATAATATAACCACCGAGCCACAGCTCTGATACTAATAACTGATAGTGACATTACAGATGGGATAATACTACAGGTTATAGGATGTTAATGAGGGATTCTGTATATATATATATATAATATAACCACCGAGCCACAGCTCTGATACTAATAACTGATAGTGACATTACAGATGGGATAATACTGCAGGTTATAGGACATTACTGAGGGATTCTGTATATATATATATATATATATATATAATATAACCACCGAGCCACAGCTCTGATACTAATAACTGATAGTGACATTACAGATGGGATAATACTGCAGGTTATAGGACATTACTGAGGGATTCTGTATATATATATATATATAATATAACCACCGAGCCACAGCTCTGATACTAATAACTGATAGTGACATTACAGATGGGATAATACTGCAGGTTATAGGACGTTACTGAGGGATTCTGTATATATATATAATATAACCACCGAGCCACAGCTCTGATACTAATAACTGATAGTG